>VWZW01004128.1:400666-421634 GCA_013397115.1 Edolisoma coerulescens
CCTTCCCAAACCTTCCCAAACCTTCCCAAACCTTCCCTTCCCAAACCTTCCCAAACCTTCCCAAACCTTCCCTTCCCTTCCCTCTTTCCTCCTTCTCTTCCTTCTCCTTTTTTCCTTTCCCTCTTCCTCTCCCTTTCTTTTCCTTCCTTGGCTTCCTCTCCCAGCAGGAGCTTAGAGGGGAATTGACCACAGATTATTTTTTCTCCCTTGTTTTCTCTAGAAATAAAGGATTTCTCCAGAATTAATCTTCATCCATAAACTTTCCTCCACAATAGCTGGGAGAGGATGAAAACTGCTTCCTCACAGACTCTGTACCATGGCCATGCTGTCCACTGAGATGTTTCAGAGTGATTTATATTGCTATTATTGAATTCAGGTTTTAGTTTTGATTACCGGGAAGAAACAGCTGCAGGAAAGAGCATCCAGCTATTTCCTGGTTCTCCATTTTATTTGGACAACACGGGATTGACCCTGAAGTCCTGCACTGAATTCAGCAGCTCCTCTAAGTGTGTGTTTCTTTGGACTCTTTTTTTTTGAGAGGCCTCTCATTTTTCTCCCCAGAAAAGGCTCTTGGGCTGATCCCTGTGGAAATTTGATTTTTTTCTCTGCTGCTTGGCATCAGGTCTGATATCAATAACTCAGAGCTGGACCCTCCTTGATTTCAAAGAGTCACTGCTTGAATGACAGCTGCTCCTGGCTCTGATGTTACATCCCAGATGTGACATGGATAAAGCCCACACTGGGATTGGATGAATCGCTGGCTTTTTTTGAGGAAACCCTTAGGGGAGAGGTGGGAGATGTTTTTCTGTGCTGCAGAGAGCAAGACCTTACTCACTGCACATCCTCTGGCTGAGCTAATGAATGAAACAGCCAGAAGTCAATTAATTGACAGCTACAAGCCCTGCCCTGACTTCTCCTTGCAGTGAGTTTGACTTGGGCTGTCTCTGGGGTGTTCCATGACATTTTGTGCTAGAGAAACGTTCCCACCGTGGAATAATTGAGATGGCAGTGGGTAAATCTGGTCTGTGGGGATTTTACACAGCTGCTCTGAAGGATCCTCCCAGCTCCGATCCCATCTGTGTCCTGCCAATCAGTGGGGTGGGCACTGCCCAAAGCAGATGCTGGTGCTCCCATCACCTGTGGAATTAGTGACAGCGCTGTCCTAGAAAGGTGATAAGTCAATAATAACTCTCTAGCAGCAGGGAAAACAATTTGGAGAGGAATTTGGTCTGTGCTGTGGGAAGCAGGATGCAGTATGAGCAAAGCACAGATGATGGCAGCAAAGTATAAACCCAGGAAAATATCAATTGAGTTTAATAAAGAGCTGAGAAACTTATTAAGAAGTTTCTGGGAAGCTGATCTTCGGGATCCCTAGTGGAAATAAATCCTTCTGAATACACCTGCCTGCAGGACAGCAAACTTCTGTCATTGCAACAGAACCACGAAAAATATTTTACAAGAAAAATATTTGCTTGTAACAGGAGCTCACATGGATAGAGAGGTGTAATTGTTCCCACACTAATTAATACAGTTCTAACACAGTCCCCAAGGGACTCATTCCCATTTTCTTTCCTGTTGCTAGAAGTTTGTGACTGTCAAAATCCTCTTGCTTTCAGAGAAGTTACAACTTTGAGAATACATCTGGGATCACTGGGAATGTGTTTATTCATGGACAATGGTGTGAATTGGTGTTGTTTCTTGCCTGGGTAATTTTTCCCAAGTTCCCCTGCATTGGAAGTGTTCCAGGCCAGGCTGGATGGAGCTTGGAGCACCCTGGTCTAGTGGAAGGTGTCCCTGCCCATAGCAGGGAGTTGGAACTGGATGTTCTTCCAGAATTTTTTGGGTTGGAAGTAATATTAAAGAACATCTTGTTCCACCCCCTGCCATGGGCAGGGACACCTCCCACTACCCCAGGGTGCTCCAAGCCCTGTCCAACCTGGCTTTGGACACTTCCAGGGCCAGGACATCCACAGTTTCTTTATGGCAACTGTGCCAGAGACTCACCACCCTCCCAGGGAAGAATTTTTTCCCAATATCCAATCTAAACCTACCCTCCTTCAGCTTAAAGCCATTCCCCTTGTCCTGTCACTGCATGTCCTTGTCCAAGGTCCCCCTCCAGCTTTTTAGGAGCCTGTTTGGGCACTGGAAGGGGCTCTAAGGTCTCCCTGAAGTCTTTTCTTCTCCAGGCTGAACATCCCTGACTCTCCCAGCCTGCGAGAATTAAACAAACTGTGCTCCTCCAGCAGCACAGCGCGACCGTGGGGACAATTTTCCAGACATGCAGAGCATTTGGAGCAGTCATTCCTTGCCGGATCCGCAGTCCCGTGGCTCAGCAAGCTTCTCAACTTCCCGAGCTCCACTAACAGATGTAACGAGCCGCCCTGGAGCTGTCAAGTCACTTTGCATCTCCATGATGTGGGATCATCCCAGAGCTTGCTCAGTGCCTGGCAACCGCAATAGGTGTTAAGAGCTGCCGTGAAAGGGCTGCTTAACTTGACAACCAACAACACCCCCCGGCCTTTCTGTGTCTGTCACTGTCTGAATAAAACATTTTGTCAACGGCGCGATTTCGGAACAAGTCGCCTGTGTCACCTGCTCGGAGGCAGAGACGAGGGAAAGGCTGGGAGACAGCGAAATCCTGCTGGAACAGGAGCTGAGTCAGCGTTAATTTTGACAAGGTAGGGAAAAATCTGGGTGAGAGTGAAAGGTTTTGGCAAAAAGTGAGAGTTGTGTTTGTATGGGATGGATGGATGGATGGATGGATGGATGGATGGATGGATGGATGGATGGATGGATGGATGGATGGATGGATGGATGGATGGATAGAAGAAGGCACAGGCTGGTCCAAGGAGAGGGGCAAAAGGCACCACTTTTCAGGGAAATAGATGGGTCTCATCAGTGATGTCCCAGTGGGAGGGTGGGACTGGCAGCGGGATGCTCAGCCCACCCTGTCCTCCCACACGGGATCATTCCTGGAATACCTCAGAACTGAGCTGCTCTGGCTGCTCCAAGGACCTCAGGGACTGCCACAGAGCAGTCCAGGGGCCAAGTCTACAATGATAAAAGTTCATATCTCTTATCTTTACTGACACCAGACAATGAAAACCAGCTGAAGGCCACCCTCAGTCCTCACTGTTAGGTGGAGGTAGTCCTGGATTTAAAGTTGGTCTTGGGTCCCTCATTTATTTCAAGGCAACAGCTGAAGACTAAGCCAGAGCAACTTTCCAAGAGCCCTCTGGGTTCCTCATGGAGGGAAGAAAACAGAGTTCCTGATGGAACAATTCCACACTGCTGGAAACTGGGCCAGCAGAACATCATGTTCCCAGTCAGTCACAGAGTCATAAAATATTTTGTGTTGGAAGGGATCTTAAAGATCATCTCCTTCCAACCCCCTGCCATGGACAGGGACACCTTCCACTATCCCAGGTTGCTCCAAGCCCTGTCCAGCCTGGCCTTGAACACTTCCAGGGATGGGGCAGCCACAGCTTCTCTGGGCAACCTTTGCCAGGGCCTCCCCACCCTCCCAGGGAATAATCTCTTCCCAATATCCAATCTAACCCTGCCCTCTGGAGGTGGGAAGCCATTCCTGCTTGTCCTGTCCCTCCATCCCTTACCCAAAGTCCCTCTCCAGCTCTCCTGGAGCCCCTTTAGGCACGGGAAGGAGCTCCAAGGTCTCCCTGGAGCCTTCTCTTCTCCAGGCTGAACATTCCCAGCTCTCCCAGCCTGGCTCCAGAGCAGAGGGGCTCCAGCCCTGGGAGCATCTTTATGGGTCCTCTGGACTTGCTCCAGCAGCTCCACATCCCTCTGATATTGAAGACCCCAGGGCTGGACACTGTGTTCCATGTGGGATATCACCACAATGGAGTGGGTGGGAGAACCCCCTCCCTCAGCCTGCTGGTCCCATGTCCTTTAATGCAGCCCCTGACACGGCTGAAGTTGGGTTGACTCCCATTCCAGCTGTCTCAGGGCAGCTGCAGGACATCTACAGCCTCCCTGTCTCCATCTCCCATCTGGAAAACAATGACACCCACACTCCCCATCCGTGTTCAGGTTGTAATCATTCCAAGGGAAAAGTTTTTCCTACCTCAATCCCAGCTGAAGTTTCCAGGAGCCTCTGTTATACAAATATTTGTCAGACAGTGACAGAACAAGGCAGAGCTGTGTTTAGGATTTGAAATTTGCATGGAAACACAAACAGTGGTTAAAGCTCTCTAAAGTGGTTAAAGGACTCTAAAAATCCTGCCTGGATACTTCCAGCACTACTTATGCTCCCCAGCTAGTAAGGAATCTCTCTATCTGCTCCAAGGCCCCGGATCTCCATATGACTGGAGAAGGAGATAAGCGAAATCTGTCTGAAGAGATTTTATCCAAACCTTTAGAAGAAAAGAGGAAAAGAGACTTGAGGTCTTCTCATTTCCATGATGCTGAGAAAGCTGATCTGTGGCAGAAGAGTAGGGAAAGCATGCTTGGAAAAAGGACATTTCTACTTCAGAAGAGGACTTTGTCCCAGAATCCTGACTGGAAAAGGACTTTCCTCTTGTCACTTAGGGGAGTAACTTCTGGGGGTGGCGACGCCTTTCATTTTCTAGTGAACCATCTCTTCTCAATTTTAGCAGTGTCACTGCTCCCAGCTGAGCTGGCTGGGGTGGAAGGTTGGGCTGCAAATTGTCCACAGAAATTGTGGGTGCTCCATCCCTGGAAGTGTTCAAGGCCGAGTTGGACAGGGCTTGGAGGCCCTGGTCTAGTAGAAGATGTCCCTGCCCATGGCAGAGGGGTGGAATGAGATGATTTTAAGGTCACTTCCAACCCAAAACATTCCATGATTTTATGGTTCTCTACAACCCCAAGCTGTTTCCAAGAGCATCAGGAGCTCTTTCCCACCTTGAGATCCAAAATGCCAGAGGTGCAGCTCCTCTGTAGATCCAGCATTGGAACCGTGGGCAGGAGAGGAGCTGCAGTTGGGTCATGGCTCTCTTCCTCTTGTGGATGAGGTCCACAAGTCCTTTCCCTGTCACATTTTCACAACTCACCGTGGAAGAAATTTTCATGGCTGGGAGGTGGGAAAGCACCAAGTTAGACCTGCTGCTGATGCTGTGTGTCCTCTGAGGTGGAAATCCCTGGAAACGAGAGATGGAGATGCCATCACCTTCCCTGGAATTGGATCTTTGGACTCATATTTAGACCCCAGGGTCATTCCAAGAGTTTAACTCTCAACAGATCTCAGCAAGTGAAGCAAGAATTTCCAAGACATCTAATCCCCATTTTTGTATGGCCAGGAAGCACTCATGGCTTTTCAAGTCACTCCAAATACTTCTTTCTTTCATTATTATTCGCAAAAAGCCTGTGCTGAGAAACCAATGTATTACAGGGATCTGATGGATTGCTGAGTGTTTATGGGATGTCACCTAAAATAACTCACAACAAAGAGGTGTTTGCCTGCTCCCGGGATGCAGCAGGAATTACTTCTACATTATTGTGCTGCTAGGAGATACAAATGGCAATCATTTAAACCAAATAAAAGCTTTAAATCACTTAACACATTTTGTTTTACTCCTTCACATTACTTTTAAAGGCAAAAATTTCTGAAACATCCAGGCTGGATTGGTTATTCATTATTCCTGAGGAATAATTTTCAAGGCCAGGCTATATGGGCATGGAGCAACTTGGGATAGTGGAAGGTGTCCCTGTCCATGGCAGGGGGCTGGAATGAGATGATTTTGAAGGTCCCTTCCAAGATAAACCATCCCATGATTCTATGCAGAGCTTGCTTGGGGCATTTCCATAAATTTAAACACACACACCAGAAAATTATTATTATTATTATTACTAATAATAATAATAATAATAATAATAATGGAATAATTTGGAGGGAACTTTTGGGACATTTTGCTCAGCTCTTGCCTTCTAGAAACAAGAAGTCATGTCAGAGGGGAAGCCTGGGAAAGCCAGATTTCATGGAAGGGAACATGAAGTTGAGAATGAGATTATCAAAGATGGGCTCTTGGTATTCCCAAGCCTGTGGAAAAAGGTTTGTTGGATTGGGCACAAGATCTGGTCAGAGCAGGAAGGACTTTCCCCTTATAATTTCAGTCATCTCCATGTCACGCTGACTTTTATCTTAATTTTCCATCCTGCCCAAACTAAAAATAATGCAAAAGACAAATGATAAAACAGTCCTTAAGTGCAAAGGCAGACTTAATCTCCAACCTCTTGCTTCATTTAGTAATAGTGATATTTAACTTATGTAAAATCTCTGACTAAACTAGGGTTGTTAAAATACAGAGGAAAATAAATTCTCTCTGCAACCCTCCTCCTTTCCCAGCACTGAATTTGAGTCACAAGACCGTTCATTTTTAGGTTCGTAGCCTAGAGTGTTCCTGGCTCCTCATGGAGTTTGCTGCATCTGTGAGAGGATAATTTTGCACGCCCAGAGAGGGCTGTGATGAGGAGCAGAGCCCAGTGCCAGGCAGCAGATGGGATCTCCTGGTGGATGGACTCCAAACCTGTGTGATCCACATGGATGGGAAGTTGGGATCACTGTGTTCTGCAGGAGGGGCTCGGCTACTCTGGCAGCACGGTGGCTTCTGTTGGGATAGGATGGAATCGTTCCAGGAATGGACCAGGAGGTGATAAAAACACAGAGTGATGAGGTTCCATCTGTCAAAGTGCCGCAGCGCGCGTGTGAGACAAGAGGGAAGAGCTGGCAACAAAAAACTAAGAACAAAAAAACTCAAATAAAGCCTCAAACAAACAAACAAAAAAATTAAGTGGAAAACCAGAGGAACACAACAAGGAATCCCAGTTAAGGTTCTCTTAAACATCAGGATTCACTGCATGAGGTCACATTTGTTTCATCTTTAGGGATTTGGGGTTGGAAGCAATATGGAGATAAAGTGGCATTGATAAAGTGAAGAAAAAGAAAGAAACTGAGGGGCTGGAGCATGTCCAGGGAAGGGAACGGAACTGGGGAAGGGTCTGGAGCACCAGGAATGGCTGAGGGAGCCGGGGGGGGGCTCAGCCTGGAGAAAAGGACACTCGGGGGGGACCTTCTGGCTCTCTAAAAGTCCCTGAAATGAGGTTGTGTGGTCTCTTGTCCCAAGTAACAAATGACAGGACAAGAGGAAATGGCCTCAAGTTGTGCCAGGGGAAGTTTAGTTGGATATCAGAAAATATGGAAAAATTTCTTCACCGAAAGGGCAGTCCAGGCCTGGCATAGACTGCCCAGCTATCGGATTTGAGGGTGCCAGGACATCTGTTTGGGAAAAACCCCAAACCTTGTTTAAACATTGTCAGACAGGAATGCTTGAATTTAGATCTCTGTAGAACTAGGATAAAACACTTCCATTTTAAGTGGAAATGAAACTGTTTCAGAGTCAATTATCCCAGAGAAATTTTATTTTCAAGTCCCGTTGCCTCTAATTTCCCTTGTGCTCTCCCCAGTTATTGCTGCCCATGGTGGCCTCTTCCTGAGTCACTGCAATCTTCCAGGAGATCTGTGGATCCATGTGTGAGCTTAAAAAAACCAGGGAGAGCATTGGTGAGGACATCTGGGGCTTGCTACAGAGATATTCCCCTTCCTGGTGTTTCTGCTCACTCCATGTCACCCCAAAACTTGGGTGGAGGATGGAATTCTTTGTCAGTTTTTTGTTCAGGCCTTTTCTGTTCAGATATGTCCATCAAAATCCACGTTGATGATGGATTTCGTTTTGTAAAAATTGTGTGGCTGAGTGTTCAAGACATCCTAGAGAGGGAAGACCCCATTCCAGATCCCACTGGAAATTACACAAATCTGCTATGAAAACCTTCATCTCCCACTCCCTCCACCAGTTTCTCTGGATCTATCCCAAGGGAATCCCTCTTAGCAGACCCAATGATTAGGGCAAGGCCAGAAAGCAAAAGGATTTGTCAATTCTTTGACAACAAAGCACTGAGATATCAAAGGAACTAAAGCACCTACAGACATGGAGACAATTTTTGAAGAGGCCTCCTGGGTCTACAAATTTATCTTGGCCTCTTTGTTTCATTTGATAAAAAAAGATGTGTTGTGATCCCGATAACCCAGAGCCGTTCTCCAGAATTTTAATTCAGATTACCAGGCTCTACAAAGAGTTGAGGGTCATTGGACGGGGAGAAAACCCCAAACCCTCTTTAAAAGCAGAGATGGGAAAATCTTGCTGTTGGTTTGATCTGTGTCATCTGCAAGTCAGGAGTGGCCATAAGGATTTAGATAAGAACGCCTGGACAGGGTCAGGATAAAGTCCCTATAAACTGATATCAAATATTCACAGGAAATAACAGAATGTGCATAAGAAAAGCTACAACAGGGTGAGTATCCTCGAATTCCAGAATGGTTTGGGATAGAAGGGACCTTCAAGATCATCCAGTTCCAACGCCCTGCCATGGCCAGGGAGGCCTTCCACTATCCCAGGTTGCTCCAAGCCCATCCAGCTGGGCCTTGAACACTTCCAGGGATGGGGATGTAGTGATATATTCCCCTAAAGTACTTGTCCCATGATAGGACATTGTGGTCCCAGGTCTTTGGACACAGACATTGGATTTTTGTGTTGTATATTCCTGTATTTACAGCTCCTCCCTTCCTCCCCCAGGAATTTATCCCGTTTTTAATCACTTTAAGTGGATGCAGTATCCTGTGGCAAGAATTCCACGCAGCTTCCCTGTGTGCTGTGTCAGAAATGGACACTTTGTGCTGGAGGAATTATCTCAGTGTGATAACTCTGGATGCGGTTTTTAGGTCACAGGGATTATCCATGATAAAATACAAGCAGGGCTTGGATATTCCTTATTTATTCCTGTTTCTATTCCAGAGTCTGGATGCTTAACCACGGATCAAAGCCCTGTTGTGCTGAGCACTGTGGAAACACAAAAACTTCTCCTGCAGCAGAACAGAACATCAGAATATCAGCAGGGCTTCTCCTTGGCACTGCTCCAAAGGCTGGACAAAGGAGCTGTCTTTGCAGAAAATCATGGAATCATATTCTCCAGGTCATGCTGGCAGAGTGAGGAATAAACCTGGGGAGCTTCCTCTCCACCAGCCTTTGCCATTCCTGCTGAGAGACCACAGATATTCCTTATAAATAAGGAAACATCAAGGCTGGAAGCTCTCAGCTCTCACCTTGCACTCTCAGACTCCTCAGCATTTCCCACAGTCTAGGGTGTGTTAGTAATATTGGCAACCCAATTAATAAATAACACCCAGCACTAAATAATAAATGGGGGAAAATAAAGAAATTATTATTTGTTTACCTTCCTACAACCAGACACTTGTGACTGAAGACACACACGTGCACTTGGATTATTATTGTGTGTTAAAATCCCCCTGTTCAGAACTGGAAGAGTTCTACAGGGAAATCAAGGGAAAATTTATTTAGTATCAACCTGGTCAATTCGGGCAGATTCACCTCAGAGAGAGAGAACAGCCCTGCACTGATTTATTTCTTATCACAGACAGAGACGTGTTAAGAAACCTTGAAATCATGGAATGGTTTGGGTGAAATGGACTTTAAGGATCACCTTGTTCCAACCCCCTGCCATGGACAAGGACACCTTCCACTATCCCAGGTTGCTCCAAGCCCTGTCCAGCCTGGCCTTGGACAGTTCCAGGGATCCAGGGGCAGCCACAGCTTCCCTGGGAAACCTGTGCCAGGACCTCACCACCCTCCCAGGGAACAATTTCTTCCCAATATCCCATCTATCCCTGCCCTCTGGCAGTGGGAAGCCATTCCCTGTGTCTTGCCACTCCATCCTTTGTCCAAAGTCCCTCTCCAGCTCTCTTGGAGCCCTTTTAGGCACTGTAAGCTCTCCCTGGAGCCTTCCCTGCTCCAGGCTGAACATTCCCAGCTCTCCCAGCCTGGCTCCAGAGCAGAGGGGCTCCAGCCCTCAGAGCATCTCCGTGGCTTCCTCTGGACTTGGTCCAGCAGCTCCACATCCTTCTGATGCTGGACCCCAGAGCTGGATTCTGTGCTCCAGGTGGGGCCTCATGAGGGTGGAGTGGAAGGGAAGAATCTTCAAACAGGTGGCAAAGAATTTTGTGGATCAGGAACTTTCCTTGCATCTAAAGTTTCCACCTCTAAGATGAAGACAATGGTCCTCTGGGGTAGACAAATTCTTTGATAATTGTCACATCCTTTAATTCTACAGAGCAGAAGATGCCTGGGGCTGGACTTTTTTCTTCTAGTTTCTAAATGAAAAAAAAAAATTATTGTGTAATATTGGCACTGTGTGGGGTGTAAAGCCATGGACACACACCTGGGCTTCTCCAGTGGATTTATGGCAGAATTCCAGACTAAAGCTGACTCACATCTGTCTGGATCTGAGGACAAGTGGTGAATTCCTCATCTGGCTGCATCTGTCACAGCAGGACACCTCTCCCTGCTATCCAGGCAGAAAAACTTTCAAACAACACCTGCCAATTTGGAACACGGAAAGTCGCCATTTGTTTTTGGATGATTTGCCAGAGGAATAAAATTCAGCCATGACTTGTTTGACTACGGTGCAGAGTTAGTGAGAAATGAATGGAAAATGGCATGGAATTGTGCTATAAAACTACAAACTGTGGACTCCGTTTTCCCTGCAGGATTTATTCCAAAAGAGAAAGTGCAGAGCAGAATCTTCCTGACATTTTTAATGGGCAATGGTCATTAGAGCCTTTCTCCTTGGGTGGACAATTAACCTCTCGCTTTATGGAAGGTGAAAATGGTCATTCTTGATTTCAAGCATAAAATTTGCCTTGCATTAAAGGGGGAAAATAAATCCTACAGAGCACAGAACAAAATAATCAGGATGAATCAAGAT
This sequence comes from Edolisoma coerulescens, assembly GCA_013397115.1. Lineage (NCBI taxonomy): Eukaryota > Metazoa > Chordata > Aves > Passeriformes > Campephagidae > Edolisoma > Edolisoma coerulescens. The sequence continues at coordinate 411,479 of VWZW01004128.1, forward strand.
CTGAGAGGAATTGCTCTGCCAAATGATGATGGGACTCAGCCAAAGATTTCTAAACAGGTTAAAAAGAAAATTAGTTTTAATTCCTTTCCCACCTCTCAGCATTGTCTGATGCATAATTGAGTCCTGAATACTCATGGACAAAGCTCCTAAATTTAGCTGTTTCCCGATTTTTGGTAGATTCCAGGTAGCAAACTGCAAAGTCAGGTTAAGTTGCTTTGCAACTGTGACCTGAAAGCAGCAGAGGATAATCAGTGTCGCGTAATGACAGAGCTGATGGAAATCTAAAATCCCTTCCAAAAAAAGGAGCTCATATTCACAGTGGTTCCCTAAAATACCAAAATTTGGCCTTTCCCAGAGAGAAAGAGAGGCAAATTTGCCCTGCAAGTTGGCTCTGAAAGTGTTCTGAGGCCAGTTTCTGTGGAAGGCTAAAAATGAGCTGCTGGTTTATCTCCTCTAGAGATTCCCTTCCTAATCCTTTCCCTTATCAGGAACAAGTTCCTTATCAGTTCTCTACAGGGACATTAGTAAAGAGAGAAGAGAGAGCTCAGAACCCCGAACAATCCAGGCTGGAAATGCGTCCAGTTCCCAACAGCTCTGCATTTTATGCATCCCTTAGAGGCCAACCCGAACCTTCCTCCAAGATATAATTAAGGTCCCCTTTGTCCCTTGCTCTTTTTCTCCCCCAGAGAGAACAAGGCTGGAGCACGGCAACACTTTCATATTTCTACACCAACTTCTTCCCTTCTCACTTCCATCAATTTCACAGAAACATGGAATGGTTTGGGTTGGAAGATCATCTCATTCCAGGGGCAGGGACACCTTCCACTATCCCAGGCTGCTCCAAAGCCCATCCAACCTGGCCTTGGACACTTCCAGGGATGGGGAAGCCACAGCTTCTCTGGGCAACCTGTGCCAGGGCCTCACCACCCTCCCAGGGAAGAATTTCCTCTCAATATCCCATCTAAACCCATCCTCTGAGAGTTTAAAGCCATTCTCCTTTGTCCTGCCGCTCCATCCCTTGTCCCAAGTCCCTCTCCAGCTCTCCTGGAGCCCCTTTAGGCACTGGAAGGGGCTCTGAGGTCTCCCTGGAGCCTTCTTTTCTCCAGGCTGCATGTTTCCAGCTCCCAGCCTGGCTCCAGAGCAGAAGGACTCCAGCCCTTGGAGCATCTCCATGGCTTCCTCTGGACTCACTCCAAGAAATATACATGATATCTCCAACAGTGATACATGAAATCCTGAGACAGCTGAATTTGGGGAAGAAGGTGGAAATCCCAGGGTTATTTTGATGAATCTGGGGTGCGACAGCAGGTTAGGCCATTCCCTGTGGGGCAAAATACCCTTTCTTGCCTGAAAAAAATATCAATCACACAATTCCTGGTGTGAATAACTCCGTGCCAGGATGGAGTGACTAAGAACTGTTCTCTCCCTTTTGCAGTACATATATTTAGATTTCTGTGTGCATCTTTATCTATCTCTATCTATATCATGTAGATCAGTATCTATAGCTACATCTATCCATATCTATATGACAGAATCATAGAATGGCCTGGGTTGAAAGGGATTTTAAAATCATCCACTCTCAACGCCTTCCACTAGACCAGGTTGGTCCGAGCCCTGTCCAGCCTGGCCTGGAACACTTCCAGAGATGGGGCAGCCACAGCTTCTCTGGGAAACCTGTCCCAGTGCCTCAGCACCCTCACAGGGAGGAGTTTTTCCTAATATCTGATCTAAACCTGTCTGTTAGTGGGAATCCATTTGCCTTCGTCCTGGCACTCCATGCTCTCATAAACAGTCCCTCTCCATCTTCCTTATTGTCTCTTTCAGGTACTGGAAGGCCACAATTAGGTCATCCCAAAGCTTCTCCAGGCTGAACAATCCCAATTCTCCCAGCCTTTCCTCACAGCAGAGCTGCTCCATCCCTCTGATCATCTTGGTGCCTCCTCTGGATTCAATCCAGCAGCTCCACATCCTTCCTGTACTGGGCCCCAGAGCTGGATGCAGCTCTGGAGGTGGGGTTTCAACTGAGAGGGGCAGAGGGGCAGAATCCCCCCCTCTCCTGCTGCCCACCCTGCTTTGGATGCAGCCCAGGACACGACTGGATTTCTGGGATTGGAGCACACATGACTGGGTCATGTCCGGCTTTCATCCACCAGCACCCCAATTCCTTCTCCCCAGGGCTCCTCCATTTGCTCATCCCCAGCCTGGATTGATCCTGGGACTGATACTGACCCAGGAGCAGCACCAACACTTGGTCTTATTAATAAAAGCTTAATACAAACACAGTGTTAATACAATTACAATATTAAAATTGTTACAATAGACAAAATACTCATTTTTTAATGCAAGCCCATTTCCCCCCCTCGTCTCTTTCTTGGTCCTAGGAAAGGAGTTACATTCCTCTTAAATCCTTCTGCACTTCTAGACTCTTTTTGCAGCAGCTCAAGAGCAGAAAATTAGGAATTTTCTCCCAGTTCCCCCCGTGTCTCCTGTAAACCATGACCTGGAAGGCATCCCCTGACACAGCAAACACACAACAGCATTTTTTTCTCAGACTGCTATCCCAGGGTTTTGGGGAGTGAAAACCCTGTCTACAGCCGACCTCAGAAAAGGTTTCTCCACAGGAAGTGTGGCTTTCTGTTACAAGCTTCACTCCATGAATTATCTTTCGACAGAAATAATTTGAAAACAAAAAACCCCAACAATCCAACAGAGTGACTTTAAAACCAATGAATTGTGTAAATAATGAGAGAAGCAAATGCCCTTGAACAGGTTCTCACCTGCCTGTACCTTGCTGAGGCTTTAGCAGGAGTCAGTGTGGGTTTAATTAACACCTTCCTCAGCCCAAAATCACCACGTTGTTCTCAAAGACGGAGTGACACCTAGGTGAGAGTCTCCAGATTTTGTTGCGCCTTCAGAGCCTTGGTTTAATCCATGTTTTCTTCCATTTCCTGGGACAGCAGGCTGCTAACACTGCTCTGCTTGGAGCAGAGGGCCTGGTGACAGCTCTGATCACACCAGTGCCTGCCCGGAGCCTCAGGAACCCCAGGACACGACTCTGCTTGCAAACGGCATCCAGTGGCTTTCCTGGATCTGTGCCTCTGCTCCTCCTCAAGTGCCAGCGGCACAGGAGGGAATTTCTCCTCTGGATGCCCTCGCAAAATTTTAATGACAGACAAGAGCACAAAGTTTGCAGCATTGGAGTGGGGTTGGAGCCTTTCGGAAAGCGAGGGACGGCAGCAAGATCCAGATGCTGGAGAATCCTTGGTTGAACTCGGAGGGCTTTTCCTTTAAACAAATCCTCTTCTTATCTCCCGTTTTCCTGCAAGGTCTGGAAAGGGATTAGGCTTTTGATGTTGGCCCTGCTGTCACCTGGGAGCTGTCTCACCCCTTATCCATTTTGGTCCATGCTGTAGGATTTGGTTTTGGTGTGGGATTAATCCCCTGACTCCCTGCCCTGCTTTGCGGGGTCATGGGAAGGACATCGGACATGGGATGGTCCTTCCTGCCCATGCACAGGGTTTTAAACAGATTTAACATCTGCAGTCCCTGAGATCCCGGCTGGATCATTCATCTCTAGACAGGAACAAACAAAAAAAGGGATTGGAACTAAATTATCCTTAAAGTCCCTTCCAACACAATCCAATCTCTGCTTCTGCAATTCTTAATTGTTTTCAGACCTTACAGGAATCAGCCTTCCATCACAATTTCCATAGCAGACAAGTTCAGACTGTGACTTCCAACAAGTCTAAAACACTTTAAGGCAGAAACTTTGCTTTTTTTCTAAGGGCAATGTGTGATTTGCCATTTATTTTCAGTAGATGCAAGATTTTACCCGCTGATTTCAGCTTCCAGCGGACTGAGTCATCTCCCCAAGATCATCTTAGAGATTATCATTTCTGAAGGGTGAAGAACTGAGATAAACAGGGAGTCTTGGAAGCCAGATATTGCATTAAAATTGTGGCATTAACCCAGGTGCAGACACCTTAACTCTGACCCTTTCCCATTTCTCACAGCCCTGTAGATTTTGTGTTTAAGAACCAAGCTTTAGGATGTCATTTTTGGAACGGATGACTGCCAGTCCAAGTGTGCTGTGCTATTTTTATGGCATTTTTAGCATAATAATATATTCTGTTCAAAGCTGGTGATGTATGAACATAAATATATCTTATTTGCCCATTAACATTAGACAGGAAAAGTCATTCTTTGTGCAACATCTGTAATGTGATCATTTCGATTTTATCTTCTCCTTTTAGGTGTCTGAGCAATAAACCTTGAAAGACATTATTTATGGAATTTGGTGCAATACCATCACTGTTATTAGAGAACCAGGATTTTTCCACTTGTTCAAAGAAGTTCTAAAAGTTTGGGGTTTTTTTCTTTTTTTATTGTCCCCCTAGGATTTTGAAGTGGGAGGACTCTGGTGTGTTTCAGAGAATCGTGGAATGGTTTGGGTGGGAAGAGACCTCAAAGATCATCTCATTCCCCCCCCTGCCATGGGGAGGGACACCTTCCACTAACCCAGGCTGCTCCAAGACCCATCCAGCCTGGTCTTGGACACTTCCAGGGATGGGGCAGCCACAGCTTCTCTGGGCAATCTGTGCCAGGGCCTCACCACCCTCACAGGGAAGAATTTCTTCCCAATATCCAATCTAAGCCTACTCTCTGTCAGTTTGAAGCCATTCCCCCTTGCTCTGTCACTCCAGGTTCCTGTAAATAACCTTCCTCTTTTTTTCAGGGAGAAATCTTGCTGCAAGAGAGAGGGAAGGCATAATCTCCATGATTTTGGGTTCATTTTTGAACAAATGGGCACCACGGCCTTGAGCATCACGAAATTAAAACTTTTCTAACAAAGAGCAGACTTGTCCTGACTGGAGATAGTAGAAAATCCAGCCCTAAAAATGCACACACTACAGTGGAATGAATAAATAAAACACATTTGGGGTGATTTTTTTGGCTCCAGGACCCCCTGATACAGCATGGATCACATCCAGGGGTGTTACCTCTCGTCCCCATCCTCATGAAAGAGGGAACACTGCTCATTGCAATTGCTGGGAAGAGCCCCTGGCTTGTGCTGTGTCCAGATCATGACAAAAACCATCTGACCCATTAAGAAGGAATTCTTGACTGAGAGGGTTATGAAACACAGGAATTGGCTGCCCAGAGAAGCTGTGGATGCCACATCCCTGGAAATGTTCAAGGCCAGGTTGGACAGGGCTTGGAGCAACCTGGTCTAGTGGAAGGTGTCTCTGCCCGTGGCAGGGGGTGGAATGAGATGGGCTTTAAGGTCCCTGCTCACCCAAACCATTCCATGATTCCACCCCCAGTAGGTTTGACCTTTTAATTATTAACACAAAGATCACCTATGAAATCTCTCACTTCACCTGAAGGTTCTTATCTGTTCTTCATGACCTGTGCAAGACTCGCAGCTGCACAGCCCAGTCACCAAAAAATCAATGTTTAAGTGTAAGCGAATATGAAAATGATTGCTACTGTAAGGCAGGGAATAAAAGACAGAGGAGGAATGTCTTTTCTAGTGATAACATGTGAATAAATCCCTGTGGCTTATTTTGATATCGCTGACATTTTTCATAAAGACAATCTCCAAGGAGCCAAAGACATCTGTCAGCACAGAGTGAAGTGTGTACAAATGAAGCACAAATCCACCCTCCCGAGGAATGACAGAGGTGCCGATAATTTCAGTAGCTGGGAGGGAGCAACTCTGATGCAAAACCTGGAGGAGTGAATCCCAGTTTGAAGGGAGTTTTAGCTCAAAATGTGATCACGGTGACGCAATCATGAAACGGCATCACCCTGCGCAAGGAAAGCTGCAATCCTTGGAAATGCACCAGGCGTGTGGAAAAGAGAGGAGAATTCAGGATATGGCACTATGCCTGGTTTCTGCTGTGTTTCTAAAAATTTTTTCTTGCAGGTCTCTTTTGGGAAAATAATAATTTTAAAAAGGATTATATTTTTTTTGAAAGATGACAGAATTCAGTGAAGCTGCAGAGAGCACCTGGTTCCTGGTGTAGTGAAAAGCAATGGAGCCATAAGGAATCAATCAAAGGGAATGCAAGAGGAGCAGGGCAGGGACTGTCCTTCTGTGCTAGGCACTGCTGGAGCACCTTGAGCGCTGTGTCCAGTTCTGGCCCCTCATGACAAGAAGGACGTTGAGGGGTTGGAGCATGTCCAGAGCAGTGAACAGAGATGGGAAAGGATCTGGAGCACCAGGAGCGGCTGAGGGAGCTGGGGGGCTCAGCCTGGAGAAAAGGAGGGTCAAGGGGAACCTTCTGGGTCTCCACAACTCCCTGACAGGAGGGTGGAGCCAGGTGGGAGTCGGGCTCTGCTCCCAGGGAACAAGGGACAGGATGAGAGGAAATGGCCTCAAATTGCTTTCAGGTTGGACATCAGGAGGAATTTCTTCACAGAAAGGGTGGTCAAGCTTTGGAAGGGGCTGCCCAGGGAGATGGTGGAGTCCCCATCCCTGGAGGTGTCCAAGGAAGGCCTGGATGTGGCACTCAGTGTTCTGGGCTGGTGACAAGGTGGGGATCGGGCAGAGGTTGACCTTGATGGTCTTAGAGGTATTTTTCAACCTAAATAATTCAATCTATGACGCTATAATTAAATGTCTCTATGAACCTCTCTCTCCCTTTGGCACTTACAGTGATTTTTACCCTGTCTGTCCATCTATTTTTCTGAAGCAGACATTTGACGGTAACCCAGACAGCAAAGCTCCAGGACAGCAACCTTTACTGCAAACATCAGCTGCAAAATATTTCGGGGCTGTTAACTGGGAAATATTAAACTTCCCTGGGGCAGCGTTGGAGGTGAACGCTGCCCTCACATTAACCCAAGAGCAGTGCTGAGTCACACCTGGAGGACTGCAAAACTCAGATTATCTTTTACATCTGCCAGAAAATACTTGGGAATTTTGTTTCCTTTAGTGCAAATCCTGGTGCAAACGTGCCAGGCTGTGAAACTCCTGCTACAACCCTTGGGAGACTTTTTTGTGGTGTAGAGGGTTCTTTCTCCTTCTGATGTGTCAGAACTTGGGGCTCAATGTGGCTGGGGAGGGTTACATCCTGCAGGGATGTGTCTCTCAGGGCAGAGCATCCATCTGGGATAGCTCAGGAAAATGGGAAATGCTGGTGTTCAGTAATCAAAACTGATCCTGTTCTTCCCAAAGTTGCAGGAGAGTCTTACTGGCTACAGGGTAAGGCCTCCAGGATAGTGTTAGTTTCCAAACTCATCTCCCTTGGACATGTTTGGTTTTCAGGGATTAACCACCATGCTGGGATCACAATGGGAATACAGGCAGATTCCAGACATTTTTGAAGGAGCAACTTTTTTTCTGGATCTTGGCATTGAGATCTTCAGCAAAGGAATGGAAGATATTGGGGTTATTGGGAGCAGTTACCAGCAGGTCCCAGTAGGCACCAGTTCTAAGGAAGAGAAGCACAAGAGAGGGATCTCAGGGCTGGAATTGCGCTTTTTTCTGGCTCATTTTGTTCTTTTCCATATTATTATCTTCTCATTTCCTTTAAATCAACCCCATCCTGGCATACAATGGGTAATATCCTGTTGATTCTCCTTTTTATGGAGAATCTGCATCAAAAAGGGACTTAGGAGAGCTTAAAGAGATCATTTAACCCCTATTCCACACCAACACGGAGCATCATCCAGCAAAAGGAGCCCCTTTGGACAAAAATTCGTATGATGTTCCCTTCAAAAAGCTTGGAATTATGTAAATAGCATGGTTCACATGGGAGGCCACAAGGATTCAGACACATTTTTGCATTTCTAAAGGCAACTTTCTTAAAGCCCCCTCAAACGTAAAGAAGCCTGGAAAAAAAGGAAAAGTCAAATGTTTGCTGCTCCAAGCCCCATCCAACCTGGCCTTGGACGCTTCCAGGGATGGGGCAGCCACAGCTTCTCTGGGAAACCTGTGCCAGGGCCTCCCCACCCTCACAGCCAAGAATTCCTTCCCAATATCCCATCTAACCCTGCCTTCTGGCAGTGGGAAGCCATTTCCTGTGTCCTGTCGCTCCATGCCTTATCCAAAGTCCCTCTCCAGCTCTCCTGGAGACACTTCAGGTACCAAAAGGCCACAATAAGGTCGCACCAGAGCCTTAAATTAAATTCTATTCCTATTTTTTTGGCTGAACACAGAAGTTGTGGGGTTTTAGGATGTTAGGATTGATTGTATGATCAGCTCATGGAATCATAGAAGAGAATCATGGAATCATTACGGTTGGAAAAGACCTTCAAGATCATCAAGTCCAACCATCAACCGGCACCACCACCCTGTTCACCACTAACCCATGTCCTCAAGTGCCACATCTGCAGGTTTTTGAACAATGCCAGGTTCCAGGTGATTCCACTCCTGCCCTGGGTAGCCTGTTCCAACGATTTGAAAATGTTTCAGGGAAAAAACATCCCTAATATCCAATCTAAACCTTCCCTGGTGCAACTTGAGGCCATTTCCCCTTGTCCTACCCCTCGCTCCCTGGGAGAAGAAATTGATCCCACCTCACCACAACCTCATTCCAGGAAGTTGTGGAGAGTGATGAGATCTCCTCATGCCAGATGTGATGCTCCAATTGTTTTTGAGGTTCTGTTTTGCCTCCACTGTGTTGTTCCTCAAGATCACAAAGGAATTCTGGAGTGACTGGTTGGATGAGAATGTTCTTATCACCCAAGGAAAACCCAGGGATTAACTGACCACTGTCTGGGACCATGAAGGAAGTTTTACTTTCCTGCTTTCTTTTTTTTTTTTAAGTCTCCCATCAGTGTCAGCTCTCCCCACCAACTCCAGGCTGATGCAAGTTCCAAGCATGCTGGGATTCATCCTTTTTTTTTAAAGCTGCAGTTTTAGGAAGTGAAGAGGGGCGGCTTTTGCAATTCCTGAATCATCGTGGAATTCAGTCCTGCCTACACAGTTAAAAGCTTCTCCTATTTTCCATCAGGTACTTGGCTCCCTTTTTCCAAAGAGTTTTCATGATAATGCAATTGTTATTTTCTCAAGCTTCTCTGTACTTGGATGAACCTCAGACAGAGAGAGGAGAATGGTTAATTAGCCAGACTAATGAGACCTGAGATCCCCAGTTTCAGTTCGGAGTTAAAGAGGGCTCATTAAAGCAAAAACCTCATGGAACGAGCCAGCTCCAACAAAAGGGAAGAAGGAAGAGCGTTAACCCTTAAGGAGGCTTTGTTTTCCATCCAAGATGGATGGAGGAAGGAAATAACACAGGGAATAGCTAATTCCATCCCGCAATGGATTTGCTGGGCTGCTGAGTGGGCAGATTTCCCATGGAAAATAAACCAGCACTGTTCAAATAGTGACAGTTTTCCCATGGGAAAGGAGGGAGTGGAATAGGGTGCAGGATGCTGGGTGAGAATCTATCAGGGTTTTTTGGACAGGTACAGAGAGGAGCCCATATCCATAAAACACCAACAAAAAGGGAAAAAAAATAAGGGTTTTCCTTTCCCTGTGAAATTCAGGGACACAAGGAGGTCATTCCTAGTCAACTGGGAATAATTTCTCCAGTGTTCAACCAAATAAATGATGAGACACAACCCAGACATGGAGCTTGTGCTTTTCTCTCCTCTTTGCTGCCTCGGTCACTGCAACCTTTGGCACATTTGGGTGGTGATCTCCAAGTTCAAGCTGGATACTAGGAAAAATTTCTGGAAGAGTGGTTAAGCCTGGAACAGGCTTCCCAGGGAATGGGGGAGTCACCATCCTTGGAGGTGTTTCAAAATTGAGTAGACCTGGCATTTCACCATATGATTGAGTGGGAATGGTGGCAATTGGTTGAAGGTTGGACTTGGTGTTCTTGGAGGACTTTTCCAACCTTAATAACTCCGTGATTCTGTGATTCATTGTCTACATTTCTGTTGTTCACAAGCCCTTTTGCTGACACACAACCCCAGCTCAAAGGGAGCAGTTTTTATATATTTTAAATATTTTGTTTAAAAATCTACTCTACTGTGTACTGAAGTACCAAGGGAACAACAAATTGATTTACACAAAGCCCAGGAATTCACAGAGAAAAATAAACAGACTGAACCTTTGCCTTGCACTTACGATTGTTACACTGGTATTTTCTTTTCTTTTCTATTTCTTAATCGCTGTTTTGAAAAACAGAAGAGGTAAAAA
>VWZW01004128.1:421717-492930 GCA_013397115.1 Edolisoma coerulescens
TTTTTTTTTTTCCACCGGATACCAAAAAAAAAAAAAAAAAAGATGAAACACAAAGAAGAGCTGGTCTTTATAAACTTTATCCTTTGGAAAATATTCCACAAGCTGCGTGCAAAGCCAAGCTAAGCCTAATTTTTAATTCTGCCCTCACTTACAGGGACGCATCTCGTTGACGCAAGTCCCGGTGGCGTAGAATCCTTTACTCTGGGGGCCCTGGAAGATTGGATCCAACTCTGGGGAGGTGAGTGGGAGCTGCTCAGATGAGCACGGCAACAAAGCCTGAGTGCTAAAGAAGATGCAAAAACATTTGAAGGAGGTAAAACTGTAGGAGGGAAATTGGGGAGTTATAGAATTCCTGGGAAATTGGGGGGTTATAGAATTCCTGGCACTGTGGCAGCCAGGGCTGGATATGGTGGTGAATGGCCCGGTTTGGGTTAAATGTGTTGATAATGGGCACAAATTATGAGACTTTTTCTGCTTTTCTGCTGTCACAGGGTGAGAATTAGTAATGGGCAGCTCAGCTGTGTTAATTGCAGTGCTAATTAATAACACTCTCCCTGTGTAGATCACCTCACGTGGTGGAAATGGTCTTGGTCATTTCTCCAACTTAATAGATGGAAAATATTGATCTGGGAGTTAAAATCAGCAGCACCTGGGCTCTGCTCCACTCAGCTGACGGAATTTTCATGATGGATGGGACAAAAATGTTATTAATGAGGCTTTTGGAAAGGACAGCACATCCACAGAGCATAAGAGGAGCAATGATGATGAACCCAAAAGTGATTCCAGTGCGAGATGATGGAAACCACCAGGAATCTCACACCGAGGGATGCTCATGTGCTTGTGGAATGTTGATGAGCCAAAATGAGATGAACAAGTGCTGTATTGTTATATTAGTGGTTGGGAAACTGAGGCAAGGAGCCAAATGGTTTATTTGGCACCTGAAAGATCAGTTCGGAAGGGAAAAAATTGATGGCTATGATAATGAATGAAATACATCTTAGTTTTCATGAGGTTGGGAATGTGTTTTGAAATCTCACAGATTAGAAAAACTCAAAAATAATGAAGAAATAGAGAGATTTTATAATGTTGACAAGCAGATCTATCCTGTCCCGCTTTATTCATGGCCAACTCCTGTTGGATAACAATTTTCTTTAGAACAAACCATGAAATTGAGTCCCTTCTTTCCAGTTCTGAACTACAATTTAACTCCTAGTAAAATATTAAAATTTGAGTAAATGATTCTGTCCAGAGATCTTGCGGATTCCTCATCCCTGGAGGTGTTCAAGGCCAGGTTGAATGGAGCTTGGAGCAACCTGGGATAGTGGAAGGTGTTGGAAGGGGTTGGAAGTAGGTGATCTTTAGGATCCCTTCCAACCCAAACCATTCCATGATTCTGTGATTCTCAAGGATAGAGAATCAATGGACACCATAAACAAATTCAGCTTTTTTATGCTTTGACCTTTTGCTTTTATTTTTAACCAGTTCTGTCTCGATTCAATATCAGTGAATTGCTGGTTTTTAAATCTTTGTAAAACTAAAGAGCCCATAAAATTCCCATTTTCTCTCATCTTTCCATGAAATAAATATTGCAGAAGGGGAATGGTTGGCTTCACAGGGAACAGAGTGGGAAGAAGGACAAGAATTGTCAAGAAATACAAGAGTACAGCTATAGGGTAAATACCCACTATACCTTTCCTGATCCCTTCCAAAAATCCCATTAATTCAATGCTAACAGGATGATTTATCCTCTTTAGGTTTTATGGAAAGTTAAGTATGACCCAATATTGAATAAATACAAGCCCATTTCAGCCAGTTTTAAGTGATGCTGAGTTAGCATGTAAATGAGTCACTGAAAATCAACAGGAAATTACAGCCTAGAATATGAATCATCCATCGATCCCACAAATGTTCACCAGGGATAAGTGAGGAATTTTGGAGAACAGTGTGGATCCAATGGAATGATGTCAGAGAAAAATGAAATTGCTGGAAAAGATAATCAGAGGAGTTAAGGACATTTTTTTTTTTTGGATGCACACAGCATGGAAAAAAAATCATATTACAACCTCCAGAATTGGCCTCTTGCCTGCTTTTCCCCGGAAAAATGGAAACACAAGTGGAGATGTGTTAAATACCAATGGTGTTGCCTCCCAGCCAGGCAAAAATCCATATATCCTGATGAAGTGTCCATCTCTATGGAGGAAATTAAGTCTTTGTTTTATAATTCAGGATTATCAATATCTCATGTCAAGACTGCTGCAGCACTACTTAAAATCCTGATTTGTAGATGAGATAGGACATTGGGAAATGTGTTGTATTTTCAGGGCAAGGAATAAAACAAGATGAAAAATAAGCTCTTTTTTTCCTGAACTTTGATGGTTCTTCAGGAGTAACAGAAAACTGAACAAACCCAAAAATTAATTAGCAGTGATTGGGGGAAAATTATTCATTTTACTTCCTATTTCTTTTCAAAGGGAAAAGAGAAATAATTGATTTTTTTGTCTAAATAAACTGTTATTTTGATGGGAAAAAGTTTAGGAGAAAATAAATATTAATAATAAATACAGCCTTAATCTACGTGTCTCCAGAGGGAGGGCTCATCCTTTATCTTGGCAGAAGAGTCCAGGGAATATCAGTGCTTAAGGAGACTTGGCCACACGTTGGATCTTGTGTCCAGTTCTGAGCCCGTCATCCACGAGAAAGACATTGAGGAGCTGGAGAGTGTCCAGGGAAGAGAATGGAGCTGGGAAGGGTCTGGAGCACCAGGAGCAGCTGAGGGAGCTGGGGGGGCTCAGCCTGGAGAAAAGGAGGCTCAGGGGAAACCAAAACTCCCCGACAGGAGGGTGGAGAAGGATGGGTGTAAGGCCCTGAGAGGACAAGAGGAAGTGGCCTCAAGTTGTGTCAAGGGATTGGGTATTAGGAAAAATTTCATCATGGAAAGGGTTGTCAAGCTTTGGAACAGACTGCCCAGGGAAGTGGTGGAATCATCACCCCTGGGAGTGTTCAGAAACCACGTGGTTATGGCATTTGAGGACATGGTTTAATGGTGAGCACTGTGGTGGTACTGGATTGAAGGTTGGATTTGCTCTTAGAGGTTTTTTTGAAACGTAACAATTCTGTGATTTTCTGATTTTCTCATTCACAGCCCTTTGTTTCTCCTCCTGGTGTGGATGACAACTGCACAAAGCCTCGACAGCGAAGATCTGGGATGCAGGGGTTTGGTTTTGTCCAAGGTAATGAAGCCAAGATGTGGGCAAATTATCTCAGGTGTGGTGAGAAGGATTTTCATTTCATCGTGGCATGGCTGGTTGGTGGAGCGGTGCAGGAACACCGAGACTTTCAGACCTGCTTCAGGTATTTTGACACTTGATTTTCACCCTCGCGACCTTGCTGTGCCTGAAAACCCCATTCAACCAAGCAAACCACTGGAAAATGCAACAACAGGCTGCATGTTAGGATTCAAAATGTTCTCAAACCATCTGTAAAAACCGAGCAAATAAATTTCCAAGCGAACAGGATCAGATACGGTGTTCATATTCGTATTGCAGCAGCGTTCCAGCTAAGAAATAAAGATCATCAATGATTTACCAATAATAGCTGTGAGTACAGAAGGAGATAAGGTTCATGGCGTGACTTCAGGGCTTTGGAAAAACCTATCCTGGCACAATTAAGACTTTTAGAACTCCAGCACGGGTTTGTTTTTACTTTTTAATATTCCAGAGTGTTATTTCCTCCCTTCAGATTGCCAGTGTCCCAAAAGGAAGTCTGCTAACCAAAATCACCACTTTTATCTTAATTAAGACATGCCGTGGAAATGATCTATTTAAATGGATAAAAAGGAAACAAAGCTATTGGCAAAGCTTTTAAGATTATTGTTCTACTTCAGAATGGAGCTGAATGAAGATGTGGAGGAAGTGGATTAGTGAAGCAGCTCACAGGGGTGAAATGAGCCAACAATGGGTCTAAAAACTTCTTTTAGTGAGCACATTCCTGACGAAACCAATGGAGACAGCAGGATTTGAGGACCTGAATTTTATTGTTTTGTAGATCTATCAACAGGGGGGATGGAGCACAAGTCTGATGAGGAACAGCTGAGGGAGCTGGAGTGGCTCAGCCTAGAGAAAAGGAGGCTCAGAGCAGACCTTATCACTCTCCACAACTCCCGGACAGGAGGGGGCAGCTAGGTGAGTCTTGGGCTCTGCTCCCAGAGAACAGGGATAGGACAAGAGGAAACAGCCTCAAGTTGGACCAGGGAGAGTTCAGGTTGGATATTAGGATAAAATTCATCACTGGAGGAGGGGTCAAGCATTGGAACAAGATCCCCAGGAAAGGAGTGGAGTCACCATCCTTGGAATTTTTCAGAGAATGAGTAGAACTGGCACTTCATGATGTGGTTTAGTGGGAATGGTGGTATTCAGTCAAAGGCTGGACTTGATGGTCTTGGAGATCTGCTCCAAACTTAATGATTCCATAATTCCCTGAATGCCACTGAGGTCACCCACCCATGACAGGAGTGGGAGTTTACATTTCTCATATCAATGCATCTATACCTTAACCTCCAGCTGATTTCATCCTCAAGGCTCTAATTAAAATTAAAATGGATATTAACCACTTCTCTGACTCACACTTTCAAATCCATGTACCACAACTTTTAACCTACAAATGGAACAAACTGATAAATCACATAGCTGAATATTCTAGAATTCTACTTTTTTTTTCTACTTTTACCCTCTTTGCAGACACTTTATACCAGCTCCACCAGGTATGCACGGCCTGTCAATGGGCCCAGAATGCTGCCTTGCAAGCCAGCATTGCAATCATGTAAAAATTACAATAATTTAAAACTTATTACTGTCATCATAATTTTCTCTTGAGATATAACCTGGCTGCATCTGTCAGACTTTTTAGTGTTGGACTATTATTTTCCACAGGGTGGAATTATTAAACAAAACACAGGTTTTCCTTGGAAAATGAGGGGATCAGTTTAATTGAATATTGTGGCAGGAGCAGATTAAAGGGTCAAGAGCCTTTAGAGCAGAAATTGTTCTTAACAGAGATTTTAGAGGAGACCAAGTGAACTATACCAGAAAATTGCCCTGGTTTTATTAACTGTGAATGAAAGGCAAGGAATGAGCTGATAGGCATCTAAAGCGATACGAACTTCCGAAATTTCCTCCAGTCTGGAAATCTCTTTTTATCTGTTTCCACTGGCAAAGGGAATGTGAAATTTATGGGGAAGTGCTGAGCTCCCCAGCCCAGGGAGTGCTGCCCTCTACTCAGGCAGGGGTTAATGAATGCAGGGCTTTGTGCACAACTTCCCACAGATTTTCCAGTGAGCGGGAACGTGGAGTTGAGCCACTTACTCCTGAGTCTGATAGTGTCAGTCAGGGAAGATAAGTGGTGGGGAACGTGATAAGGTTGTGGGAGTGGTGGACCTGAGCATAATAACAAGTGGGGTTTGCTGGGATGCTCCTCTCCAGCAGGATACAGGGAATATCCAGGGAGCTGCACTAGAAGAAGTCATCCTTGCCATACAAATGTTGCTTTATAAATACATATATTAAAGCTTTAGTTTCCTATCATTTAATATCAAACAATTAAGAAATTGCTGTCTGATTTCCACTTAGGATGCAGCAATAGCGAGTGAAGACAGAGCAGCATTTTGTTAATTAGGTGGCATAATTTTGGAATAAATTAAGTTTGGAAAACAGTGTGTGCTGAAGTCACTGAGTGTCCTGTAAATACAGAATGGTTTCACTTTTTAGGACCATCCATTTTTCAGGATCGTGGAATCACAGAATGGTTTGGGTTGGAAGGGACCTTCAAAATCATCCAGTTCCAACCAATTCCATTGGACCTAGTTTCTCAGGGCCCCAAACTGGAAGTTTTTGGGACACTTTATGGCACCTTCCAGTGCCTAAAGAGGGCCTGAAGGCTGGAGAGGGACTTGGATGAGGACATGTAGTGACAGGACAAGGAGAAATGTCTTCAAACTGACAGAGGGCAGGGTTAGATTTGATATTGGGAAGGAATCCTAATGATAAGGCACGGAACAGATTTTCCAGTGAAGCTGTGGCTGCCCCAGCCCTGAAAGTGTCCAAGGCCAGGTTGGATGAGGCTTGGAGCAACCTGGCCTAGTGGAAGGTGTCCCTGTCCATGGCAGGGGGTGTAACTGGATGATCTCTAAAGTCCCTTCCAACCCAAACCATTCTATGAGCCAATAAAAAAAAAAAAACCAAAAAACCCATAAAAATGAAAATCGTGATGGTTGCTGAAACCAACCCCTGAGGTCCTTCCGAGTGACACCTGCCCAGCTGGGTAGGAAAGAAGCTGAAAAAGCTCCTGGATTTTGATGGATCTCAGCTGATCATCTCCTTAGATTGCTCCTGATTTGGGATCTGGGATCTCAGAGAATAAAAAGCAGCTCCAGTCTGACAAAATGCAGTCTCGCAGCACCAAGGTCTGACTATTTCATTCCAAGTATGTTTTAGCATTCCAACTGCCTGGTCCCATAAGCTTCAGAGAAGCTACAGCTACTTGGGATTCCAGAGCAATACTCCCAGACTTAATAAAATTGTCTTGGGGACTAATGAATTATTTAAAGACTGCATAAAGAAAATGTAACCTATGCATTTAAAGTAAGAAAATCCACTTTAAAGTCATCATTCTGCTGTCTTTATCAATCTTACAAGGTTTTTCCTTCATATATTGGTATTTTGTTTGTCTAGGCTGGATGAATTCCGAATGGGAAGCATTGTCATTTCATTTAGGCCAATCCTTGGCTCTGAATAAATTTATATTGATAATAAATATAAAGCCTTTTGTTCTATGTATGTATTTGTCCTATTAAGCAACAAAAAGTGCTTCACACAAAACTGGAAGGAATGACACAGAGAAATCACACACTCAGGTGGAACTTCCTTGAGGGTGTGGATGTTTTTATCCCGGAGCTCACCTTGACTGTGAGGATCAAAGATCTTTTTCATTTTGCATAATAATGGGCTTGAATTTCAAGTGGTGAGAAAGAGAAGTGTCTGGAGAGAAAACTGAGTAGCTCAATAGCACCTTGAGAGGTCAGGAACCTCCAGTGAGCTGAACGTGGAGGACTGAATAGGGAAGAGTTAAAAAAATAGGAGGTAAAGAAAAACCTCTGAGTAAAGTGATAAATATGAAAACCGTTTAAGATCTGGGCTCTGATGCTTGCAGGTGCTGGACCTGCTCGAAGAATGAGGAGAAAGTGATGGACAGGAAGGGAAAAAGAGAAAATCCCATATTGGGGTCTGAGATGAAATCAGCAGAGGCTGAAGTACTCGAGCAAAGATGGCATCCCTTCAGTTGGTGCTTTTGAAGCTTTTGTTATTTGCAAAACCTTTGAGGATTAAACACCACCTCCCTCATGAAGTAGCTAAAGAAGGCAGCAATGTCCTTGGAGCTGGAGAAGTTTGGCATTCTTACATCCCCTTTGGATCACAGAATCATGGAATCATTAAGGTTGGAAAAGGCCTCCAAGATCATCAAGTCCAACTTTTGACCAAACATCTCTACCCCCACTAAACCACATCATGAAGAGCCACATGAACTAATTCCTTGAACAATTCCAAGGATGGTGGCTCCACCACTTCCCTAGGGAATCTGGGCACTGGGCATGGAAAAGGAGGAAAAAAAAGTGAGGCAGGTAAATTAGGAAAATGAGAAAGAAGGTGTTTTCTGGGTTATGCACAGTTTTCAGCTGTGAGTCCTTCCTGAAGCAGGATTGATTTGGTTCATCCAAAGTTTTGGTTCCTGTGATGGAAGCTGCCATGTCCCACTCCAACAGAAGCAATCCACTGGGAGGTTGCTTGGGAAATCCCCAAGGTAGCACAAACATGAGAAGTATGAGGAATAGCAGATATTGCATTTCTTCATCAGGTAAAGGTTTGTTTTTCCAGGTTTTCTGGGGCTGGATTGGGAACAAACAGCACAGTTAGCAAAGACCTTTCCCATTCGAGTGTATCAATCCTCCGTGCTTAAAATCTCCAGGAATTATTCTCACAACAGCCCTGGGATAGCTTCACCTTTGCTGAGCAGAGCATCCTTATGTGAGGACACAGAACGCAACTCCTTCATGTGACATGCTGCTCACCAGAGAGAAATCCCAACTGGAGAATCCGGGATGTTTGAGAATGATGGATCATGAGCCTCCTTGTCATTTTAATTCCAGCCAGCTGATGGCTGTGTCGGGCAGGAAATGAGCTCCCAGTGTTCCCAAAAGCGGTGGGAGCTGCAGTTTCATCCCTGTGGGGAAGCCGGGAGGGTGTCTGAACTCCCAAAAACTCAGTCAAGCTCCAGGGAGCACCCTGAGCCTCTGGCTTGGCTCCAAGGGAAGCACGGGATGAAACCTGGTGGGTGTTGGGAAAGGGGAAAGGTGAAAAGGGGACCGAGAGGGGAATTTGGGAGAAGGAAGAGAGGGGATGGAGGGATCTGTTTTGGAAAGAGCAGCTGGGATTAGTCCCAGAAGGAGAGCTGCCAGTAATGCCTGGGAATGTTCTGGGAAGAAAAGGATTTGCTTACACTTCTCCTTAATGACATCCAGGACCTTCTAATGGCAGATTCCCTGCCTATGGAAGAGGGGTTGGAACTGGATGATCTTTAAGCTCCCTTCCAACCCAAACGATTCCATAATTCCCTGATAATTCTGTGATATAAACCACCAGCCCCTCTGCTTCCCACAGCTGTTCCCATTCTGCTCAGGAAAACTTTTTGATTTTTTATCCTGTCAGAACTCACTCGAAGGTGTCAGTTTTACTGAAATATGTTCAGAACCACTCCTCCTCCTCCCTGCAAGACAGGATTTTGATAATTCTGTCAACAACTTTTTTTGAGCTGGTGCAACTGGATTTTGGGATCACTTTTTTTTTTTTCCCAGGAGAAATTAGTGGTTATTTTTGTTACTTTTAAGAGCTAAAATGCAGAAAGAAACAGTTTTTACTCAGCTGTTCCTTTTTGTTGGTTTAATTTTTAACTTTGGATTTTATTTTATGAACTATTTCTTCTGGACTTTTTGTCCAACCTGTATTCCCACTTAATCTTGGAATGGAAATCACCTTCAAACTGCAACATTTCACGTGGTCTGGAATGCCTTTCATAAATTCAACTGCAATTTGGTGTTCAGGACCTCTAATCATGGATGCTGGATTTTTCCTATGTGAATTCCTGGAGTAATTCCCTCAACTTGCATGGATACCGCAGCTGTCTTTCCCTGCACCACTTCTTCCTACAGACAGGACACTATTTATTATTTTTTCCCCACCCCTGGAAGTGTCCAAGGCCGGGTTGGATAGGGCTTGGAGCAACCTGGGATAATGGAAGGTGTCCCTGCTCATGGCAGAGAGGCAGAACTGGATGATCTTGAAGGTCCCTTCAATCCAAACCATTCCATGGTTCCATGATAAATGCAAAAATAAGGTGTTGGCTGGGTTTGGCCAAGCTGTTGCTGCATTTTAAGAGCTGGATGTAAATTTTTTCAGCATTCACATCAGACAGCATTCCCTCAAAACCCTCTGATGTCTTTATTTGATGTATTTATTTGAGATAATTTCCTGATGCAAGGCCCTGTTGACCAAACAGCTCATACCCAGCAGGAAGCCAAGAATTTGCTCCATTACCAGCTCATTCCTCCCCTTCCCCCCAGTCCCAGAGAACAAATAAAATCATTGGGGATTTCAATCTGGAAATGTCTCCTCCAGAAAAATAATAATAAGGATTTCTCTGTGAGTCTTTTATCAGTTCTTCCAGCACACTCCATCACCACAGGAATACACAGCTCATGTCTATCTTTATAGATATCACTATATATCAACTTCTTCTTGAATATATATTCATAAACATTATTGAACATATATGCAGATTTATACAAGAATCCTTAAATCAATTTTCCTTTCGATGGCAATTTCAATTTGGCAATAAAAAGTCAATGTGATGGATGTGCCTCTCTTTTCCATGCAAAAGCTCAATATAGATCTTTCAGTATCAATAATTCCCGCTATAAAATACGTATCTATAAAACACTCAGTGCTTAAGACTGGATTAAATTAGTGAGATTAATTCTCATACCTATGAAAAGAAGTTAAAAGGAGTTAACTGTAAATTTGGCTCCTTTTTTCCCTCTCTCCTTGCCCTCGCAAAGAGAGACACATTTCATTTCCCACTGATCCAACAGCCAGCAGTAATTGGTCTGCAATTTACTGTGAGCAGAATAAGAAAGGCAGGAGAAAGGAACTGCAGAGGGCAACTGCTCCTGGTTTGCCAAGAAACATTCCAGGCAGCCTCACACAGCTGGAATTATTTCTTTCACCACCTCCAAGCACTTGGAGGAGATGGGAATACAGGAATCCCCTCCCAAAGCCCTGCAGTGGGTCCCAGCCAAGGGAAGACCTAGACTCAAAGAGTGGAGAAATGTATGAGTGGAGAGATGATGTCAAACACGTCCAGAGAAAGGCAAGGAACTGGGAAAAGGTCTCGAGGAGCAACTGGTGGAGCTGGGAGGGCTCAGCCCAGAGAAAAGGAGGCTCAGGTGCCTTCTCAATTTCTACAACTCCCTGGCAGGTTGTGGTAAGGTGGGGATTGGTCTCTTCTTCCAGGAAAAAAGCAACAGGGCAAGAGGAAACCACCTCAAGTTGTGCCAGGGAAAGTTCAGGCTGGATATTAGGTAGAATTTCTTCACTGGAAGGGTTATCAATCCCTGGAGCAGGTCCCTCAGGACAGTGGTGGAGTCACCATCCCAGAAGGATGTGCAGGTGTGTCACTTGGGGACACGGTTTCGTGGTGGCCTTAGCAGTGCTGGGTGAATTCAATGACCTTAGAGGTCTTTTCCAACTGGAATGATTCCAGGATTCTCTGGAATTTGCCTTACACAGCCTCTCTTTCAGTGCCTCTGTGTTTCACAAACAACTCCATCAGCCTGAGACGTGACAGGACACGATGACACCAATGGGAAGAGACCTACCTGAGCTTGGTGAAAATGGGGCAAGAACCAAAACCTGACTTATTTTACAACTTCCATCTTCTGCAAGCAGAAGAGGAAAGGGAATTTTAGGGAATTGCAGCCTCTACAGCCACATATCCTGATGCCATCATCACCAGAGAGCTGGGCAGGGATCTCACTAGAGAAGTCAGGACGGTGTCTGTCCTTCCAGGAACTCAGAATCCACCTGCAAAGGGCATTGAGAGACCGTGGCTTGGCTCCAAGGGAGGCACGGGAAGAAAACTGGTGGATTCAGGAAACTGGAGTGGGGGGAAGAGGAGACCAACAGAAGCATTTGGGAGAAGGAACCATCACCCAGGAGGAGAGGGGATGAAAAGAGCACCTGCAACACCACTAGCCACACCTAGAACTGTTCTTCCTCTGAGCAGAAGAAAGTCACAGTGCCCAGGGCAAGCCTGTTTCACGTTCCTGGAAAGTTAACAACTAAAAACATCTGAATAATTAACACTGTTTAATCAACAACAATTTAGGTTTCTGCTCAGGATAGGTGAGGGTAACTCCACAGGATAATCCCAGCAGAGGAGGGCAGAGGGATTTTCACTTCATAAAAAAGGAATTTAATTCAATCTCCAGGTGTGTTGAAAACAAGCTGACAACAGAAGCTGAAAGCAGCTGAATCCAATACTTTTACATCCTGGAAATCTGCCCCATGCTCTTCATGAGTCATGATCCACATGTTCAAATTCCCATGTCAGCTCTGCCACCCTGTAAACCTCCCACCTCTGATACCACCTTACACCAAATCCATGGATGGGATCTGTCTGGGATTCAGCAGCTGCTGCCTTGTACTGAGCCCTGGGTTTCCTTTCATGCCTCATTACAACAAGTTAGACTAGAACTACAGCTAATTGCTATTGCTGTAGTAATTTACAGGAGACATTGTTACTGTTTGTACATCATGGAGTTGGCATAATGACATGTTGTCTTTCCTAATTATATCAGCCAAATAATTCCCACTAAGTACTGGCATAGTGTTTTAATTAATATTATTATTCCCGGGTCTGTCACAAAGCTCAAAACTCTGGAGCTGGAAAATGACTTCTTTTGTTTCCTTTTGTACCTTCAGGAAAGCTGAGTGGAAACCTGGAGGTCTTGGTTCTTTTTTCCAAGCAAGAGAGAACTGGGTTTGATTGTCACCTTTGCCAAGGGCACAATCACAGGCAGGTGAGGTGGAATTTCACTGCCTCTGTGAAAAGGGGAGAGAATATTTAAATTTATTTCTCTTGTCTTCAGCAGATGGGATTTCAAAGAATTCCTGACTTACAAAACGAGGCTTTAGTGAATAGGAATTAGCCAGCAAATGGGTTTGTGCTGCAGGCCTAGGCTCACCTCCACTTAGGTGTTTGAATTAACAGTTAGCAATTAGTGATTGGTTAAATTAGGATTCAGTTACCCAGGCTGTGTTTGCAGGTGAAGGGAAGCAGGAAAATATCTCTGGAGGTGACCTTGGTCATTAGTTTGCTGTTTTTCCTTATCTAAGCAGGCTTTAAAGTTATTCTATGGCACAGTTAAGTGACTAAAACAAGGTGGGATGGGGTGGAGATCTCAGGAACTTGTGTTCAGTGACCCAGGACCTGTCTGTGTGTGCATTTCTCACTCCAGGTGCACTCAGGTGGGGTTTGTGTTCCTGTGCTGGGAACTCCACTGATGTCCAGACCAACCTTCTACACAGAAATTGTGTAATCGAACCATCAGCCATAGATGAGCAACCTGGTCTGGTGGAAGGTGCCCCTGCCCACGGCAGGGGGTCAGGATGAGATGATCTTGAAGGTCCCTTCCAACCCAAACCATTCTGTGATTCTATGATTTGGTGATTCACAGAATCACAGAATGGGTCAGGTTGGAAGGGACCACCACGGTTCCTCTGGTCCCACTCAAGCAGGGCCAGAGCACATGGCACAGGATAGTGTCCAGGAAGTTCTGGAATATCTCCAGTGAGGGGGACTCCACACCCTTCCTGGGCAATCTGTTCAGTGCTTGGTCCCTGGACACTACAGAAGTTTTTCCTCGTGTCCAGGTAGAAGTTCCTGGGCATCAGTTCCTGACCGTTCCTCTTGCGCCATTGCTGGGCCCCACAGAGCAGAGCCTGGGCCCTGCTCTGAGCCCTCCCTGCAGACACTGACATGGATAAGGTCCCCCCTCTGTTGTGTCTTCTCGAGGCTGAACAGGCCCGGCTCCCTCAGCCTTTCCTTATCAGAGATGCTCCAGTCCCTTCCTCATCTTCATAGCCCTCCTCTGGACCTGCTCCAGGAGCTCCATGTCCCTCTTGTCCTGAGGAGCCCAGCACTGGACACAGAATTCCAGATGTGCCTCACTAAATCTATATTTATTGCTCTTTGACTTATCGGTGTAAGCCAGAAGTGACAAAACTGGCCTCAAAACCAGAAGGGAACATCCCGAGTGCTGAGGCTGCTGTAACTCCCAGTGGGGGAATGCATTCCCTGAGTGATGGGAACAGCCAGCTACAGAAGCTTGGTTTTTCACAGCTTCACAAGTATCTGCTCCATAAAAAGCTGCTGATGGTTTTGTCACAGTGTGAGCACTGCAACATGTGCAGGGGACAGTTTGAGTTCAGGAATTCGTACTTTGGGGAAGAAGCACCCCGTGGTCGATTAAGGGGTGTTTTAGAGCCAGCTGGATCTCTCTGACCTTCTCTGGGCAAAGGTCTGTGTTTAAAGGGCTTTGCCACCTCTAAAATGAGGACACGGGTACACTGAGAGAGGGAGGTTGAGCTGAAATAAGGATGAGAAGAGGGACCTGTTGGGTCAGGCTGTCATGATCCCACTCCTGACACCAAAATAATGTTATGATAACTGAAATAATGTTAGGGGCTGATTATTCATAGATGCCTCTGCCTGAATTAAGGTGCAAACGAGGCTGTAAAATCACTAGTATGGATTTTATTTAACAGCAAGTATGAGCTAAAGGGTGGGAGAGAAAGAGACAGATTAAATACAAAGAGTCACCCCCACATGGTCACCACCCCGTGGTGTCCCACCGGCCCCTGTTCTGATCTTCTCAGTGTGGACATTCCCAAATGTTCTTCTGGAGGTACCACTTTTATACAGTCCTGGGTATCCGGAGGCATCCGTTCCATTCCCACACCTTGGGATGGCCTATGTGTAGGCAGTTGCTTCCTTTTCCCACATTTTCCATGGTGGGAATATTTGTCTGGATCAGCTACCCAGATCTGCCTCACCAGGCCTGGAATCTTCCCACTGTTGTATCTGCACCGTGGAATTTCGTCGGGTGCACAAATTCCAAACCCTCACCTCCGTTTAGGTCTGGTATTAACACCCTCCTCTTTGCCCTCTGGGCTCACCTTAGGTTCCTCTTGTGGTGGCTTTTCTTGTGGTAATTTCCTTCTTCGACAGTGCTTTGAGATGAGTTGTCAGAATTCTTTAAGCCCTGACAAAGGCAACAACGGGAAGAAATTTGGGAGAATGCAGTGGCTTCACGCCTTTGTTGACCCAGGCACTGCCTTGGGGATCACCCCTGGGTTCTACACAGACCACATTAAAATAGATCTTTTGCCAGCCAGGAACTTGGCCTCCCTGAGAATATAAATCATATTCTGTGACTATTTTTTCCCATCTATCAGAACAGTACGGACAATGGATTTTCTGTTTGTCTAGAATCCTTTTTTCAGTTCACTTTGAAGCTGCCTGGAAGAAAACCAGTGGCAAGGTATCACACAACCTTTGGAGGCCAAAAGCTTTGGTTAAATCAAAACATTTCATTTAACCAAAGCAGAAATGGGCTCCTTTGATTTTTACTTTTTAATTTCACTCTTTATGATTTAACAGAATATACAGTCAGTGGGAGGGAAAAACTAAGAATAAAAGTAATTTGGAAATGAAGAATGAAAATGTTATGTGCTAGAAAGGTCAGAGAGGCAGTTTCAGCTTGATTGGAACATTTCGCTTGGGTTTTTTTTTCAGTTTCCCAAGAGATACTAATCAAAATCCACAAAATGTTCCTTCACCAATGAATCACCAGGGCAGTTCTAACCCATCTATTTAACATGATCCACTTTCACACATCGACACCTGCACCTCAATCGTGTCACAGGAGGGGACAACAACTCCATTCTGGCTGAGGGATAGAGCCCAGGTGCTTTTAGAGAGGATGCTGCTAAGCCAGGCTGATAAAACAGCTGATTTAGCCAATTAACACTCATTAGTTTGTCCAGGCGAGGTTTTATCCTGATCCAGAAGACTCCTTACATTTTCCAGATATGCTCTTCTAAAGGTTATGTGATAAGAAGCCCAAGAACATCTCCCAGGTTGGTACCAGTGCAGATGGAAGCAACAGTGGGGAACTTTTCACAGAATCATTAATGTTGGGAAAGACCTCCAAAATCATCAAGTCCAACCCTTGACCAAATCCCATCACGCTCATCATGAAGTGCCACACCTACTCATTTTTCACACTTCCAGGGATTGCGATTCTGTAATTTCCCTGGACAGCCTGTTCCAATGCTTGACTGCCCTTTCAGAGAATAAATTTTTCCTAAAATCCAGCCTGAACTTCCCCCGGTGCAACCTGAGCCCATCTTGCACCCTTTCTTTGTGTGCAAAGTCTTTGATTGCAATGTGTGACTTCCACTGAAATTGCATGTTAGTGCACAAAGTGTGATTTGATAAGAAAACTGCAGTGGAATGAAATTCCTGAGACTGGTGTGTGCCCAGTGAGATTTACAGAGCTCTTGGAAGCCCATGCAAGAGAGGAGGGATCAGCACTTGCTGTGGTTTCCAGCTGCAACCAGATGTCCAAAAAGCTGGAAAAAATATGAGTGGAGAAAATAGATTTTTAACTTGAGTCCTTACATTTCCACGTAGGTATTGCACATGAACATGGCCAGTAAATCATGGAATCATGGATTGGTTTGGGTTGGGAAGGATGTTAAAGAAGATCTAACTCCATCCACCCTGCCATGGGACACCTTCCAATATCCCAGGTTGCTCCAAGCCCTGTCCAACCTGGACTTCAACACTTCCAGGGATGGGGCAGCTACAGCTTCTCTGGGACACCTGTGCCAGGGCCTCACCACCCTCACAGGGAAGAATTTCTTCCCATTATCCCATCTACATCTTCTTTCTTTCAGTTTGAACCCACTTCCCCTTGTCCTGTTACTCCAGGTCCTTGTAGTCTCTCTCCGTCTTTCTTGTTGCCTCCTTCAGGTGCTGGAAGGTCACAATTAGATCATGGCAAAGCTTCTCTTTTTCAGGCTGAACATTCCCAACACTCCTAATTTTTCCTCATAGGAAAGATGCTCCATCCCTCTAATCTCGGTTGGTGACACTGTGCCATTGCTGAGCTTCCCAGGACATGAATTCCCTCAACAACCTGCAAAGAGCTTGATGCCACTAGAAATTAGATAGTAAAAACAGATTTCAGTTCTTCCTCGTTCTTTTTAACACCCCAAAATCTCTGTCACATTTTTTCTGTGGGCCTGGGGGGTGGCTTTAACTTGTGCAGAATTCTTACAGCTCATCAAAAACATTCTGGGCCATCACAGGCATTATGCTGCAGTTGAAAAAATACTTATTTATGAGCCTTGCATGTTGTTAACAAAATAACAGCTTTCATTTTGCTTTCATATCCCATAATTCAGGGTGTTTACAGAATAAGCTGAATCTCATTAAATTTCAAACCAAGAGCTGGCAAAAAACCCAGCTTGGCTGAGGTTCCACTCTGTACAAAAGCTGAGAAAGCACCTCAGAGGAGAACAACAGGCCCTGACTTCAGAAAAAGAATAGAAAAATTGAATGGTTGCTGTTTTTAGGGGTCACAGATTTCAGCTGAACTGAACAAATTTCAGTTTTACCCATTTGTGATGTTTTTTAATGACAGCTACAACAGACACAGGTTCAGGAGATCTGCATTTTACTCCTAATCTTGTTGGAGATTCCCTGCACAAAGCACTTCCCCTCAGTTTGCTCAACCATTAACTGGAGGTGACAACCCTGATTTTAATAAGGCTTTCAAAAAAATGCTGTCAGGCAGCCTGGCACTGGGATCCTCCCTGCTGGAATAACTGCTCAGAAAAATAACAGCACCAGGCTCATTTGCCTAAAACACGCTGAAAGCTTTTATCCCAGTGCCTGAGCCAGGAAATCAATCAGGAACTGATTTCCATCAGGCTGCACTGAACAGGGGAGTTTATGGATCTGCCACCTGTATGGGAAAGTCCCAGGGATAAAACTGTTCACAGCTCTTAGAATCATGGAATTATTTATGTTGGAAAAGGCCTTTAGGATCATTAAGTCCCGCTGTTAGCCCGGCATTACTAAGTCCAGCACTAAACTGCATCCCTAAGTTCCAAGTTTTTAACACCTCCAAAGGTTGTGACTCCACCACTCCCCTGGAGAGTCTGTGCCAGGGCTTAAAAATCATTTGAGGTCAAGAAATTTTTCCTACTATTTGACTTAAACTTCCCCTGGTGCAACTTGAGGCCATTTCCTCTTGTCCAAATGCTTGTTACTTGGGAAAAGAGCCTGACCCCACCTGGCTGCACCCTCCTGTCAGGGAATTGTTGAGAGCCAGAAGGTCCCCCCACTCTTCCCCAGCTCCATTACCTTCCCAGGACATGCTCCAGCCCCTCAATGTCTTTCTTTTCATGAGGAACCCAGAACTGATCCCAGGATTTGAGGTGTAGCCTCACCAGTGTCAAGTACAGAGGGACAATCCCTGCCCTGGTCATGCTGGCCATACTTTTGCTGTCACAGGCCAGGATGTCATTGGTATTTTGGATGTCTCCTTCATGTCCCTGTCATCCAGTGCTCAGTCCTCACGTGTCTCTACCTGAGCCAATGGATTGAAACCAGCACAAGGGTCTGAAATGTGCACACCTCATTCACCCCAGGTTGGAAAAGAGATCTGACTCCCTCAACACGACCAGGATCAGTTTGGAAATGGACTTTGGAAAGGGCTGGAGAGACAATGAAGTGGGTGGGATGTACAAGGAAGAAAGAGAAGGAGGAGGAAAAGGAGGAGAAAGAGAAGAGGTAGACAAAGAAGGAGAAGAGTAGGAGAAGGAGGAGGAGAAGAAGAAGGAGGACAAGGAGAAGAAGAACAAGAACAGCAACAAGAACAAGAAGAAGAAGAAGGAGAACAAGAAGAAGAAGAAGAAGAAGAACAAGAAGAAGAAGAAGAACAAGAAGAACAAGAAGGATTACCAGTGGGAAAAAAGGGAAATAGAAAATAATGACAAATAGCAGTGAAGGAAAGAAAACACCTGGGGATCAAAAGGATTTGCAGAGCAAAATGGAGCAGACCAAAGGAAAGAAAAGGTTTGCGTGGAGGTGAGAGAAAGGTGGAGAGCAACGGGTACAGGTGAACACAAACCAAAACCAAGCAGAGCAACCTTGACCAAATGAGGAGAAAAAAAAAGATTGGTGTCAGTCTGAAGGACTTTATTTCATCCCCAATTTATTGCTGTGCTTTAAATAGGGCTTTTTATCCCGTCTCTTTAACCTCCCCACATTTTTCTTCACAGTAACATTTAAAGGACCAGTATAATCAGAAATCAAAATGCACTGAGTTCAAACTCATTGAAAGGATCCATTTCAGCAGTTCTGAACCCAAAGTTTTCATCTGCAATGTATTAGAATACATTAAAACTGAAACACTTTATTCATTGCTCCAACTTTCACCCATCTGCATTTTCTTATGTTGCTTTGTGGAGGAAACCATTGATCCACGAAGGCTTAATTTCTCACTTAATTCTGGCCATCCTGAGCATCCTGTCTCAAACCAAATTTCTAAAAATTTATTTGTTATCAAATAGAAATACTGATGTCTCTACAGACACCCTCCATCCAAAGGGTTGGACTGGTCCTGTTTTAAGAGGGAGAAATGGGTTGTTTCCAAACTGCTCTGTCAGGACCGTGTTGTGGGATGCAGGGATTGATGGGTGTCACCTCAGCTGGTGTTAATTGCAGGGCAGGGTAAAATCCAGGCTTCGTAAAATCCCCTGAACAGTGGACAAATGGGATATAACTGGATGAAATGTCTGTATTGATACAGCCAAGCAAACAGGACCATGGAATGGGATACAAACCCAAACCATCAAAACCAGGTGTACCTTAGGAGTTAAAACCAGCTGTAAACCTTTTGTGAAAGACAGTTGCGATTAATCCACTCTGCTTTATGGGGAAGGATTAGGATTAATCCACTCTGGTTTATGGGAGTGTGGAGTGAGGCTGTGTCATGCCAGTTGGACTTTGGGCCAGAGAAGAGCTCCAGTCCTTTAAATTTTCTTGTGCTGAATAACTCCCAGAGCACAGCTGATAACAGGAATCACTTGGGGGGAGGATGTGCTTTTTTTTTCTCCTGAGGGCTGTTTGTTCTAAGTCTCTACTCCAGTCCTGGCCCAGACTGGGCATTTTGATCACATCATGACACTGTCCAAAAAAATCACAAGGGTAATGCATCCTCTTCCTGATATCCTGTGCCCTGCTTTCCTTAGGCAGGGAAATATGGGTATAAACTCTGGATGTCCTGGTGTGGGCAACTGCAAGTGAGGCTGGACTGCCCTGTGGAATAATCTGATGCTGCTGATGTTGAAACAGAACCCCTGGAGATGCTTTTAATGTGAGAACAGCAAAATACTTCAGGAAAAAACCTAGGTGGAGAGCCAGGATATTCACTCCAAACACTGAGTGCTGCTCTTGCAGGAGGAGATGAACAACAAAGTGCCTTCCTTGAGGAATGGCCATCTGTTTTCCTGTGGGTTTTTGTCTGACCTTTGCTTTTAGTCCTTTGCTTTCAATCCTCACTTGTCCAAGCAAGTGCTGGCTTTGCTAGTCCCTGGGATTTCTGGGGAAGATGAGTTTCACCAAGATCACGTTTTCAGTCTCTTCAGGGAGCATTGAGTGCAGGCCAGCAATGGGAGGCTGAATTCCTGGCAGGAATGAAGAAGTGACCTCAATTATGCCAATTTACAGCCTTGGAAAAGCTGCTTCAGGATGTGTGGCCCCATCTGGGCTGTGCACGGTTTGCAGGGTTAGGAGGCTGCACAATTGATTGTCCTCCATCCAAACTCACACCCAGATTCCACACACTTCCCAGGCACAATAAACTAAAAAATTCACATTCCACTCTACTCAATCACTGCATTTTAATTCTTTTTCAGTGCTTTTTGGCTTCAGATATAATTCTGTGCAAGAACTTTTTTAGGAGACACCATCAGGAACTGAACTCACATGGAAGTGTGGCTTGGAAGTTTATAGAAACATTAAGCAAGCAAATGGAGATGTCCTTATTCAGAGGGAATTCTGACCTGATTTATTTAAATTCTCTTTC
The DNA here is from genome assembly GCA_013397115.1 of Edolisoma coerulescens. Lineage (NCBI taxonomy): Eukaryota > Metazoa > Chordata > Aves > Passeriformes > Campephagidae > Edolisoma > Edolisoma coerulescens. Next base: position 442,047 of record VWZW01004128.1, read on the forward strand.
AGATTGAACTCAGAAGGCTTGAGTTGAACTCACTAAACTTGTGAACATGAGCTGGTAGTCACAAAAACAATAAAAATAGTCATAGGTCCAGACCTAAGGTCTGAGCTGGGTCCTAATTGAAAGACAGACTGTGCAGCCTATGGAAGGTATTCCCAAGGTCTGGACTCCAATGAGTTAATGAATACATTGTTTCCCACATTTAAGCACCCAAATTATAAAATCCATGGAGAGACAGTGAAATCTGGGTCATTTATTCTGGTGTTTATTCAAATTTTACCTAGAAGTAATAATGATTAATAGATTGTTTGATACATATTTCACCAGCAGTTCCTGAATTAATTCAACTTCTTATAACCACAGAGAATAATTGAACACCCTTGTTACTCATGTGTTCAGAACCCTCCCATTGTTGTAATTGGGTCACTCCAGTGCTCAGATGAAATCAGGTTTTAAAAATAAGCCGTATTCAAATGGGTAAAAGGGAAATCGTGACATCAAACCTCAGCAGAAAGTGCTTGTTAACAATTCAATAAACAGCCTACACGCCATGCTGTTACTCAGTACTTAGATGAGGATGTAAGAAATTAATTTTTGGGTCAGAATTCTGTTCTTTCAGCGCAGGATTCCCTGTCCAGCATGGAAATTTGGAATTAGGGGGGCAAAAAGCATCATCCCCTCTCTGTAGTTTATTGCTGTGCACCTACAGCTGTTGTATTAGAGGAGGTAGAGGGAACAGTTCTGCTCATTCCACTTTGTGTCTGTTTTGAGTAACTTTTGTCCTTCAATTTTGTTGTCTGACTCCAGTGCCTTGAACAGCAGCGAATCTCATGTTCTGTCTGGTGGATTAAGAAGTAATTTGGCCTTTTTTCTGTTCTTAATCTTGTTGAAAACCAACCCCCACTTTGTTATCCCACCCTCTTCATGATTTTGTAATCCTCAGCCTCATCCTCCTCGTCCCCAGATTTCTTCTCTCCAGACCAAAGAGTCTCTGCAGCCTTTTCAGGCTCGCCTCTAAAGGCAGATACTCCATATTCCTGATTATTTTACTTTATCTGGACTTTCTCTTATCTCATCTGGGTCTATTTTGAGAGACAGAGAACAGAATTGCACAAACAACTCAATATGAGAGGGCATCAAAATTCTGTGTAACAACAAAATCCCTCCCTCTGTCTGGTTTCCAAAAACACCCTTGGTGATTCCCAGATTTTTGCCAGCAGTTTTGGCTGCTGTGGCACACAAAGCCAGGGATTTCAGGGTGCTCCCAGTGGCAACTCCAGGATGTCTTCCCTGGGTTTTCACAGACACTTGAGAGTACAGCAGAGTGCAGGTGTGGTTTAGATTGCATAGACAAATAAACTTATTTTTCCTCATCTAGACCAGGTTATTTGGGGATCCATCCAACTTGAGCTCAAACAGCCACATTCCTGTTCACTTAATTCAAATCCTTGTGAGGCTCTTCTGGAGTTCCACTTGGAATTTCATCCCACTCTTCTGTATCCTGACAAGTGACCATTCAGTCCTAGTTTTCCTTTTAAACTCTCTGGAGAAGGACTGGAAACTCTTCTCCAATCCTGTGGCATGTCATATTTTTAAATGTTCCTTTTTGAAGGAATTTTTGAAGGGATTTTGGCTTTTTGAAAGTCCAAACATATTTTTTCCACTGGATTTCCAGCAGTCTTGCTCTTCCTGAACTGCTGCTCCTCTGCCTTTACAGGGCCAAGTTGGCTCCTTCCTGACGATCCATATTTGCCATAAACTCATTCTTTCCTATACAACACTGATTTTCCAGGGAGGCACACAGTAATTTCCAAGACATAAAGAGTGTAATCCTTATCATCCCATTTTTTGTAGATGGGAATTAGATCTGTTGTTTCAACCTCTGGCAACTGTGGCCATTTGTAATGCGAGGTTTTATATCTTGGTCAAAATTTTATATGTGAGTTCCTTCAAGATTCCAGTCCAGGGGATACTTTGGCATTGAACTGATTTGTTTAATTTGGGTATATCAGGAACTAACAGGCAATTATAGAGGAGAAAGTGGGATTGATACAGATCTTTGGGGTATGAAGGCAAGAACTTATTTAAGGGGAGGTTTAGGCTGGATATTAGGAAAAGGTTTTTCATTCAGAGGGTGGCTGAGCACTGGAACAGGATCCCAGGGAATTATCACAGTCCCAAACTAGAGCTCCAGGAAAATTTGGACAACGCTCTCAGGCACAGGGTGGGATTGTTGGGATGTCCTTTGCAGGGCCAGGAGTCAGACTTTGACCCTTGTGAGTCCCTTCCAACTCAGGATACTCCATGATTCCACAATATGTCAGTATTTTCTGGCTGCTCAGCCAGCTCGAATGCAGCAGGACCCTCTGTTCTTAAACTGAATATCAGTGCATAAAATCTTTGGTAGACAATCATAAAACTGATTATAAATTCATTTAGTGAACGTGGCTATTTCTATTTTTCATTTCATCACACAACTTTTCCAAATAAAAATAAATTCTTACAGGCATGAAAATCTTTACAGAATTAGGCTGAATTTAGCAGGCGTTTTCACCCAAAATTGCAAATCATTAATGTGGGAATATGTTTTAAATGTCAGGGTATTTCCCCTTTATATTTTCTAAATGAAAAGTTTCACTTTGGAAATGCCAAATCCCTTTGTTTTGACATTTTTCTGAGTTAAACCTTTTCACCCTTAATTTAAAAATTGCAGTTTTTAATTTTGAAAAATTGACTTCAGTATAAAATAAATGGTTGATTTTTTTAATAGATGGACTGACCTGAGGAAGCAGTTCTGAGTCAAAAGAAAGAATTTAGCTCAATCTCAGGAGCTGTTTCACCTTTTTTTCCCCCTTGGGAGGGAGCAGATGGGGGATTTTTTTTTTCCACACTGATTTTTGTTTCCGTTCTCAGCTGCATCTGTTCTATCTGCGATACGCAGGTAGCAGAATTTGAGAGAAATCCCTCTGGAAAACTCCTGTAATGTAATAATCACAGAATCCCAGAATAGTTTGGGTTGGAAGGGACCTAAAAATCATCCAGTTCCACCCCCCTGCAACGGGCAGGGAAACCTTCCACTATCCCAGGTTGCCACAAGCCCTGTCCAGCCTGGCCTTGGACACTTCCAGGGATGGGGCAGCCACAGCTTCTCTGGACAACCTGGGCCAGAGGTGACCTAACGCTGCTTAATGTAACCCTTGCTCCTCTCCAAGAGGAGAATTATACCCAAAAGCCTAATTAGTGGCTCATTATGGCTCCAGGCTTCTAGACAACAATTAGCAGGGCTGGAGGAGCTGCCAGAATCTTCCCTCCTCAACTACACTCATTTCCGGTCCTCTGTCAGAGTAGATGAACTGCTGGGAGCTGAAGTAGTTCCCATTGTGAAGCCGGATCACCCTCTTAATTTCCTCTTTCTGAATCATTCATCTGACGATTGTTAATTAGCAGGTTAATTACCTGTCGAGGTGCACAGGTAGTAACGACAGCTCCTGTTACATCATCCCTCAAAACTGTTTCCTGCTCCTCTGCTCCCGTCAGCTCCTGGCAGAGTGGGGCACCTACTAATTGGCAGCATCTCTCTAATTGTATTTTAACAATCACATGCCTCCCACTCCCACCTCACTTCCAAAGGCATCCTGCATCTGTGCCAGCTCCATTTCCGGGGGGATGGACCCTTATTCCGAACCTTCTCCATGGTGGTGAGTCAGAGAACAGGAGGGGTTGGGAGAAGAAAGGGCTGATTTGCTTCTCTTTGCCTTCAGTGAAGGGATGAAGCAGTAAAGGAATTGCTGAAAGATGTAATTACAGGAGTGTGTTCGGCAGGGAGAGGTGGTTTTGTTTGTATGTTTTGCTGGAAAGCACAGGCTTTGGAAGTAAAAACCTCTGGTAATCCTTGATGGAATAAACCTCCTGCAATGTCTTCAAAAGGGAAGAAAAAAACCAGTTGGAAAGGCAGGCAAACAAACCCAGGGTTGGGTTTCTGTCACCTGATTTCAGATCTCAGCTCCCCACAGTCCCTATTTTAATAATTAGAGAGAGTTGGGTTGTTCAGCCTGGAGAAGAGAAAGCTCCACGGAGACCTTGGAGCCCCTTCCAGTATCTAAAAGGGCTCCAAGAGTGCTGGAGAGGGACTTGGGACAAGGGATGGAGTACCAGGACACAGGGAATGGTTTCCCACTGCCAGAGGGCAGGGTTAGAGGAGATATTAGGGATAAATCCTTAATTCCTATGACAGAATTGGACACTGGCATAGGTTTCCCAGAGAAGCTGTGGCTGCCCTGTCCCTGGAAGTGTTCAAGGCCAGGTTGGGTGGGGCTTGGAGCAGCCTGGGAATGTGGAAGGAGTCCCTGCCTATGGCAGGGGGTTGGAACTGGATGAGCTTTAAGGTTCTTTTCAATCCAAACCATTCTGGGATTAAATGAAGAACCTCCAGAGAGCCTCATCCGAGTGTAGGACATTGTTTGTCTCACATTGTGCAGGTGTAGAGTGGAGATTACGTCCCAAACTCCAGCAATCCCATTGCCTTGCTCTCCAGAGGTGGAGCAAGGAGCCTCCAGGGATTTTTCCCAGCTGGAATCACGTTCATCAGAAACACCCCCCCTAAACCAGACAATCATAGAAACACAGAATCACAGAATTATGGAATATCCTGAGCTAGGAGGGATCCACAAGGATCACCAAAGTCCCATTCCTTTCCCTGAACAGCACCAGAAAAACCCACTGTTGGTTTCCTGAAAAAACCTCCCTGGACCTCAGGACCAGTGTGGATCCTCTTATATCAAATCAGGGTTGTAAAGGAATGACCCATCTCACACCTCTTTCTATTCTCCTTTCAAGCCACAGATTTCACTGAAATTAGGAATATTTTAATAAATCTTCCTCCTGACAAACATATTGGAATTATCTGCTGGCTGTATAATTTATTAAGGAAGAATACAGGAAAAGGAAGAAAGAACAAATGGAGTACGAGGCAGTAAAACCACGTCAGGTGATAATGAATAGTTTAGTTTCATTTGGATTTCATAAAGAAAAAGCAAACAGGGAGAGGTTTTCTTTGAAGTGCCTGATAGTTTTGTTTTTTCAGAGGGATTTAATTCCAAGTTAGGCCATTAATGTTGTCTCAATTTTTAAATTAGCCCTTGTCCTTTCCCTTGAAAAATGAATGGGACCGAAAGCAACATTGGCAAAGCGTCATGAAAATCACTTCCATTCCACTTCTTTTTTCTTGTGTTTCCACAGTAAAGAGACGGGAAGTGTGAAGCTAAAAAGTGAGAAATCCAGCCTCTCAAAGAGAAGTGAAAATGTTCATCTTTTAAAAGTCAAAACAAGCTGCAAAACTCTTCATTAAATTGCTGGTTGGAATGTTTTTCATAATAATATCGAAAATGTCACTGAAACGGGTGTGATTTGTCTGAATGTTTACATTTTAATGGAATTTGCTTTTTTTTTTAATGGTGAAAAAAATTCATTCCCTGGTTTTCCATTAGCAAGTGTAATAATAAAAACTAAACTCTCCTGAAATCCAGGAGTGGGAGTGGTACAGTCTGCTCTGGAGAAGATTTTACACGTTGAAGGGGGAATTATGAGGCATTCTTAATTTACACCATCTGCAGAATGTGGTTGCTTCTCATACTTTGCTGACAAAATAAGACTTGTTATAAATCTGGAAGAAGATAAAATGGTATAAAAAAATTACCTTTTTTATTTTTTTTTGTCCTACAGGAAATTGGAAGGGAGAAAAGCAGCCAAAACGAGACATGTGTTAGACAAAAAATAGATATTTCACTCAGAAGATGTTGAGGAAAAACAAGTCTGTCAGCAGGGTTATGTCACCTCAACATTGTGTGATACCAAATACCTGAACCTGGATTTAAGCAAAGGTTCTCAAAGAGGCCAAAGTAAAGAAGAAAAATTTATTTTTTATTTTTTAATTATTTGTTCTTTTCATTTTGTTGCTGAGATAGAAATGAAGATGGACTGAAGAGAGAAATAATGTTCATGTTACACACCCAAGCTCCATCTGATGGTAACTCAAAGGATTCCAGCTACTAGAAATCAGGAGGAATCTTCATAAGGAGGAATTTCTGCGTGGAAAGGGTGGTCAGGCATTGGAAGAGGCTGCCCAGGGAGGTTTGGAGTCTCCATCCCTGGAGGTTTCAAAGGAATGACTGAAAATGGCACTCAGTGCTCTGGTCTGGTGACAAGGTGGGGATTGGTAACAGGTTGGACTCAATGATCTTGGAGGCATTTTCCAACCTAAATGATTCCTGATTCTGTGAATTTCAATATTATCCAATGAGAAAGGCATTTAGCAGGGAAGTTAATTCAGCTGAGGAGACAGTTTGGCATTAATTGCATCATTAATAATTCAGTTTTGTGTTCTACATTTTTTGTAACACGTCCCCATGATGCGAACTACTGAGTGCCTGAGAAACAACCGTGAGACTTTTAAATCACTCCAAGGGCCTGGAGGGATGGAAAACGGGGGAATGGCTTCCCAATTGGATATTGGGAAGAAATTCTTCCCTATGAGGGTGGGGAAGCCCTGGAATGGAATTCCCAGAGAAGCTATGGTTGCCCCATCCCTGGAAGTGTCTAAGACGAGGTTGGATGGAGCTTGGAGGAACCTGGGATAGTGGAAGGTGTCCCTGCCCATGGCAGAGGAGTTGGAACTGGATGATCTTTAAGGTTTCTTCTCACCATTTTAGGATTCTACATCTCCTGAGTGCTGAAGCTGGTTTGGGTCACCTGACACACAAGGAATCCCTCACAGAAGTTTGTGGGTGATCACAAACATGACCCAGAGGTGCTGCCTTTCTCCTCCTGATTCTTGAGGCCTCCACCTTCAGTTCTCTGCTCCAGTTCTAAAAGCTGAAAAGCAGCATAATTTTGATTTTTCTTTCTTCCTCTCTGAGGAAACTTTGTCTTCCAGACCTGCTCTGGCATTGCCACTGCAAAGTTAATGCTGAAAAAACCATATTTGGCATTTTTAATTGATAAGAGCTTATCTGACAGAGCCTTTTGGGTGGAATATTTATTAGAGACATGGACTGTCCATGCTGCAAATTATCAGCTGTAGCTCCACAGGGATAAACGGGGATAAACAGGGATAAACCAGGATAAACCAGGATAAAAAGGGATAAACAGGGATAAACTGGGCATCTGAACTAAGGGATTTGCTGGGGTAGAGAATCACAGAATTATGGAGTTGTTTAGGTTGGGAAAGACCTCCAAGATCATCGAATCCAACCATTCCTCAGCCCTGCCAGCTCCACCACTAATCCATGTCCCCAAGTGTCACATCTACACTGCTGTAAACACCTCCAGGATGATGATTCAGCCTTTTCCCTGGGCTCAATCCCAATCCATTCAAATCCAAGCATTATTAGCAGACCTGGGGCTTGAAGTGGTGTCCCTGGAAGCTGGCGCTGTTTGGGACATCCTTTCCCTGCAAAAGCCGAGGGCAGAAAATGCTACATTCCAGTGCCTTTGGAACACAAAAAGGGAATTCTGCTGCTCTCTATGCTTTGCTTTTCTTCTTGGAATTAAGTTCCTGGAGTCTTCACCTCAGACCGCCACAGAAATAGAAATGAGGGGAAGGGAAAAGGGTTTTTTCCCCTTCTCTCTCATGTTTCAGAAGCTGCTAAAGGTATCTATTGCTTCAAAATATCAAAGCACATTTTGGTATTTTATGGGAACATGTTGGCTGGAGCTGTAATTCATTCAGATAAATCCATTTGCAATGGAAAACGAGATCCAAAAGTGACAAAAAATTCTCCTGCTTTATCCTGGGTTGTTAGGAAATTTCAGGAGAGTTGCTGAGTTCTCCATTGACGGTCAGTGCATACCCTTGGAAAAATCACAAAATAGTTCTGCATCTTTGCTGCCTATCATTAAAATAGGGATAAAAACCTTCCTTTTTTCATTTTTTGTCTGAATTCTTTTCATCATTTGTAAATGCTTGGACATGCTGACAGTCTTTGGTTAAATATATATAAATAAATGGACAATGTTTGTAATTTTTAATTTTCCTTGTGGTGTTCCAGCTGGTTTTTAATTTTGTTTTGGTCCATTTTCAGCACTGCAGCAATTTCCAGTTCAGCTTTGAAGCAAGGCAAGAGATTGTGATGATCACTGATCTCTAATAAGGGTGGTGCTCACTCAAAAACAACTTTTACAGTGGAGGAAATCAATATAATTTGGAAATTTTGCCTCCTTGATAGATGCAGGTGACAACTGAGCAAATGGAAATTCCTGTCTTTGCTTACATGTGCAAAAAACTTCCTTAAATTCATTTCCTGAGGAAATCAGGGTGGAAAAGCATCTCTGGAAGTGTCATTAAGCCTTCAGTTGCTGACCTTGAGACTTCAGGAGAAAAGAATTTCACTGGAGAATCACTGAGATTCCTTAATGCTGCCTAAAGTTCATTATTGGGGATATTTTTGTCATTGACCAGGTTGTAAAAAGAGGTCTTGTATATATTGGTATTGATGGTGGGGATTAGAGATAAGCTAAAGTCAAAAGAAAAAAAGAATTAATCCTAAGAAACCTGGGCTGGGCATGAAAAATCCCATCAGCTCTGTAAATGAGATCCATTAAAACAATAAAAATACCAATCTTTACATTCTGAGGGGCCCGGAGCAATCAGGAAATCCATCTGAGGAGCTGCTTCCTCATCTCCTGCTGTCTTTTTCCACATAAAAACTCATATTTCTCTTGGCTGGGGTTACATCCTGCCCAGCCTCCCGATGCCAGGAATGAAAGTTCCGAATATTTTCTCTTCTCTCTGCTAATGAATTGCAGTTTGGCTAATTGGACTTGTTTGTTGGATGGTAGGGGTGGTTTGTTTGAAGATTTTGTTGGATGGATCCTTTTAAATAATTATTTTCCAGGGTTTTGGATGTGATTCTGTGTTTGGTTCTTTTTTCTGGCTGTTATTCAGGCTGTGGCATTTCCTTCTCACGTGGATTTAATGTCTGCCATCAATAAACTCACCCTCTCATGAGATATTTTCCAGTTTTATTGCTTAGGAAACCAAGGACTGGGAGACAGAAAGTAGGAAAACAGAGAAAAAAATCAGAATTGACATGAATAAACATAACTCCACAGCTACAGCTGAGAGAAAGAAATTCAAGTACAACTGCAGCCTCAGCTGGGAGAAAGCAGAAATGTCACTCTGCGACCAAGGAAACCCTGGGATGTCCAGACAATTTGAACATTTATATTGGATATTGGGAAGAAATTCCTCCCTGTGAGGGTGGGAAGGCCCTGGAATAGAAAGCCCAGAGAAGCTGTGGCTGCCCCATCCCTGCAAGTGTCCAAGGCCAGGCTGGATGGGGCTTGGAGCAACCTGGGATAGTGGGAGGTGTTCCTGCCCATGGCAGGGGGTTGAACTGGATGATCTTTTAACATCCTTTCCAACCCAAACCATTCAGGAATTTTATGAAATAAATCCTGCAAGTGTGAAAAATCCCATTGTATGGGAGTGAAAAGAGGAGATTGTGGATAAGGAGGTGTCTTAGCTGTGGACAAAACCCCACTTTTACTGTGGAATGGCCACAGGTCTGTGAGTTTAAGCGAAACTGGAACAAATCATCACTGTTATTATTTACAACCTTGTATTTCCCTCATGCCTCACAGAAACCAGAGCATCAATGGGCCATGAAAGTCTCATCGTAGTCTTCCACTGAAGAATGACTGAACCAGCATAAAAAGGGAGCAGGGAATAAATGAGGAATGAATTCTAGATGGGGAATTTTGCTGCCCACTCCCATCTCAAGTCAGGAAATATTCAGTCCGTAACAATCCCAGCCCGGCATTTTAAGTAAAACTTACTTGCTGTCAAAAGGATTTGTGCATCTGTTGCCCTGTCACTGACATAACACCCAGCCCGATATGATCCATGGAAATCTGTAGGAGAGGGATCATTTCACAAGGTTGCCATTGCTGGAAGGTTGTTTTTCCCTTCAGTGCTGTTTTTCTTCCTCCTAATCCAGTGCCAGAGCTTTGCCAGGCATCTTCAGAACACCTCAGAGCAGTTGTTTACCACTGAAATGAAAGTTCCCATCATGGCATTTTTCCTGGGAGCACCCTGAGAGGCAGCTGGTTGCCCACAGTAACAGAACAGCAACAACAAACCTTCTACTAAAAACCAAATGAGTGAAAAACCTTGAGCCTGTTCTCCAGGAGCTGAGACTGTTCCCTGTTTTTAAAAGGAGCTCATGTTGTCCTCTGTGAAGTTCTGTCACACTGTCCTCAGGATAAGGATGTATGGTAGAAAATTATCTGAACTGGGTTTAATATTCATATTTGTGAGCTTCATCAGCTCACAAAGAAGGATCTGGTTCAGGATGCGGCTGAACTTGAACTGGTGACGAAGAAAATCCCTCTTTTTTCCTCATCCTAAAGTAAAATTGCGTGAATTTAATGTAAACGCATTAAAGAAATCCAAACCTCCACTTATACGCAGACATTGCTTCTTAATTCCTCTTGGCTTTTGTCATTGGAATTCAGCAATAACTTGGGAATGAGTCTGAACTCTCAGAAGGCTTCAGTGAGGAGAACTCACCTGGCATCTCTCCATATCAATCCTTCTTTGTGGGTCTGGTGCTGAAAAGGGCAACAAAGAAGGGTCCCCAGCACAGGAAGGACATGAAGGTGCTGGAGCGAGTCCAGAGGAGGCCACCAGGATGATCAGAGGGATGGAGCAGCTCTGCTGTGAGGAAAGGCTGAGAGAACTGGGGTTGTTCAGCCTGGAAGAAGAAAAGGTTTTGGGGCGACCTAATTGTGGCCTTCCAGTGCCTGAAGGGAGCCTGCAAGAAAGAAGGAGAGAAATGTTTTACGAAGGCCTGGAGTGACAGAAAAAGGGAGAATGGCTTCAAACCGAGAGTAGGGTTAGATTGCATATCAGGCAGGAATTCTTCCCTGTGAGGGTGGGGAGGCCCTGGCACAGGTTTCCCAGAGAAGCTGTGGCTGCCCCATCCCTGGAAGTGTCCAAGGCCAGGTTGGACATGGCTTGGAGCAACCTGGGATAGTGGAAGGTGTCCCTGCCCATGGCAGTGGGTTGGAACAAGATGAGCTCTAAAGTCCCATCCAACCCAAACCATCCTGTGATTCTATGGAACTAAGGAGGAAGAGGTTAATTAGAAGGAGCAAAGACCATAGGATCATGGAAAGGCTTGGGTTGGAAAGGACCTTAAAGATGATCTAATTCCAACAACCCCACCATGGGCAGGGATCCATCCACTAGACTAGGGTTCTCGGACTGGATATTCATGCTCTGACCACCGGCCTTCAGCAAAACAGTTTTTACGAGGCAGTTCGTTATTTAGGAACTATTTCCAGTCTTTTAACCTTCAGATCAGAAATCTGGTTCAAGTTACCACAGAGAAAAAGAGGACATGGATGGCTGGATACAATAAATTCATTAATTCCTGAGGGGTTTTTTGCCAAGGTTTTGTTTTACTGCCAGAACAGGTGAGTTGTAAATTGACGTCCAGGGAAACTTTCTTTGCTCCTACTTGAAACCAATGTGGGATGTTGATAATAAGAATCATCATTTGATGATGCCGGATGCCTCTCAGCTGTTTTCCTCCAAAGAAAAAGAGGAGCTTGAGATGTAGGATGGGTTTAATGCCAGAGTCTCCACAGAGATCTGTAACAGGCCACTGGGGGGACAGAGTCTCCTTGCTGATGATGCATTGTCACCCCGCACCACAAATTCCAGCTGCTTCAGAGGATGATATCTTCCTTTCTCTGGCTCACCTCACTTTCTCTCATCCCTGATATGTTTACAATCAGCTATAAGTCCTCCTGGAGTTCATCAAAGGACAGTTGCCTCACATGGATTCTCCAGGAGAAGGAACTCTCATATGGTTATGTTGACATTCTTGCTAAGAAACAACCTCTCCCTACCCTTCCCATGATGCTTCTGTTCACATTTGAGCATTCCTAGGAGTGGAATGATTCATAAAAGTGCGCTTGGAGGGAACAAAGGAGGGATCAAGGCCTGTTGCTGAGGAGTGGGATCCATTGTGCTTTTCCTGGGGTTGTAGAGGCTGAGTATAAGATTATTCCTGGAAATTGTTCTGCACTGAGGGAACAAATTGTTGTGTAGAAGTTAAAAGAAGACTTGTTGGCTGTTAGGACCTAAATAAAGAGGATTTTTTACCTCAGGAGAGTGCTACACCCTTTACACGTGCCAGCTCTAGGATGTCTCCAGAACATGCTTTCACCGTCTTTTGTCTGACAGACAAAAAGTTCCTGATACTGCCTGGGCATGGGAACTGTGCAGGGATAAAAAACAGCCAATTCCGTCGTTTTTAGAGAATCCAGAGATAAGTTTTGCCACTCAAAAGTGTGCATTAATATGCAGACTTTTTGTGCATATTAATACGTGCAAGCAAGGCCTCTTGAAAACATCATCAGCAGAGCCATCACCTTTGTGCCCCGCAGTGCAAGAAAATCCCAGATCTAATCAGTGTTCATATCCTTGGGAAGCAAAGAGAAGGGAGAGAAAAGGATGGATTAATGTGAAAAAGATTTGTCCAGTGTCTCAGACAGGAGCTTGAGCTTTAAACCAGCCAAACTCAATTTCTTGCCAGAAGAAGTTTGTGTAGCCAGAATCAATATTTATTAATTCAGGGTTCACCAGACAATCCCAATCCATTGATCAGGCACATTTTTACAACTCTAATGAGTTGAAGGGGTCTGCTGGCACTGGGCCTGAGCAGGGCTTGACTGGGAGCTAACCTCCCTAGTTGCTTTGGAATATTTTCTATTTACTCGACCACACGAGTAAAACTCTGCTTTTTTGGAGGGAAGATGAGTTAACTCTGCAATTCAAGCTAGAAATAAACCAACAAGTTTTGGTTTTTTGTGTTTTGCTTTTTTAATTTTTTTTTTTTCAAATCCGTGAAGGAACTGTGAGCATGGTAATTATTACCAGAAATCCTGCGTAGAATGACAAGAAATCCATCTGGTCATGTTTATGGATTAACTAATTCGCCTAATCTTGTACACAAGCCTGGATGGGAGGCCCAAAATACACTGGCAATTCTCTGCCAAAATTGCTCCAAAGGAGTTTCTGCAGAAGGTGCTGAAGTCTTTTAAAGGTCCAGAGTGTCATAGTCAGATTTTGTCCCATGGATTTATTAGACAAGGGGACAAGACGGGAACAAGTTACTTCAGAATTAAACACATAAATCCCTCAGATGATTCCAAAGCCTAAATGAACAGTCAGTGGTTCTACCTTGCTGTATCATCCTTACCAAGTGTTTCCATAGGATACTGCCAAGGACAAAACAAAAGGAAAAAAGGAACGGACTGGGTGCAATAAAGTGGGTGATTGACACTGGAAAATCTTACAGGCTTAATAATACTTCCCCTCAGCTCCTGAAAAACAGAGGAAAACACAGATAATCAGCTAAAGTTAGCTGGTCTTTCCTCCTCTGTAGAGCAACTGGTACTCAGCACATCCATCTGCTTTGGTGGTCGCGGTATTCCTGATATTCCTAAGATTTCCTGATATTTTTTCCATAGTAAGTCCAACAGGTTTAATAATTCCTCATTATTTTTGCATTGAGCTGCCACGTTGTGGAACTGCTGTTGAGAAATTCCAGGTTTCAACCCAAAAGGAACTCCAGCCTCAAACTTCTGTCCTGCCCCAGGTCTCAGGTCTATCCCTGCTCTCCTGGATTCTTCACAAATTACTGTAAATCAACTATTTCATCCCATCAATCAACTATTTAATTACTATAAATCAACTATTTAATTACTACAAATCAACCCTTGGCAATGGACACAAGGGTAAGAGCACTGCTTTCCTAATTCAGGAGGTCAGTCGGATGTTAACGATGATGTCCTCATCAGGACTAATGAGCAGGACTAAATTAATTGTTTTGCAGCACTTTTGGAATAAAGAAAGGAGAAGAAGAAACCTAATGAATGAATTCCCAACCTTGTTTAATTTCCTACCTCTCTTCCCAAGAGAGATCCAAACTGCTCAGGGTGGAGTAACTGCTTGCAAACAAATGTTGGGAACTACTTGAAAGATCCCACAGCCACCCCTCAAGGCTGCTCTTCCTCAGGGAAGGACCCGTGCACTGTGGGACTTGAAGGATGCCTTACATCTGGACAGATTTTTCAGGATCTGAAGTTTTCCTCAGGCCCTCTCAAGTGATAATTCAGTAAGATTTCATTTCATTCTGTATAAAAAGCAGAGCAAGAGGAGGAGATTCCTTTTCAAGCAGACATGGATAGAAGTCCAGTGACAGCCCTCCATCACTGTAGATAATTCCATGACCATCATGATGCTAAAGAATAAACTCCAGTGATGCTTTGAAAATATCTGGGTTAAATGACACAATTTTGGGCAATGCATTTATGCTGAAGGCAACTCTCACATAAAAGAGTGGAATTCTGAACTGCAGAGAGCTGCACAAAGATTCCCCTCAGCTCCCGAAGAGGAGCTTTTCAGACACTTCCACCCAAGCAAAAAGAAATCTTGGAAACTTCTTCAAATTTTGTGTAGTGGCACAGGATGATCCCGAGTGATGTCATGGATGTATGGCTGAAAAGTGATGCCAACAATCTGCCTTTTCACATTTCATTTCCTCGGATATCTGGGGATAAATTTCCATTGTTTTTGCCTTTGCTGTTACAGCCACGTATCAACCGTGGTCAAAATAATTAGGATAAGGGGGCTGTTTCTCTTCTGGATGTCTTCAAAATGCCTCATTTTATCAGAGTATTTAATAATTTTAATTTATATGTTGAAATGGCCGTGTTTATGAGCTGAATTCCCTAAAGCATTGTGCACCTGTGAGTGTGGGATGTAGGGAAAATCAGGAAGGATCTTGCTGTTATGTACAGTGGGACCCAGGAGAGTGAAAAGAAATGGCCTGAAATTAAAAATATGCTCACTTGAGTAATTTTCTAACACACTACTTATGCTTTTAAGTCCTTATCCAATCAATACATCACCAACTTCACTTTAAATGATGACATTTTTTTTCTTATATGTTGTTAAGTCTAATTAAAAGGAATTAGTCACGAGAGTGACAAATTTGAAGCTTGCTACAGAATTACTTCAAGTGGCATTTATTAGGTGTCAAACACGGGAAGAGTTTGAACCAAACTGGCAATATCAGCAAAAGTTGTGTCTTGGCATCAAAATTCTTTCTTAAAATTAAGCCATTTGTTATTAAGGGGAGGGTTTTGGATTTTTTTTCCTCAAATAACTTCTTTTTCTCTACTTTCTTTTTGTTAGGACTGGAGAACACAGGAATTGTATAATAGTGAGTAATAAAATCCGTCATTCTCGTGAGTAATGCTTTGTAATTAGATGAAATAAAAGTAAAGTAAGTTGAATTGTGTGGAGTGTGGGGCTGGGGGTGGAGTGCTGCACTCAAAGGGTTTTGTATTAATAATGATGCTGAACTTTCAATGCTGGAAGGTTCTGTTGGAATTAACATCAAAAGCTGCAGTGGTTTATCTGTACTTTGGGTTCCCAGTGCTGCCACAGTGACAGGAATTTGTCACGCAGGGAGAATCGGGATGAACGCTCATCTTTCATCACTGCAAGCCACAGGCGTGAAAGTTTTGGGAAGAAAACCCCTGGAAGTCCGACTGGCTTTGTAATGCAGCCACTCCATGGCCGAGTTCCCCTCTCAAAGGAATGCCAGGGCCTGCTCTGCCACGGGCATCCACGGAATTATTATTTCCCTCCTCCCAGAATCAACCTGGCTGCTCCCATTGAGTTCTTTTTGCTACGGAAACATGAAAATGACAAATCATTTAAATTTTAGATTTTATTTAAAATTTTCTTCAGGTTCACAGAATCATTAAGGTTGGAAAAGACCTCCAAGGTCATCAAGTCCAACCTCCAGTTGAATTTCCACCACGTCCACTAAACCACACCACAAAGTGCCAGGTCAGCCTGGTTTTTGAACACTTCCAGGGATGGTGACCCCACCCCTTCCTTGGGCAGCCTGTTCCAATGTTTAGTCACTCTGTCAGTGGAGAAATTTTTCCAAATATCAAACCTGAGCCTCCCCTGGTGCAACTCGAGACTGTTTCTCCTTGTCCCATCACCTGTTGCCTGGAAGAAGAGGTTGATCCTCACCTCCCCACAGCCTCTTTTCAGGGAATTGTAGAGAGCAAGAAGGTCCCCCCTGAGCCTCCTTTTCTCCAGGCTGAGCCCTCCCAGCTCCTTCAACTGCTGCTGGTGCTCCAGACCCTTCCCAGCTCTGTTCCCTACTCTGGATGCTCTCCAGCCCTTCAATGTCCTTGTCATGAGGGACCCAAAACTGACTCCAGGATGGGAGGTGCCCCACCAGTGCCCAGTATTGGGATTCCATGAACTTTGATCAGTTCCAGAGTTGTGTTTCTCAAAGCCAGGACCACTTTTCCTCACATTACCTTGGTCCTTTGCTGGATTTATCCAGAGCTGGATGCTTTATCTGTTGTGCCCTCTCCAGCTCTGGAGCAGATGGCTCTGATAGGGCTGTTCCAGAGTGGGGGATTTGGGAAGATTAATATTTCCCAGCCTTGGGCAGTGAGGTAGAGGATCTGCCCCAGAACTGGGAGTGCTGGGAGCCACCTGCAGCTGCTCAGTGCAATTAGCATTCTCATTAACTAGCATTTAATGGGCTTGCTAATTGCCAGCAATTAATGAAGTGTACAGGAGTGTTAGATTTACTGAGCAACTTCTGGGATCTGTGAGCTTCCAGTTTCATGGAAATATGGGTTATTTTTGCTTTTTTTCCTCATTTAGAAGATGTCTTTTAGAAAGACCAACAAATGGTTAATCCTGATTTTCAGCTAACTCTCCTATTTCTGTCCCAGAGATTCCAGGGAATACTGAGTCCATTTCCTCCACTTTTAAACTCCCAGTGAATATAATTATTGCCACTTTTTGGAAATACTCTCTTATTTCGAGGCTAAATTCAAGCAAATTCAATTTCCAACTCTTTGATTCATGCAACTTTCTCTTGCACAGCTCAAAATTACAATGTTTTTTCTCCTTGATATCTCAGATATTCTGTTAAAAACTGAAAAACTACACAAGAAATCTACTCTTTATCCAATTTAATGAACTGATGTGATTTTGCACCTTAAAGTTCATGCAGGATCATGGAATCATGGAGTTGTTTGGGTTGGAAGGGTCCTTACAGATCATCCAGTTCCACCCCCTGCCATGGGCAGGGACACCTTTCACTATCCCAGGTTGCTCCAAGCTCTGTCCAACCTTGTCTTGGACACTTGCAGGGATGAGGCAGCCACAGCTTCTCTGGGAAACCTTTGCCAGGGCCCCACTATGCTCAGAGTAAGGAATTTCTGCCCCAAATCCCATCTAAACCCACTCTCTTTCAACCCATTTTCCCTTGTGATAAAAATATTGAACAATATTTGCTCAGAATCTTCTCTTAAAGTGATTGCAATGAAGATAAAAATCACTTCAAATCCTTCACTGCCCATTCAAATTAGAATTTGCTGGACTGAGAGAGGTTTTAATTGATGTGGGATGTGTCTTTTTGTTCCTTTATTTGGCAGCAGCTTCAATCCTGAAGGCACCTGGTTACAATCCAGCGGAACCAAAGTAGGTTTTACATCATGACTTTCTTTATCACTCAGACATGAAATCTCCTTGAACAGATAACAGGTTTTTTTGACAAGCCCTACTTTCCAGAGAACAAAGTCATCTGGTGCTGGAGAGATATTTTTAACTTTGAATTTTCTATTTTGGTGAACTTCTGAGTTAACAGGGATTTTGTTTGTTGAGGATGAGACTTTACAGTCCAGCCTTTACCACACAGAATCACAGAATATCCTGAGTTGGAAGGAGCCCACAAGCACTTGATGAAATGTCCACAGGCCCTCATTCCTTTGGAAGGTCTCCAGATTTTGAAAATGTGTTAAGAGGAATTCAACCCCAAAACAGCTTCTAAAACTCTTTAAATTTTTCTAAGAAGTTGAAATATCAACTTCCATACTGCTGAAATTGTCCAGTATTTCATTGCAACACCTGTGGCCTCAATTGGTAAAAAATTCAAGCAGAGTAACCTGGTCTAGGAAGGTGTCCCTGCCCATGGCATAGGGCTGGAATGAGATGATCTTGAAGCTCCCTTCCAACCCAAACCATTCCATGATTCCATAAATGTTTATAGGTTCAATCTATTGGATATTTACTGCCATAATGAGATGCACTAATCCAGGTGCACTGGGAATATTGCAAGACTCAGCCGATGGATTTTGACTACAAACCTGGGCTTCACAAATGATGGGAGAATTTTGGTGCCTCCAAAATTCTTCTACATAAAGGAATTTACAGCTCTGTTTTTTCAGCCCAAATGTGTGTTTAGGCAGTGCTCTCAAACAGTGGCTCCCCCATCATGCCTAATAAAATATAAAAGATAAAAATACACTGTTATTTCCGTAATATGGTCTCTGCAGCAAGAACACCGCAATGTTCTCTGAAAATTCAGGAGAAAGGGGTTATTTTCTGCTTCCCTGTCCCCACGACCCAGAAGGCAAAGTGAAGGTTGACTGCTGTGCCACTTCCAGCCCTGTTTCTCCTCCATGTGCAGAGAGAGATGCAATTTTCTTATTGGCACAGCAAAGTGCTGAATTCCTTAATCTGTTTGTCCTTTCTGCAGCAGCACCTCTGCTTGGTAAATAACCCGGGGATGGGAGCAATCAGAGTAGTGAGGCAAAGCAAAGTTATTATGAACTTGTTGAAATGTATGAGGGATGTAAAATGTGAGACGGAGAGGAAAAGGAAAAAAGAACATCCCAGGGGCACATTTCATTGCTCAGGAGGCATCAGGTTGAATAAGTTACAAATAAGCTGTCATCTTAAAAGGTACCAGACGCTGACGCAAGTGGAAAGTTAAAACAACAGCTCTTTGAGTATTACAGGCAGCAGCTTTTGGTGTTTTACTGCAGTCCTGAAAATTGAATTGTGCATTGTGCAATGGCAGTGCCTTCACTGCTAGACAGCTCATATTTTGCTTCTCTTTGGGTTTTTTTATCTCTTGCTGGTCTCTGTTCTGACTAAACTGGAGATACTGGCTGGAAAAAATTTCCAGAACATTGTTGCTAGTAGATTTGGGGCCTAGGAAGGTCAGCTTAGCATTTATCAGTTTGTGGTGACCATCCCACTGCTTGCATACAAGAAAATATGGATTTATTCCAAGCTTTGAAAAGAGAGAGTTGAACTACATGTTGCAGGAATATGTGTTGTTCCATCCCTGGAATTGTTCAAGGGGTTGGATGTGGTTTGGAACAACCTGGTCTAGTGGAAGGTGCCCCTGCCCATGGCAGGGGTTAGAACTGGATGATCTTTAAGGTTCCTTCCAACCCAAATCACTCTCCAATTCTTTGACTCTGATTCTATTTTGAACCCTGTTTTAACGCCTTTCCCTATATGGCCATTTTTCCAAATATCCCAAATTTCCAGTCTTCAGCAAAAGCTCCCCCTAAATAAATAAGTTCCTCCTAAATAAATCAGCCATAAATCAGATTTAATCTAAAGCTTTTAAATGCTGTCCTCTCTCAGCTCTCTTCAGGATTTGGCCAAGGGCTAAAGTTCATCTTGGCTCGCTCAGTGTGCTCCAATCCCTTATGCTCTAATCCTTAACACCAGAGAGTTTGCCTGTGTAGGAGAACCCTTTCTAAAGTTTGGAACAAGTTTCAGAACCTGAAGTTGGGTGTAGAGGGACTGTGGCATTCATGGTTCCAAGGTTCTCTTCATTGAATGCAGAATTACTGAACCCTGGAATGGGAAAAATGGAAGAAATGGGATTATTTCCAGACCTACAATGGGACGCTGTGTGACCAGCAGGTTGAGGGAGGTGATCTTCCCCCTCGATTCCACTCTCATGGGACCCCACTTGTGTCCTGGAGCTTTGGGGTCTTCAATATCAGAAGGATGTGGAGCTGCTGGAGTGAGTCCAGAGGAGGCCATGGAGATGCTCCAAGGGCTGGAGCCCCTCTGCTCTGGAGCCAGGCTGGGAGAGCTGGGAATGTCCAGCCTGGAGAAGGCAAGGCTCCAGGTAGACCCCAGAGCCCCTTCCAGTGCCTAAAGGGGCTCCAGGAGAGCTGGAGAGGGACTTTGGACAAGGGATGGAGGGACAGGACACAGGGAATGGCTTCCCACTGCCAGAGGGCAGGGTTAGATGGGATATTGGGATGGAATTCTTCCCTGGGAGGGTGTTGAGGCCCTGGCACAGGTTTCCCAGAGAAGCTGTGGCTGCCCCTGGATCCCTGGAAGTGTTCAAGGCCAGGTTGTATGGGGCTTGGAGCACTCTGGGATAGTGGAAGGTGTCCCTGCCCATGGCAGGGGGATCTTTAAGGTCCCTTCCAAAACAAACCATTCCATGATTCTGTGACAGTGGAAGGTACCAGAAGAAGCCACAAGTTTGCCCTGCAGAAGAAAATTGTGAAGAAACTTCCTAATGCTGAGGTGAGTCAAATGGTGGTGTAGATTTCCCAGGAATTTCAGTCTCCTTGAATACAATTCTTTAAAATCAGCTCAGACTGATTTTTCCAGGAATGAGGGAAGTCGTGTAAACAATACAGAAGAGACAAACACCTCCATAAATTTAGGCTCTCAGATTTAGGCTCCATTCAGATGAAAACTTCTCTAGAAAACAGAGTCACGTCTCACTTGTTATTTATTGGGGCTGAACAAAGAGACCAGATCAGCGCCAAATAAAACCCTCAAGGTGAAGTTGAATGTGCCCGGCACCACTGAGTACAAAAATATTATTTTTCCATTGTTTTGTAGTTCACAAATTTGATTTCCTGATCTGCAGCATAGAGCAGAGGTTGCCCTGTTTGGCTATAAAATCCCCTTACCCAAGTTAGGGAAATTAAAAAGAGATTCTTCCCCCCAAACTCTGCTCTCAGGCTCACAAAGACCAATCTGGGCAGCCCTCAGATATCTGCTTTCCATTTCTGCAGTGGATACCTATTCTTAGCTATTTTCATATGCATTTTGATATGCAAACAGCACCTTTCTCATCTCCTCAGCCGAGACTCTGACCCTACTTTCCCTGTGAGCTGGGGATGTGTTTTCCCCCTCGTGTGGTGCATGGATGGCTCGTGCTCTACTTAGCAGCGAGGCAGAAATAGAGGTGTGCACACGCCTGTAAATCCCCTTTTGGAAGGCAGAAAATCCCAGTTGCTCCAGCACCTCCGAGTCCACTCCATAAATCTCGAGTGGGAATATTGTCTTGGCAGAGCCCAACTTTGGAAATGATGCACATATTGAGGAACTGTACTGGCAAAGTGGGGCAACTCAGCGTTATTTTAAAATGATGTCTTCGTAACTTGTTGACTTGCTGTGATATTTTCCGCAGCTTTCACATCTTGCTGCCTGACCAATTTATTAAGGATTGTGAGTGGAATACTGAAAGGAATTTCTAACCACTCTGAATATTGATGTTCCGGGGAGAAATGAGCTTCCAAACATTTTCTGGATGTGGGAAACTTTATCAGGGCATTTATAAAAGTACCACAAACTCCCTGCAGATCCTGCGTCTTCATTTCTGATAAACACATTTTCCAACCCAGAAGTGAACCCCCTTAATAGGAGACCTTGTGGAAAATGGATTTATTATTTTCCTTGTGGTCTGCAGCAGAAAGAAAAAGCCCAGTAGCCTATTTTGCATACAGTCTGATCAAACATTGTTTTCCTCTGGTAAACTGAAGAGCTGATAATGCTTTCACTTGAAGGAAATGTTTCACTTCAGTGCCCAGATTTTGATTTAGGTTTAAAAGTACTTCTGATGGAATAAATGTCATTTCCAATCAGAAAATAAAAATATTTTTTAAATGAGAGGTTGCATCTCCTACACATTTTTTGCTTCCTGCTGTTTTTTGTTTGTCTGTCTGAGACCGAATAATTTGTGAAACTAAGACAAACTCTGGAATAATTTTGAATTTACAAAACAGGCATTTTTCATCTGTTTTTAACAGGAGAATTTAGGTTTAGTGGAAACTTTTAGTGGCAAGGGTGACTCAGGGCTGGAGCTTTACACTAAATGCTCTTCAGAGCTGTGACCTCATATCAGTGTGTCTGGCACATAATATTGGGACCTTCAGAGCTGCTACATTATCAATTAAAAACCCCAGAACACTCTTAATTACCATTTAAATATGCCTTAGTTAAATTTCTTACCATGTTAAATTGTAATGAGAGATGAAAATCTTCAATCTAAGCTCTGTTTTTAGTTAATTCCAGAAGGTCTCTGATTTCTATGCAAGAACTCTGGTTAAATGTGACTTTCACTCTCTCTGTGTCAAACGAGCTGATGCCAAAAAAAGGGGCATTTGGAGTTGTTTCTAAATGCAAATCATCCCCAATTCCAGCTTTAATAAAGATCCTGTCATCTGAATTAGTGGTTGATTGAATTAAACAGACCAGATTCAAAGCCACTGCCCCATTCCCAAACCATCCCTACAAGAAACAGCCCTCAAGTTGCCTTTGAAACCCTTGGAATTCTTCCTTTTTAAACTCCTGGAATACATCCCTGAGAGAAACAGTGGTTATTGCTATTTCCTTGTGGGTTTGTAGTGTGTCCTCTGGACAGAGAGGACTTCTCCAGAGACAGAATCATTTCCCTGTGATTTTGGTGTCCTGAAATGTGTCTGGACTTTTCCAGGCAAGTACATAGGGAAAGAAGGCAGCTACTTTTCATGGAATCATAGAATAGAATCATAGAATGGTTTGGGTTGGAAGGCAATTTCAAGACCATCTCATTCTAACCAGGTTGCTCCAAGCCACATCCAGCTTGGCCTTGAACACTACCAGGGATGGGGCAGCCACAGCTTCTCTGGGCAACCTGTGCCAGGGCCTCACCACCCTCTGAGTAAAGAACTTCCTCCTAAAATCTGATCTAAATCTCTCTTTTAGTTTGCTGGCACCTGCCTGGATGGAGCTGGGCACCCTGAGAAAGTGGGGTGAAGGTGTCTTTTAGTTATTTCCAGAAGCACTTGGAGTTGGACACCCAAATCTCTGACTAGAATTTATCCATCATGGATGAGCTAAGGCTCGCCACATTTCCTGGTGCCTGAGGATTCCCACCAGCTCCATACTTGGGTGGTCCTTGGGATGGGACAGGGAGTTCCATAAGGAAAGAAAAAAAACTAGGAGAGGTCAGGACCTGGATGGAGTAGGCAGATAGGAAGGACCTAGAAACACAAGCAGAAGTGTGATTCAAGGTGCCATCAACCAAGATATGCCCCTTTTATTATTATTTTAATTATTATTATTGTTTTTATTAGTGCTATTATGATCTATAAATACAAAAGTTTCTTGTTCAGTAATGAACTCTTTATTTCAAGGAGTTTATTATTTATTATCTTGTTTTAGAGCTGTGTGTCCAACACAGTGTCTGGGCTGGACTGTGGCAGATAAGAGAAACAAAGATGTCCGTGGGCAAAAGGTCACATCTGGCATTTCACATCCTTAATTTTATAGCCAAGCTATCAAACCCATCAGAAGGATGGGACACTGTAGACTTTATCCTCTGGTCAGGAGTTTTAAGCAGTTTGGACTTGTGGGGGTTTGTGACATCCATCTGGAAGTTCTTAGGCCAGGCAGGGTTTCACCCACCTCAGTCCTGCCTCAGCGTGCAGCAACCAAAAGAAGCTAAAAGCAAAATTCCTGGTCCTGTGAAAGAAATGGGGAGTGGGGGCACTTTTCTATCTTTAGGGAGGACCTTGACTGGGCTGCTCTCTTGGCAGTCTAATGCAATTCAGGATGGACTGTGCCCCTGGAATTGCTAACTTAGAGGAATTTGGGTTGGGTTCCACCTCATCTCACCTGAGAGAACTCCATCTGAGCTGGTCACATTCAGTCCCCTTTTTAATAGAATTATAGAATGGTTTGGGTTGGAAAGGACCTTTAAAGTTCTTCTAGTCCAACTACCTGCAATGACCAGGGACATATTCAACCAGATCATGTCGCTCAGAGCCCTGTCCAACCTGACCTTGAATGTTTCCTGGGATGGAAACTTCTCTGGATAACCTCATCTGGTGTTTAACCACTCCCACCACAAAAAGATTTCTTCTTTAGAGCCAGACTAAATCTCCCCTCTTTCAGTTTAAAACCATCACATTTTGTCCTGTCCCTACACACCCTACTAAAAACTGTGTTTCCATTTTTCTTATAAACCCCCTTTAAGTATTGAAAGGGTTCAAAAAGTTTTTCCCAGATCCTTCTATTTTCCATGCTAAATAATCCCAACTCTCTCAGCTTTTCCTCATAAGAGCAGTGCTCCATCCCTCTGAAAGAATCAGATGAGTGAAACTTTTAGGGTTCCTCTGGCATTCGAGCCTTTTCCAATGCACATATGGAAAAGGTTCAGGCTGTTGGCATGCTGGGAATCGCAGGATCACAGGATCTTTTAGGTTGGAAAAGACCTCTGAGATCATTGAGCACAACCTTTGACTGATCCCCACCCTGTCACCCAGCACATGGCACCAAGTGCCACATCCAGGCGTTTCTTGAACACCTCCAGGGATGGTGACTCCTCCACATCCTGACCCTGCAATGTTCTTGCCCCAGAATGAGCTGAAAAAAAAACCCCCGTTTAGGTGTGAACTGCTCACCTTGCTCCAATTTCTCTCCCCCAGCTCTGAGTTTTACAGACTCAACTCTTCTTTCTTGTCCTCAAACCCCGGGTTTCATCACACGGCCCTGGGGGTGACGGTGTCTGCCAGACTTGCTGGGGCTGCAGAGGGACAGGCTTGTCACTCACCCAGCAGGAAGGTGGCCCTCACAAAGCTTTTTGCCATGACCTACATTGCAAACACCCACCCACCCCACATGTGGGCTGTGTCTCCTCCTGGGGGAAGCCCAGCAGCTGCGTGGGGGTTTTATCCCAATTAGTTTTCACGTTGTCAATTGTGATAAGGAGACATCCTGGCATGTCCTGCATGACAGAATCCTGCCAGCAAAAGAGACTCCCACTGCTGCTGGGAAAATATCATTTATTGGCAAGGCTGGGCCACAGTTTTACAGATATTTGTGCTACTTCGTGGAAAAAATAATTTTTATTTTAGGAATGTATATCTGCCTCTGAGCCTGGGTATCTATAGCCCTCCTTACATACAATACTTGGCTGGCATTTCTCAAACTCAGCCATTTAATTAACAGAAGTTTGGCGGGTTTTTAATCCCTACGTGTTTTTAGTTACCAGCCTCTTCCCTTCCATCTAAGGGAGGAAAAAGCTCTCAGATGAAACCTCAGGCCCCTTCTCAGAGGTTTAATCATCAGGAGATTGGATTCCACATCCCTGGAAGTGTCCAAGGCCAGGCTGGATGGGATTTGGAGCAACCTGGTTTAGAGGAAGGTGTCCCTGCCCATGGCAGGGGTTGAGATGAGAGAATCTTTCAGGTCCCTTCCAACCCAAACAATTCTGAGTCTATTGCTGTTATTTTTGTGTTGCTGGAAGACAAATGAGAGAAGAGAGTGGACTTGCACTGCCCACAGGACCCAGAAGGAAAGGAGAATGTCTCAAAATCCACAACATCCTCCCTATGTGTGGTGAGTCATAGCCAGAACTACAAAAACACCACCTGGGGGAGGGTGTGGCCTGGAACCCCCCCAAAAAATGGTTCAGGTTTCCCTTTCAGGCTTCACCACCCATGGGAGATGCCAACTGCCGCTGTCCACATTCTCCGTGGACAAATCTTCCTGCCCTGTCCTAATGGACACAACAACCCCCCGCCACCCACTTCTGCCTGCATTAGGAAGGTGGGAAAATTACGGCCTTTCTGCATCCTGGAGAGATGCTGGAAAAAGAAAAAAGGTTGGCTAAAAACAACCAGGCTGTGGATTTGCAGGCAGAACTGTGCAATTAGTTGGGGTCTGTTACTCGAGATTGTGAGAACAGAGTGAAATGCAGCAGATGGAAGAAGACCCAGCAAACACAGAGTTTGCTTGTTTTCAAAACTTTCCTAAAACATCTTTTTTTCCATTTTTTTCCCCCTTTTCCCTCTGGCTGCTGCTTGATGATCATAGTCACATGTTAGGAATAAATCTAAACTCTAATAAATGCACAGTTTAGCAGCCGTTGAGAGTTTTTAAGGGTGGTTTTTCTTCCCTCTACCTTGTTAACCATCAGGACAACCTTTATTCAGAGCATAACTGAACTTTACCCTTTAATCTGGGGCAAAAAAATGCTAAAGGAAGGTAGATTAGATTAGGCATTAGGAAGAAATTCTTCCCTGTGAGGGTGGTGAGGCCCGGGAATGGAATTCCCAGAGAAGCTGTGACTGCCCCATCCCTGGAAGTGTTCCAGGCCAGGTTGGATGGGGCTTGGAGCAACCTGGGATAATGAAAGGCGCCCCTGCCCATGGCAGAGGAGTTGGAACTGGATGATCTTCCAGGTCCCTTCCAAACCAAACCATTCCATGATTATCTGATGAAATTAAAATCCTTTACTAACAGAAATATTGGGTTTCGTGCTGAAATAATTTAAAAATTCACTGAGGACCAAACATTTTCCCTCCTCAATTTCCTCTGTATTAAATAAAAAAGAAGCCCTTTGCTTCATAACCTTGTATTTACACTTCCTTTAAGTGGCAGCCCTCAGTTCAAGCATTTTCCGTTTTTTAGGGAAGGGATCAGGCTTTGAATTCCTAAGAAATGCAAAAAACCACCCTTTGCCACCATCTCTAGGACATTTCAGTGGGGGCAGCTCTCAGTCAGGGAGGGATTAAAGAAGGCATAAAATAATCCAGGGAGCAATCGTGAAGGACAAAGATTATCCACAAAATGCCCATTTGCACAATCATCCTCAGAGACACAGGTCTGTGGCTAAATCCCTGGAATCTCCCCCTCATACTGCTCTTGGGTTGATCATTGATCCTGAAGGAATTTTTTCATAGGGAAAAGCTGTTGATGGGGCAGGAGGTCTGACCACCCTCCTCCAAACCTCAGGTGGCCCCGATTTTCAGCCATCCCCAAAAGGATTCGACATCACAGACTTCCCAGAGCCACGAGGAGACTGATGGAGGCTTCTCCCCGAATTTCACCCCTCTGAAACCACGCTGGGATAAAATACCCTTTAAATGTCAGATGAGCAGGAGCTCGCAGGTGGCTTTACCTCCCTTCCCTGGGGATATTTCTGACTCCGCAGGGTCTCCTGACTCACAGGCAGTGCCCGGGGGGCTGCATCAGCCACCTCCTCGGCGGGGGAAGGCAGGTGGGCCAGGCAGAGCCCCGGCCCCACGGGGAGAGAGATGCTTTTAGCTCTGACTCATCCCTGAGCTGCCTTTGGAGGGAGAGGCAGCAGCTCCGGAGAGTGGGAGTTGCTCTGCTATTTTCTGTTTACCGGCTCTGCTCGCTGCCATTTCCCACCTGGGGTACAATGGGTTTGGAAGCCAGAGTGCAGCATTTTGTGGCTGGAACATTTGTGTTTTTTTTTTTTTTTCTCCTTTCCCGATGAAGGGTGAAAGTTTGGTGTCAGCGGGAGAAGCTGGAAAATGGAGAAGGGGAGAGAGGGAAGGAAAATCTTATTTTGGGCAGGGAGGGGATATCACTATTATTTTACATCCAGATTGTCCAGAGGGTTTTTTGGCACCTGTTAACTTGAGAAATATGGGGGGGGAGGGGAAAAATGAGCCTTCCTTGCCTCCAGATCCTGGCTGGATATTTGATCCTGGACACCAGTGTCAGATCTGCCACACAGAACCCAGATAAGTTACCAAAAGTCCCTTGAGGTCAATGTTTCTACCTCAAAGCTGTCAATCTTCCCATCAAACTCGGTGTCACCTGGGTTCATTTCCCGCTGGATGCATTATCTGTGGAGAATCAATTGCATGGCTTGGGGCTGGGTTATTGATGCCATTATCTTGTTTATGGCTTGTGGATGTTTCTGGCTTTAAAGCAGTGCCCTTCTAACACCCGAGTCAAAGAGAAGTCCAGTTATTCCCATATTTCAGATGTCAAAATGGAGATGGATCCACTTAGTATGCTCCACCAGGCTCGTGTTATTTGCAGGGTTTGATCCTGTCTGTGTTCTCTGGGAATGGCAAAATGGTTTTGCTTGGAAGGGACCTTAAAGATCAACCTGTTTTAACTCTCCTGCCATGGGCAGGGACAACTTCCACTCTCCCAGGTTGCTCCAAGCTCCGTCCAACCTGGCCGTCAACACTTCCAGGGATGGGGCAGCCACAGCAGCAGGGAAGAATTTCTTCCTGCTGTCCCATCTAAATCTATCCTCTCACAGCTTAAAGCCATGCCCCTTTTCCTGTCAGTTTGCCATTGCAAAAAGCCCCTTTCCAGCTTTCCTGTATCCCCCTTTAGGTACTGGAAGGCCACAGCAGGGTCTCCAGGATATCTGGTGAGCAGGTTCTGAAAGTTCTTCTCAGGCCGAGGACTTGAACCTCATCTCTTGTCTAACTCCAAGAGCAAGATCCAATTTATATCTCACATGTCTCCAGCAGCAAACTTTTATGGGAGTGGGTTGGCTTAGCCAGGAGAGATTCCCAGGCCTGGATCCTAAGTGGAGACCTCCCAACAGCCTGGTGTGAACTACCTGACTTCCAAAGAGATTTTGAGGCTCACATTTCCCATTTCCTGACAAATCCTATGAAATACCTCCAGCTGGCACTCGCAGTCTCAGATCTTGGCAGGGAATGCCTGTCTACCCAGGAAAGCTCATTGTGCATGGCAGGAGCTGCCAAATTCACAGCTGGGGCTTAGCCATGAGCAATAGTGGAATTTGGGAGGAGAGACCATGGGAAGTTGCAGCACACACCCCATATCTGAAAGGAGTGAGTACCTGGAGGAGTCTCCACAGCTTGGAAAAGCAATTCCCAGTGCTGAGACACAGCTGCATGTCAGGATTGGATCAGAGTTGTGATAACCATGAAAATGCAGACCCCTCTGTTCTCCACACATTTCATTGCCACATGCCATAGTCCTTTTCCATCTCACATCCAGGCTTTTCTCCTTGTCAGAGATTACCTGGTTTTTTAAGGACAAAGAATGAAGCTGAATCATTCACCCAGACTTTAAACAGGGTAAAGGATCCCACTCTTGAGGCAGCCAGATCTAATGGGAGGAGGGATTCTTGGGTGTTGCACCCAGCTCTGGGGTCCCCAACACAGGAAGGACATGGAACTGCTGAAGCAAGTCCAGAGGAGGCACCAAGATGATCAGAGAGATGGAGCAGCTCTGCTGTGAGGAAAGGCTGAGAGAATTGGGATTGTTCAGCCTGGAAAAAAAGAAGTCTTGGGGTGACCTAATTGTGGCTTTCCAGTGCCTGAAGAAGCTGACAAGGAACATGGAGAGGGATTATTGACTAGAGCATGGAATGACAGGACAAGGGGGAATGGCTTCAAACTGAGAGTAGATTTGGACTGGATATTAGGAAGAAATTCTTCCCCGTAAGGGTGGTGAGGTCCTGGCACAGGTTTCCCAGAGAAGCTGTGGCTGCCGCATCCCTGGAAGTGTCCCAGGCGAGGCTGGACAAGGCTTGGAGCAACCTGGGATAGTGGAAGATGTCCCTGCCCATGGCAGGCAGTGGAACAAGATGGTCTTTGAGGTCCTTTCCAACCCAAATCATTCCATGTTTCTAAGATTCCATGGTTCTTCCACAGGAATGAAGCACGTGAGTGAACTGATGACTGAGCAAATTGATGATGAAAAAGATACTTCAGCTTTTTCCTCCATCTCCACATGTTCTGGAGCTTTTCAGGATACTGGTGTAAACTTAGGGAGACTCTGTGGTTTCTCTGCTTTCGTCCTGAGCTGAGGGAAGCCAGAGGGTGTCACCTCTTGGAGATGTCCATTGCCTACATTCCCAGATCTATCCTCACTCTCCACACAGACTTTGGAGTGCTTTGGATGAGGACTGCTCTCCAGGTTCCCTCTGAAATCTCCAGCACAAGGAATGCTCAGGAATGCTCAGGAAGCTGGAGCTGGATTCCCAAGCAGCAGCAAAACCAAACACACTCCTTGTCCTTTGCGGTTTTGGGGAGTTTGATTAAAAGTCAAGTTGTTAAACAATAACATTTAGAACATTTAGATGGGCAAATTTCTCTTATTTTTTTATCCCCAACCCTTTACATTTAAGCACAAATATCCCCCCCCCAATGATTCCCAAATGCCTTTCTTTTTAAAACAGTTGAAGACAGGGAAAATGAGGTGTTACTGGATGCATACCGGGGAACATAACACTTACTTATTGGAGAGGCAGCGATGAACTACATATGTTACATAATTATACAGAAGATAGCAGGATTGCTGTGTTCTGAAACAAAAAAGTGCCAGCATTTGGAAAGAAGTGGGATCATTGGAGGCAATTTATGTAGTTTAGAGTGATTTAAGTGTAGTTAAACAATTGCACATTTTGGTGCAATATATGACATAATAGACCAAGAGAACTGAAAAGTTTTCAAGTCTATTTTCCATGTCAGCTTCCCAGATTATGCTCCCCCAGGGAAACCTCTTATTTGTGGGCTGCTCCTGGCCTGGGATTTCCTGATATTTGTTCTCTTGCTTTGTTGTGTGGTCACTCACATCATTCCAACACTGGAATATGTTGCCCAGAGAAGCTGTGGCTTCCCCATCCCTGGAAGTGTCCAAGGCCAGGTTTGACAGGGCTTGGAGCAACCTGGGATAGTGGGAAGTGTCCCTGCCCACGGCAGGGAGTGAAATTAGGTGATCTTAAAGGTCCCTTCCAAGCAAAACCATTCCATGGTTCTTCTTGGAGGGGTGTTGGACAAACTGGTTTGAATAGCAAAAGTTTGAAATCTCATCATGTTCCAACAGATTTTGGGAAAATCTGAGCATCAGCAGAGCTGAAGTAGCTCAGCTGGGAGAGCGTTAGACTGAAGATCTAAAGGTCCCTGGTTCAATCCCGGGCTTCAGCAGAGTTTTCCTGCAGTTTTGTGTGCCCAGGGCTGGGCTCTCCAGTACAAGAAAGAGGCCTGGACATCCAGGAGAGATCCAGCCAAGGGCCAGTGGGACTGGAAGGGACTGGAGAGGACTGGAGCATCTCTGGTGTGGGAAAAGGATGAGGAACTGGGACTGGTGGCCTTGAGAGAGTGTGGAGTTCCCCTCCTTAGACATATTCCCAAGTGACCTGGAAGTGGTCCTGAACACGTGGCTGTAGGTCCTGCTTGGGCAGGGCTTTGGAGCAGGGACCTCAACCAGTCTGAGCGTGTGAAAGAGGGACAAGGTTTTTAAATTCCAGTACTTCAGCAAAAATAGTGATATAAAGGGATTTTTGTTCCTTAAACTTCCTGTTCCCAGTCCTATGCCATGGACTGCCCTATAAACTGGTGGCAATGTTGAGTCAATGCTGTTTGGGGCTGTTTAGTGTGGAGAGAGTCCAGACGAAACCACAAAGATTATTAGAGATAGAACTTCTCTCTTATGAGGAAAGGCTGAGAGAGCTGGGAATGTCCAGCCTGGAGAAGAGAAGCCTCCAGGGAGGAGGACCTCAGAGCCCCTTCCAGTGGCTAAAGGGGCTCCAGGAGAGCTGGAGAGGAACTTTGGACAAGGGATGGAGTGACAGAAAAAGGGGGAATGGCTTCCCACTGCCAGAGGGCAGGGTTAGTTGGGACATTGGGGAGAAATTCTTCCTTGTGAGGCTGGGGAGGCACTGGCACAGGTTTCCCAGAGAAGCTGTGGCTGCCCCATCCCTGGAAGTGTTCAAGGCCAGGTTGGACGGGGCTTGGAGCAACCTGGGTTAGTGGAAGGTGTCCCTGCCCATGGCAGGGGAGTTGGAACTCAGTGATCTTTAAAGTCCCTTCCAACCCAAACCATTCTGGAACTTTATGATCCTTTGAGGACAATCACTGGTGCCTGCTCACCAGCTCTGCCAGGCAACGTTCCAGGCTTTGAGCAGCACCAGCCACAGCTGCAGAGTCATCATGACCAGCAGAGCGCAGCTCCTTTGCTAGAATTAATGATTTAAGTCTGCTTAATTAAAGGTTTCTCCCCTTTGCCCTAAATGTTAGTCCCTTCTCCAGCCATGGAATTGCTCAGGGGCTCTGTGAGCTCACTTCTTGCCTGTAGTGGTGACATTTTGGGTCAGCGAGGCACTGGAAGAGGGACTGGATCCTTCTCTCCCTTCACACTTGCCCTCTCCTCAGAGAGCAGAAACAACACTTTGACATCACATTACGTAATTTTCTTGTTAGAAACCCTTGCAAGCACCTTTATCCCAGGAAAAATTGAAAGAATCTTGGAAATAACTTTTGAACTTCAGAGAAAAGGAAATAAAGAAAGCCTGACTGAGACAGATTAAAACCTGTGATTCATCAGTGGTAGAGCTGAGATGAGACCTGAGAAAGACCTGCTCTACCCCCTGTAACACATTCCTGAAAAATAAAGGTGGCAGGGATGCAGTGGATGAGTTGAGACTGGAATGGAAAAATAGCTGTAGGTGCTGGGAAGACAACACAGTCAGGGAATACAACAATCCCTGGAGAACAGAATAGGCTTTGCAGCTCATTCCTGCCCACTCTCAGGTTATCCATGGTTTAGAGTGGCCGCAGGGAGCTGCCAGGTGGGAACTTCTGAGATATTTGAGATATTATCCCTTCTTTTGCAGAGCCACAGTCTGATTCCAGAGGGGTCTGAGCTGCGTGAGGAGGTTGCAATGTGGAGCTTGTCTCACCCCTCATTTGCAAAATCTGCAACTAAGAAAACTTCCAGAGTCCTGGTCGCTCCCATGGCAGCCCCTCATTCCATCTTGTTTTCTGCTTGGCTCTCCATAATCCCAAAATCTGGGATCGTTTCCTCTCCAGACAGACTGA
Organism: Edolisoma coerulescens; assembly: GCA_013397115.1. Taxonomy (NCBI): domain Eukaryota; kingdom Metazoa; phylum Chordata; class Aves; order Passeriformes; family Campephagidae; genus Edolisoma; species Edolisoma coerulescens. The sequence goes on from VWZW01004128.1 coordinate 474,831, forward strand.
GCGTCAAGAAGGACAAAAACGCCTCAGGAGCTCCAGGGATTGCTGAGATTGGATTTAAGCAGGAAATAGAACGAATTTCCCAGGGCGGTCTCCTGTTTGTGGCTCGGATGCCTGGGAAAAGGGAATGGATTGACGGAGGAATGGTCGTAAGGCAGCAGAAAAGAGGGACTGACGTTAGAGCCCCTCATTTCCATTTCTACGTCACCTAGCAACACTCCAGTTAAGGACTGAACTTCCGAGTCGTGGATTCCCTGGGAATTTTCCCATTAGGTGGCACTACTGGCCTTGGGAAGGCTTTCATCTGCTGTGGCTCCATCCAGCCAGATAGAGCTAAATCCAAATGCCCTGGCCTGCCTTCCCAAACATTCAGGAAGAGCTGAAAATGAATCAGATTTGTGAAGACCTAAAAGTGCTGTGGGTTATTTGTTATAATTAATTCGGAGAAAAACTTTTGATGGGACCCAGCCTATCTTTGGACTGGGCTTAATACAGATTCTGGAAAACCCCATGCAGAGACAAAACCTGGTTGCTCTGGGCATGAATTAAATGATCCTGAAGGTCCTTTCCAACCCAAACAATTCTGTGATTGGGTTAGGTGTAGAGATTTGCCTTTTTGGCCCCTGAGAAGTCAGGTGAGATGAATCCCACCCCAGGAACCTGTTCAAAATTGCTGTTTTTTACAGAAAAAAGTCAGGCCAGGGCTTCTCTTGTGGCCTTTACTCCCTGTCACATGGATGTGACCACCTGGCCTTCCAGGAATTTGGAATCATCAGTGCTGGCAATGCTAAACAACTCACGGCCCTTCAGGGAAGAACAAACCAGAACTATTTCACAGAATTAGAGGCACTGATGTTTCAAAATAGACATTGGTCTGTTTTGATTTGCCTTCAAAGACAGAATCTTTGAAGAAAAATTAAGCCTGGAGCAAGTCCACGCTCCAGACATTAAAAACCCTTCAAAGCAAAGCTTTACATGAGAGTAAACACTTAGGACAGATTCCAAAATAATCAGCTAAGAAATCATCTGGCTGTGCAATTCTCACTTTTCTTCAGCATCCAAATGTTGAAAAATATACCAGGAAGAGTGTTCTGTTCCTAAAATTTGATCCAAGCTGTACTTGTAAGATCCACAGTCACTGAGCCCAAGAAATTGCTGCTTTAAAAACCTTCTGCAGATAAAAATAACCAGTCCTGCTCTGAACACACAGCCTGGGTTTGGGGATGATTTTGCAGAGGACACAGTGCAATATTTTTTCTTCATCCTCATTCATGGACAATAGGAAAACTTACTGGGGTCAATTCCCCAACTTCCTTCTTCTTGTGGATCCTGAGGTCCGGGTGGAGATGAGAGAGACATTCAGTAGGGTAGACAAGGATGTCTCACTCCCACTTCAGGGCTGAGGCCTCATCACCCTCCTGTGGCTCCAAATCCCTGGGCAATATTGTAGATTCCTCTCAGATCAGGTTTTGGGAATTGTTTTTGGGGTTGTGTTGTCTGTTGGCTGTGGTCTTTAGCCACGCCCTGGATTTGTTACGTGCACCTTTGTTTTTGGCACCACAGAGCTTTGAAAAGCTGAATCTGGAATGTCTTAGGTCCCATAGAGGAGACAATTTCTAAGTCAAGAAGCAGAAATTCTGTAGCACTGCTCAGCTGTCCAAAAATTCTCCACCTGACAAGAACAAAGATGCTGAGACCCTCAGCCACCCATGACCAATTCCTCAGTGACCATGGGTGGGATCACCATTGGGATCCAGTGCTGGAAGGGGTTTTGGAGAAAGAAAACCCACTTAGGGAATGATCCTGATGTCTGGATATTTCAAGAGCTTCTATAGCTGAGTTTGGGAGCCCGAGATATCAGGAACTGTTATCTAATAAATCTCAGTGAGGAAATATCAGCTGCTGTCAAGCTGAACATTCAAACCCAGATTAAATATATTTCTGACACCTTTCACTACCAGATTTTTAACAGACATGAAAAACTTACTGTGCATTTCACATATGTATTTTGGGAAGATGTGAATTTGGAGCTGGTGAAAGATGGGAGATTGTCCTGGGAGCGAATTATTTGCAGGATGAGCTGGTGGGTTGGGCAAACATCTCCCCTATCACTGCATGAAGATGCCTGGCTCCCGTCCCTTAGGTGGAGAGAGACAGATTGATGTGAAAAGATTAGCCAGGCTCCATGGATAATTCCAGATCCTCCCGTGGGCTCTGTGAAAAGGTGTCAGGAAATTCTGTTCAATGCTACTGCTCCTGGCTGGTTCCCACATCAAGGCTGCTGTTTAATTCCAGATTTAGCTGTGTTTTATCACACAGTCCCAGAATGGTTTGGGCTGGAAAGGACTTTAAAGATCATCTCTTTCCAACACCCTGGCATGGGCAGGGACACCTTCCACTATCCCAGGTTGTCCAAGCCCTGTGCAGCCTGGCCTTGAACACTTCCAGGTGTCTTGAGCCATTACTTTTGATCCCAGCCTGCCTCTCTCCTGTTCCCTGAAACAATTATTTGATTCCCAAGCTAAAGTCAACTAAAATCTGTCTGAAAAGGCTGAAAGATCCTCGTGTTGCAACAGGTTTTGGGAAAATCTGAGCATCAGCAGAGCTGAAGTAGCTCAGCTGGGAGAGCGTTAGACTGAAGATCTAAAGGTCCCTGGTTCAATCCCGGGCTTCAGCAGAGTTTTCCTGCAGTTTTGTGTGCCCTGGGCTGGGCTCTCCAGTACAAGAGAGACCTGGACATCCAGGAGAGATCCAGCCAAGGGCCAGGAAGGTGATCATAGAATCACAGAACAGGTCAGGTTGGAGGGGATGACAGTGGGGTCTTCTGGTGTCACCTCCCTGCTCAAGCAGGGCCATCCCAGAGCACCTGGCACAGGATTGTGTCCAGATGGTTCTGGAATATCTCCAGTGAGGGGGAACCCACACCTTTTCTGGGCAATCTGTTCAGGGCTTGGTCACCGCACAGGGAAGAAGCTTTTCCTCATGTTCAGGTGGAACTTCCTGAGCATCAGTTCCTGCCTGTTCCTCTTGTCCCATTGCTGGGCCCCACGGAGATGAGCCTGGTCCATGCTCTGAGCCCTCCCTGCAGGCAGGGACAGACAGGGATGGGTTTCCTCTCAGTTGTCTCTTCTCAAGGCTGAACAGGCCCAACTCAAGGTGATGAAAGGACTGGAGCCTCTCTCTTATGAGGAGAGGATGAGATGGATTGGTTGCCCTGAGAGGTTGTGGAGTTTCCATTCTGAGAAATTTTAAAAATCCAGGCTGTGGTCCTGGATGACTGGCTCTGGGTGGCCCTGCTGGAGCAGAGGGCTGCACAAGAAGATGTCCAGAAATCCCTTCCAACTCTTCAGTGAGTGGAGGACAAAGACAAAATTTTATGTGTAGGGCAGGGAAAAGCCAGGCCAATGTCATCCTCGGGTTTTTCCATCAGCTGTGTCCACCTGGCCAATCTACACAGCCATCCTGGCTGACCAACCAGCCAACAAACAGCAATCAAGGTCAGGCTGTCAGAAGAACCAGACCAACACGAATAAAAGAAAATTTAAACACTCCTATCCTTAAAATATTATCAAGGTGAAGTTTTCCTCCATTTTTGTTCCTTTTTTCCTTTTTTTTCAGCCAAACTAACAGCTCTAAGAGTGTATAGAGACTCCTTCAAATTGAACTCCTCACCCACTCTGAAATCCCGGTGCCTGTCATCTGCTGCAGGATCTGCAGCGCGACGTCACGCACAGAGCCCCCAAATAAACTTCCGCTCCCGTTTCAGGCACCATCTGTGTCCCATTTCTGCAGTGCCTGGCAGAGATTGCTTCCCTTCTATGGAATGTTCCTGCCCCTCGCCGAGCCGCAGACTCCGGAGGTGGGGAAGTTGGGGGGTGGAACGGATCCCAGCTCCGTGCAAACGGAGAGCACTGCGCCACGACAGTGTCCTTGGGTGGCAGGATGATTTTGGGGCTCGTCCTTGGTCAGATGGCCCCAAACCAGGCTCCAGGGCAACCCAAAGAAGAGGTAGACACAGCATTTGATCGTCTGGCTGCAAGAAATGGGAGAGGTTTCACTGGGATGTTGGATGTTAATGAGGGTAGGAGTGGTAAGGTGAGGAAGAGTGAAGTTGGGATAATCATGGAGGGGTCCAAATGCACTGGAACACACAACTGGTCTGGGTCATGGAGTCACAGAATCACAGAACCACAGAACCACAGAATCACGAAATCACAGAATAACCTGAGTTGGAACAGACCCTCAAGGATAATCAAGTCCAACTCCTAGCCCTGCTCAGGACACCCCAACAATCCCACCCTGTGCCTGAGAACATTGTCCAAGCACTCCTTGAGCTCTGTCAGGCTTGGGGTTGTGACCACTGCCCTGGGAAGCTGTCCAACCACCCTCTGGGGGAAGAACCTTTTCCTGACATCCAACCTAAACCTCCCCTGACACAGCTTCAGCCATTCCTTCAGGTTCCATCACAGGTCACCACAGAGCAGAGATCAGTGTCCACTCCTCCTTTTCCCCTCATGTGAAAGTTTCAGACTGTGGTGGGGTCTCCCCTCAGTCTCCCCTTCTCCAGCTGAACAAACTGAGAGTCCTCAGCTGCTCCTCACGCGGCTTCCCCAGGGTGGAGTTCACAGTCTTGTCTTCCTTTTGTGCAAATAAATTGAATTTTAATGCATAATTCAGGCAGCTGCAACCCAAACAGACCATGAAAAGCCTTGCCTTAGGCTCCCCACCAAACCAGCTGAATTTCTGCTGATCCCTGTGCCTCAGTTTCCCTCGCTGTAGCACCAACACTTCCCTTCCTAGAGAGTGGGAAGAGTCAGCTTGCAGGTGAAAGCACTCTGTGTTCCCAGCTTGTTTTTGTGTGTTATCCCAGCACGTGTCCCCAGGGATGATGCTGGATTACTCATACACCTCTTGAGTCCTCTGCTTATCTAATTCCTTTTATTTGCAAGAATTAGGAACAATCATGCTATCCAGGAAAACACAGCCCTCACAATGCTGGCACTGGCGTCACGGACCTGTGCTCAGCAGGCTGTTCCTAAGAAACTCCTGGGACTTGCAGGTGGATTCACCTCAAAGTGGGGCGGAAACAGGGAGGAGGGAATGATTAGAAAGGAGAGGACGGATCGTCTCGGAACACTGCAAGATGAGGTAAATAATGAGGAAATCATATGGGAAAGCAGGTGATTGATGGGAGATTCAGAATCCTGGGTCACCGTTGATACAGAACATTTCAAGTGGCTGGGAAAGACTTTGGGATTCATCTGGAAAGGGAGAGGTTATTGGAGATGAGAAAAACTTGGAGTATTGTGCCTGTCATGGCAAAGGTTAGCGAGGTTGAATGTTGATGGTGTGGATCTGGAGGCTGTAAACACCAAGGATTAGGAATGTGTGGTCGAGCCAGAGGTCAGCATTGTAAGGAAGGGGTTTAAACTGGTTAAGGAAGTGAAAATTCCTAGGTTTATACCCGTCAATATAGAGCAGCTCTCAGCGAGCTCTTTCCTGTCCTCCAGAAAGGGCAACAGATGCCAGAAAAGGCTTGTAGCGGGACGTCTGGGAAAAGGGTTTTGCTATGTGTTGGCTGGGAACCACCTTCCCATCCCTAGTTTTTGTTTTGCTGCACAACCTTCTCTGTTGCCACCATGGCTGATCCCTCTGAGGATGCTCAGGTCTCATTTGACATAACAAAGTGGATAAAGAAGGTGTGATGAATCAAAACCTTCTCTTCCCCATTCTCCTTCCATTATTAAACATGGAATTTTTTTGTTTTTTCCCTTTTTTTTTAGTGAAAATCTGAGGCCTTGTATAAGCCACAAAACTCAGAGAAATACCTGGATTTTAATCTACTTTTGAAATCGTATTACCCTTTGATTTTGAGGTTGTAGCCCAGAACTCTGATATAGGGAGCTATGGAACAATCCTTATTTTGGTTCTCCCAGCTGCCAAAACTAGAGGTGCTCAGAGATCTGTTGCCTCGGTGCTACCATGTTTAATAACCCTGGTTATTAAATCGATAATCCTGTCTGTGAAGATTTTGTCTAAAACTGTTAAAACTCTTTCTTGGTCATTTTGCTAACTTTCGGTTCATGGGCTCTGCTTCTGGTTGTGGACACTTGCTCATTTTGGTAAGAGAAGTGGCCATCACACAGAAGCAGGGAAAAGACTGGAAAGTTTCATTATTAGAAAGTTTAAATCATTATTAAATCATTATTAAATCATTATATCAGGAATAGCATGGCCAGCAGGACCAGGGCAGTGATCATCCCCCTGTACTCAGCACCTCAAATCTGGGTTCAGTTCTGGGTCCCTCAGGACAAGAAGGACATTGAGGGGCTGGAGCATGTCGAGAGAAGGAAATGGAGCTGGGGAAGGGTCTGGAGCACCAGGAGCTGCTGAGGGAGCTGGGGGGGCTCAGCCTGGAGAAAAGGAGGCTCAGACGGGACCTTCTCTCCACAACTTCCTGACAGGAGGGTGGAACCAGGTGGGGATTGGTCTCTTCTCCCAAGTAATGAGGATTGGGATAAGAGATAACGGCCTCAAGTTGCACCAGGGGAGGTTTAGGTTGGAAATTCTCTGAAACGTTTGTCAAGTGCTGGCACAGGCAGCCCAGGGCAGTGGTGGAGTCCCCATCCCTGAAGGTATTTAAAAGCCATGCAGATGTGGCACTCAGGGACATGATTTAGTGGTGCCCTTGGCAGTGCTGGGTTGATGGTTGGACTCAATGATCCTAGAGGTCTTTTCCAACCTAAATAATTCCATGATTCGAAGCACCCAGTTTCATAAAAAGCCATGGCAGGAAGGGAAAAAGATCATTAATCTCATTTTTCAGCCTGTCCCCACTGGTTTTTTCCTATCCCCTACAGCAATAAAATTCCCTGGAAAGCTGGACACGGGAGGGATCTCGTGTCTCCTGGGAGTGACAGCAGAACCCTTCAAACAAGGAGTGGGAACAACTAGTAACACGTTCCAGAGCCCTGCCGTGCTCTCTGTCTGTGCCTCCCACCCCCTCGCCGGAGCACACCCACCTGCCAGAGGGAGCCAGCCTGAGCCGGGAGGGAAAAGTCCACCTGGAAAGGAAAGCGAGCTGTCCCTGGAGGAGGTGAGACAAGGAGGATTCTGTGAAATGCCATGGCTGCGTTCTGAGAGGGACTTTCTGGATTGAACCTGATCTGGGGGCACCAAAGGTGGGTAGGTGAGGGGGACAAAGGGTTCAAAGAGGTGTCTTAACATCTTTATCCATGTGATCCAGAAATTTTGGCTCGTTTGGATTAATGAATCCCTTGCATATTCCTCAGGAAATCTCTCCCTCACATTTTCAAACACTGTTTAATTTGCTGCAGTGTGTGAGACCGACTTTTAACAATTTATCTTGGCGGCTGCCAGCCCTGGAATGGGACAAATTCCTCAGCGCTGCTGGAGGATTGATACAGATGGATCTATGTTGCAGATGGCTGTAGGCACATTTGCAGGTGTTTGTGGGGTTTTGGCTCCTTCTCCCAACATCTTCTATCTAATTTCTTTTTTTTTTTTTAATATTTCATATTCTGTCTCCTCCAAGAGAAGATGTTTCACCCACCTGGGGAAGTCATAACTCACTTCCCACTTCTGAGCTGAGGCTCTCACAGGTCACTCTGGCCCCTGATTCACACAATCACAGAATCAGAGTTTGGCTTAGAAATGACCTTAAAGATCATCCAGTTCCAACACTCCATGCACAGGGAAAACTTCCACTTGACCAGGTCACTCAGAACCCCATCTAATCATTGTATTCCTCGTCAGCACATGCACAAGCTCATAAATCGTATTTCTGGACGTATTTTCTCTTGCTGTCAGGTCCTGCTCCCCTGTAAAAATGTCTTTAGGAAGGTCCTTGCATCAAGCTCCAGGCTCCTGTGTCACTGTGTTTCCAATGTAGGAACCCTTACAGGGCTGGCAGGAAAAAGATTTTCTATATTATTTCTATTTTCTGTATTATTTCTATTTTCTACATTATTTCTATTTTCGATATTACCCCTTCTCAGCCAACCACCACTGAGAAGACCTGAGCCAAAAATCCCTGTACAGGCCATTCACTGAAGGGTTGGACTTGATGATCCTCTTGGGTTCTTCCCAACTCAAAATATTCTGTGATTCAGAGCTGCCCAAGGGTCGGACTAAGGAAAAACTCCTTCATTTTGATGGATGACCACAGGCCATCCATGAACTTGGACTGAGGTTCTGTGCAGGTCCCTCACCTTTACTCTCAAAGTATCAGCTGAGAGGTTCAGTTCCATTTATTAAGGAAAGCTGATCCCCCTTCCAAAGCCTGAGCTAACAGGTTTTTCCCTAGGGAAGAGCTAAAATTACAAAGGAAATGAGTTTTACATCTACTGTCTATATTGAGAGGCTGGAGGGAAAAAAAAGGAAAGACAAGCAGCTCTTAACTTAGAAACTTCAGCTCCAAGTTTAAAGTTAGAGGTGATGATCTGAGACCTTAAGAGCTGAAAATCCTTGGGCTGGGAAAAAAAATAAATGTACCCTCAGTGGATTTTCAAGCCTTCTACTCCCAGTTTTCTGTACATCTGCTGTTGGTTTTTATTTAAAGGGTTGGCTCCAAGAGTGGGGAGCTCGCAGGGCAAATCTGGAGCTGAGGGAAAGTCTGAACTCCACTTTTGGAAGCTTTCAGGTGCAAACCCAGCTTCCCTCCAGCAGCCCAGCACATCTGTGAATACCCACGAGGATCTTTTATGGGGTCACTTCAAAACCAGCAGCTGATCAAGCCCAGCCTGAGGGGAAAAAAAGCTGCTGCCATTTTCTATGCAAATTTTATGGTTTTCCAAAGCCCGTTTCACTTCTCCTCCTCCTCCAGAAAATTCTCCCTCTCTCGCTCCTCCTGTGGAGGTGCCAAAGCCTCCTCCATCAATTTGTGAGAACTTCTGCTTGAAAACTGGAGCAGAGAATCACCCACGGAACCAGGCTGGCATGAAAATACCGGAGGCAGAGGCTCCGATGCGAAACGACTCAAGGAGTTTCCCCGTGTCAGGGTGAAAGAAATGGGAATGTGGAACCAAATCCGCCAAAATCCCTGGGGCATGGGACACCTGCCCAGCATCTTCTGACCACAGACAGGGATATTGCTCATTATGAAAAGACATTTTTGAATTTCTTCCTACTGTCTTTTAATTCATAATTTTATCCTTTTGCTGCTTGTCTGGGACTTGAAGTGTTCTCAAATCTGCTTTTTTTTCCTTTTTTCCCCATTAAAAAAAAAACCAACTCAGCAGGTCAAGCTTTCTCCTAAACATTTCCAATTGCTTGGAATGAGGGATTAAAAGACAAAATTGAATTTCCAAAGCAAAAGAGAAGTCTCCAACCCATGCAGCACAAGTCAAGGAGCTTAAAAAGCTGATCTAAGTGTAGTTTAAAGCCTTACATGCTCTAGAGTAATTAAAATCACTTCTCTACTGGGTCCTCATATTTTTTTTACATTAAATATTTTCCCGGATTTGCGGAGTTTCGCCAAGGATGTTTTCTGTGCTGTAGATACTTGTTAGGAACCAAACTGAAATCCACCCACCTTTCTGCGTGGAATTTCAAACTCTCCCCAAGCTGTCACCTCCTGGATGCTCCCAGAAGATGCCAGAAGAGATTTTACTCCTGTCCCAGCCTGAATCCTACCCTGGGCAGGGTAAAAAAAATCTCCATATCTAATAAGCGACAGCAGGAAGCTCCACAATCCTATTTCTCTCTGCTTTTCTGAGCACAATTTGCATATTTAAATAGCCTACTTCCCCTTGGAATGAGCAGCACTTCATGTTCTCTCCTTTTCCTCCACTCGCACCCTGCAGTCACAAATAAAATTCGGTTTTGCTATTCAAACCTGAGAGAAAGGAGAACCCATAGCTCCAGAAGGTAATAGCCCCATTAATGACTTCAATTGTATTTAATTAATCAGCCACACAGAGTAAAGCCAAGACCCTTTAAAGGTATTTTGACTGTGTTTACTTTAGTGCTGTGAGGAACTGAGCTGGGCCTAAAAGGTATTTTTTTATTCTCCAAATTTAGTGTTTGGTGTTCAGAGCAAGTCCTGGACAGCTGCTGCATTTGAATGTTTGTCTTTTTTTTTTAATTTTTTTTTTAATTTTGGGGTTTTTTTGCATGGCACATGTCCACATCCCATTTTAAGACACAGCTTAGAGAGTGAGAGAAATCCTAACTCAAATTTTTCCAGGGTTTTGTTGGATGACCTGAGAGAAGGAACCGTTCTGATGCCCATATAGAATAAATCATAGAATCCTGGAATGGTTTGGGTTGGAAGGGACCTCAAAGATCACCCAGTTCCACCTCCCTGCCACGGGCAGGGACACCTTCCACTATCCCAGGTTGCTCCAAGCCCCATCCAACCTGGCCTGGAACACTTCCAGGGATGGGGCAGCCACAGCTTCTCTGGGCAACCTATGCCAGGGCCACATCACCCTCCCACAGAAGAATTCCTTCCCAATATCCCATCTAACCCTGTCCTCTCTCAATTTAAAGCCATTTCCCCTTTCCTGTCCCTCCATCCCTTGTCCAAAGTCCCTCTCCAGCTCTCCTGGAACCGCTTTAGGCACTGGAGGGGGCTCTGAGACCTCCCTGGATCCTTCCCTTCTCCAGGCTGGACAATCCCAGCTCCCCCAGCCTGGATCCATAGTGGAAGTGCTCCAGCCCCTGGTCATATTTGCTCTGTATAAGTCACCTGTAACATCATCTCTACCAGCTGAACTCAGACCCTGTGCTTTTCCAAAGATCCAGACAGCTCCCACTGCTGAAGGCAGGAAGGGATGGATTAGCAGCTCTAAGGTCAGATTTTGGAAAAGCTGAGCTCTTAGGAGCAGCTGGACTCCCCTCTGGATGGTGCAGGGTTGGCACCCAGGCCATGGAATTCTTCCTGAGGCTCCCTGGGGCAAAACTTCTCCTTAGCAGTAAAAACCTTGGTTATCCCAGGATCCCTCTGAAGTCATTCGGGATATTTGGTGCCTCAGACCTCAACTCAGCCTTCAGCCACCAAAATGCTGGGGGTCAACCTGAGCTGCTCAGATGGGATAAGAGAGGACAAAGCTGAGCTTAACCTGCTGTCAGAGGGTCTGGATGGCAGCTCCTGCCTCCCACTGCTGGATCCATCTCCTGATGTGAGCAGGGCTGGGTTCCATCCCCCAAAATGGAGAGTTGCCTTCCCCGCCCCACACGAGCCGCGTGTTCCTGGCACGGCTCCGAGAGCTCCACGCTGCAGCACAAACCAACCCTTAATGTCTTTGTGCCCAGAGTAGTAATCGCAGGATTACTGCTCCCAAGGCATGCGAATAATAATCCTCTCTTTTCCCTCATCTTGTAGCTGCCATGTAATTTAGAAAATTAATCTTCAGGGCTGGCAGTGTCTTTTCTTGTCTGCGTGTGCTGCCTCTGCCACGGCGAGATCCCTCTGGCAGATCCCAGAGTGCTCTCCCAAGGATTCTGGAGAACTTTGCCCAATTTTCTGAGAGGTGAAACTGTGACGAGGGTAAGGGAATTGACTTTTCCTCGTGCCAGCCATTGGCAGAGCAAGGCACAAAGCAGGTGTGCAATTAACCCACATATTAAATTAGGTCTGAGCAACCTGGTCAAGTGGAAAGTGCCCCTGCCCGTGGCAGGGGGGCTGGAATTATGTGATATTTATGGTCCCTTCCAACCCAAACCGTTCTATGATTTAATGAAAAAGAAAGCAAAAGCAAAATCACTCTGTGGGAGTGCAAACTATCACAAAAACAACCAGCAAAATCCAAACTTTCTGGCTTTTATTTGGTGGGATTTTTAAAAATTTTTTTTCTTTTTTTCTGGAGTGAAAGATTTTAAGCTCCTGCTGAGGATTTCCCATATATTTATCAGTCTGGACTTTCCATTCAGGCTTTTCATCTCATCAGCAGTGAGATGCAGCTCTGGAGCTGCGAGGTCAGGGCAGGTGTGTGAGGATCGATCCCTGCGTGTGGATCGATCCGTGCTCGTGCTCTTGGTTGGAAAGGTGGAGGGAGAAGTTCACGAGGACGGGGAAGAAGGACAATAGCAGCAAACCAGGACTGAAAGCATTAAGAGAAAGAGGCAGAAATCACCCGAATAAAAGGCAGAGAATCAGAACTGAAGGGCACAGGCAGAGCTGTTTGTGGGGGAGAGCTGCGGGTTGGAGCGGGGACTCGGGAAAAGATGGTTTTTGGGATCTGCCGTGCGCTGATTGATGGGTGTGGGGGCCCTGGAGGGGCCTGAGCGGGGGTGAGAGGAGGGAGAGGAGGGTGAGGGGGCTGGAGAAGGTGCTGGCAGGGCAGCCTTCCCCACGCTCCTGCCGCCCACCGCAGTTATTCATCCCGCTGCTTCCCTCGCAGCCTCCCCGGGAGCACGGGCAGGTTTTAACCCTTCTCTGAGCCAAATCCAAGGAAACTTGTCAACTTCTGGCGCTGAGGTTTGAGTCAAAGCTGTTTCAGCCGAGAGGGGAACGAGTTGTCAGGAGGAGGCAAAAAAAACTTCTCTCATCTCCTCTGACAGCTGCGTTGTGGTCTCCGGGATTTCTGTGTGTCCCGCAGAGGGAACATGAATCCTGAATGCTGGCACCAGTGGGGGCCTTTCCTTTGCCTTCCCACAGCTGTGGGTCAGGCTTGAAAACAATTTCGTTGGAGTTATCTCCGTGTGCTGAACGTGTGTTTGAGGCGAACAAGCCCAGATGTCGCCGTCACCTCCACGGGCACAACGGTGCCGGCTCTGACTGGGCATCCCCTGGTGCTGGCTGTGAGCAGAGACCCGGTGAGGAGTGGGAACAGGTCCCCTCGTGGGATGTTACAATGCCCAGAGGAAATAGAACTGCTCTGTCCTGTTTGTTGGGACTAAACCCATCTGGCAGGGCTGAAACCTCATCCCCTCTCTGCCCCGACAGAAATCACAGAATCACAGATTCGTGGAATGGTTTGGGTTGGAAGGGACCTTAAAATCTTGCAGTTCTAACCCTCCGCCATGGGCAGGGACACCTTCCACTAGACCAAGTTGTTCAAAGCCTCATCCAGCCTGGCCAAATATTTCCAGGGATGGGGCAGCCACAGATTCTCTGGGAAATACGTGCCAGTGTCTCACCACCACCACCACAGGGAAGAATTTCTTCCCCATATCCCATCTAACCCTGCCCTCTGGCAGTGGGAAGCCATTCCCTGTGTCCTGTCACTCTATCCCTTGTCGGAAGTCCCTCTCCAGCTCTCCTGGAGCTCCTTCAGGCACTGGAAGGGGCTCTGAGGTTTCCTCAAACCTTCTCTTCCCCAGTCTAAACAATCCCAGCTCTCAGCATTTGTTCCAAAATTACCTATTAAGTCCAAACCACTTCCTGGGAATAGTTCCTGGCTCCTGCTATGCAGGGAACTGTGTCTGGGCATTGTTTGGGAGGACACAGATTGCCACATTTAAGCCATTCAGGTCACCTTTAGGTTGGTGTCTCTGGTATGGGATTTGCCTCTGCCCTTGGGGCTCAGGGCTGCCTTTCCACAGGGGGTTAATGAGGTCGGAGCCCTTCAGCACAGCCACGGTGTGTGAACTGCTCTCAAATCTGAGGGCAATATCTGGGATGTTCATAACACCTGAGCTCTGTTTTCATAACAAAACGAGGCCCAAGACATGGACAAAATTTGATATAATTTAATCCCGCACATGGACCACGCAGGGAGTTCTGACCTACTTTGATCCAATTTGGGGACCAGGAGGCTCCTGCCTAATTTAGATCCAGCCAAAGACAGCTGGAGTAAAGGCTATTTTCCAGCTGATGCATCCCTGAGCCAGATGATCGTTCCTGAGGGCATCAGGTCTGCAAAGGTCCACCCTGGGTGAGCAGCTGCTGCATTTGTGGTGCCGAATTTGAGGTGTCATATTTATGGTGTCATGTTTGTGGTGTCGTGTTTGTGGTGTCATGTTTGTGGTGTTGTGTTTGTGGTGTTGTGTTTGTGGTGTCGTGTTCATGGTGCTGTGTTTGTGGTGTTATATTTGGGTGGTGGCTCTTGGCATTTCCCCAGCAGGACCCTTGATATCTCTTCAAGGCTTAAGCAGGTGATGATGTTTGTTATTTTAATCACATCCTGGTCAGGGAAGTCATTTCCTGGAATGCTGCAGGATTAGGCAGCCTGATTTCCACAGCTTTTAGAGCACCACCAGAAGGAAAAGGAGAAAGAAGAGTCCCTGTCCTGCTGTGAAGAAGAGATTGGATGAGTGTTGGGGTTGATCTTGAAAAGGTCAAGAGTTTGCTGTTTCTCACTTCTTTTTTTGGACCACTGGCATTTCATGTCCTGTCTTTGATGCTTGCCTGAAGGGCTCCATGGAACAGGAATTAGAAAGGGACAGAGGAACAAAGACAAAGCAGAGTTACTCAGTTTAGTGGGGTGTCTGCACATTGAACACCATCGTTTGATAAAGGTCAGGGTAAAAATAGGAAATGGTCAGGAAAGAGTAGAAAACTTCATTGGAGAATCATGGAATACCCTGAGCTGGAAGGGATCCACAGGGATAAAATCATAGAACCATTAAGATAGCAAAAGATTTCCAAGATAGAGTCCAAGCTTTGACCCATCACATCCTTGTCAACTAAGCCAGAGCACTGAGTGCCCTGTCCAGTCATTTTCCTGGACACTTCCAGGGATGCATCATCAATTCCAACTCCTAAAACTCTACTGAAGCCCAGGATTGAACCAGGGACCTTTAGATCTTCAGTCTAACGCTCTCCCAGCTGAGCTACTTCAGCCCTGATATCAGGATTTGTTTCCCTATAAACAACAGGTAAACACACTGGAACCCTTCAGCCTGGAAACTACAAATTTCAGGGAGAGGGGTTTCCTTCAAGGTTGGTTGTGATTGATGCAAAAAATCACTCTCTTTGATAGGGTGTTTTTTCTTTTTCCCAAAAAAGAGTTTTGATTTCCTACTTGGCATTACACCCGTGGATCAACCTTTCTACCTCTTCTTGGGGCAGTCCATGGCATAGGACTGGGAACAGGCAGTGGAAGGGACAAAAACCCCTTTATATCACCATTTTTGCTGAAGTACTGGAATTTAAAAACCTTGTCCCTCTTTCACACGCTCAGACTGGTTGAGGTCCCTGCTCCAAAGCCCTGCCCAAGTAGGACCTACAGCCACTTGTCCAGGACCACTTCCAGGTCACTTGGGAATGTATCTAAGAAGGGGAACTCCACACTCTCTCAAGGCCACCAGTCGCAGTTCCTCATCCTTTTCCCACATCAGAGATGCTCCAGTCCTCTCCAGTCCCTTCCAGTCCCGCTGGCCCTTGGCTGGATCTCTCCTGGATGTCCAGGCCTTTCTTGTACTGGAGAGCCCAGCCCAGGGCACACAAAACTGCAGGAAAACTCTGCTGAAGCCCGGGATTGAACCAGGGACCTTTAGATCTTCAGTCTAACGCTCTCCCAGCTGAGCTACTTCAGCTCTGCTGATGCTCAGATTTTCCCAAAATCTGTTGGAACATGATGAGATTTCAAACTTTCACTATTCAAACTGGCTCAGTGGACACTTGACTCTTTAGTATTTAAACACCTGGCCCAAACATCAACTATCAGACACCAAAAAGGTCAACAATTATCAAAGGTCTTTGAATGAAAATGGCTGTGGTGGATAAATACCCAAGACTGGAATTATTCTGACAACCACATTTGCAGTGGTAACACCTGGCCATGCCGGTCTTCATGGAAACATGGAATGGTTTGGGATGGAAAGGACTTTAAAGGACCAGTTCCACCCCCCTGGACACCTTCTGCTAGACCAGATTAATCCAAGCTGTGTCCAACCTGGCCTGGAACACTTCCAGGGATGGAGAAGCCACAGCTTCTCTGGGAAACCTGTGTCAGGGCCTCCCTCACAGGGAGGAATTTCTTCCTAATATTCAGTCTATCCCTGCCTTTTGTCAATTTAAAGCCATTCCCCCTTTTCCTGTCACTCCATCCCTTGTCCCAAAGTCCCTCTCCAGCTCTCCTGGAGCCCCTTTAGGCACTGGAAGGGGCTCCAAGCTCTCCCTGGAGCCTTCTCTTCTCCACTGGACATTCCCAGCTCTCCCAGCCTGGCTCCAGAGCAGAGGGGCTCCAGCCCTTGGAACATCTCCATGGCCTCCTCTGGATTCACTCTAGCAGCTCCATGTCCTTTTGGAGTTGGAGGGTCCAGAGCTTTTTCAGAGGCTGAACTAAGCTGTCACTCCACAGAGCTGACATCATCCCTGTCCTGATGGCTCTCAGTAGGTGACAAGGATCCATCTGCAGGTTCTCCCTATGAGAGGGAAGATGTGGAAGCCTGGCTCACTTGGGACTTAGCTCTGCCCTTCCAGCTGTCCCATTTTTGCTTCACCAGCTTTCTCCTGTCAAGGAAAGTGACTTCCCACCAGCTTTCCTCAGACAGGAAGAAACGATCCCAACATGGAAACTGTGGTATTTGACAGCCCACTCTGCCTTGCTGGAAATACTCGAGCTTCAGCTGGGTACAAAATTCCTGTGGAAAGCTGAGCTACGCTGCCGCTTTGCAAATGCTCAGCAGTGTTGGTGGAAAGGATGAAGTGAAGGATCTGATAGAGAACAAGCCTTGAAGGAAGTGCTACATTGAAGTTAAATTAGAAATTTGAGGAGCTGACTTGCTGGGAACTTGGCTTTTTCAGCTGGTGAAACATCAGAACTGAAAGTCTGTGGGCAAAGTCATCAGAAGTCAGACTGGTGGTGCCAGTTTGACGTGTCACATGGAAGAAGTTGGAAGATCAGACTTTTCCTTATTGAAGAGGAAGAAATTAAACCTGTTTTTCCAGCTCGGTTCAGACCTCAGGGCTGGAGCTCCACAGGGAGAGAATGAAGTGGAAAGAGGACTTAAGTTGGGATATCTCCTGCTGTCCTCTCTACCCTGCCCTCATTCCCCCTGGAAAAACCCCTGTTTCATTCACATCTTGATTACTCTTCGGGGTGTTTTTTGGTGCCTTCATCCCATGAAGGATGTGAAAAAAAGCCCAAACCAACCAGTGGAAGGAATTAATAAAGTCCCTTCTGCACAGAGAATTGCTGTGTAAACCTTGTTTATCCAGTCAAGGAAAAGAAAGAGTAAAGGGAAGGATATTATAGGATCTAGAGAACGAAAGAGTATTTTAGGAACTGGAGAGGAATCATTAGAGGTTGATGGCTTATTGATTCTTCTGATGCAGGAACTAAAGGTTACCATTGGAAAAGAGCAAGTGCCAAGCTTGGAACAAAGAAAAAGAAGGAGTTTCCTCACACAGTGTCTGATCATCTGTGCAACTCCCTGCTATAGGATTTTATAGATCCCCAAACTATAAAAATGTTTAAAAGATGACCAGGAAGATTTATGGAGGAAAAAAACTCCATGAAGAGCATGAAATATGGAACTTCCTCCTTTGGTTCGTGCAGGGCTTGAGCCACAAATCTCTGGAGATCAGGAGAGCATCTGGTGATATAACACCATGCTGTTTTTTCTTTTTTAGGCACTAACTCATGGAAAATCTTGAAGACTGGGTTTTGAGCTAGATGTTCCTCTGTACATCTCCTCTGGCACCTCCTTGTCCACATGCTCTAGCTTCTGGAGGCGTCAGGATGGTGTCAGCCTGTGAAACCCTGCTGGCACGTTGGGCAGAGAAGTGCTGGAGGTATCATTTCATGCCACCAGCCAAGTGTTTAATCACCACTCCCACGCGGGTGTCTCAGGCTCTGGCCATGACAGATGACAGGCGATCCCTCCGTCCCCGCTTTCCCTCCTCCCATCTTTTCCAGTTTTCCTACCACTCAAGGCTGATCTGCCTGGGCTTTCTCAAATATCCATCTGCCGTCAGCCAGGAGCAGCTTTCAAAGGTTATGGAATTACATCCATGCAACCCAGAAAGACAATTGTGTCCTGGGCTACGTCCAAAGAACTGTGGGCAGCAGGTGAGGGAAGGAATTTTATACCTCTGCTCCAGCCTGGAGAGATCCCACCTGGAATGCTGCATCCAGCACTGGGGTCCCAGCACAGGAAGGACGTGGAGCTGTTGGAGCGAGTCCAGAGGAGGCAGCAACATGATCAGAGGGATGGAGCAGCTCTGCTGTGAGGAAAGACAGAGAATTGG
>VWZW01004128.1:493007-526460 GCA_013397115.1 Edolisoma coerulescens
TGACGGGAGCCAACAAAAAAATTGGAGAGAGATAATTTACAAGGGATGGAGTGACAGAAAAGGGGAAATGGCTCTAAAATGAAGAAGGGTAGATTTAGATTAGAGATTAGGAAGAAATTCTTCTGGTGAGAGTGGTGAGGCCCTGGCACAGGCTGCCCAGAGAAGCTGTGGCTTTCCCGCCCCTGGAAGTGTTCAAGACCAGGTGGGATGAGACTTGGAGCAACCTGGGATAGTGGGAGGTGTCCCTGCCATGGCAGGAAGATTGGAACTGGATGATCCTTAAGGTCCTTTCCAACCCGTTTCCAAGCCATTCTGTGATTCCATGATTAGTTAGCACCAAATTATCCCAACCTTCCTGTCCCTGTCCGGAGCCGTGCTGGCCTTTTTGTGCCAGCGTGGATTCACCACCTCTTGTGGAATTCACTCTTTTTTAATTGGGGTCAGGGCATCACCCAGAAGGAGTCACAGAGAGGTGACCTTTTCCACGCAACTCAGCACATCAAATTTGTCACAGATGTTAGTTTTTCCTGGAGACATCCTGGCACCAAACTCTGCCCCTGATGGGATTTTGTCCCATTTCCCCACTCTTTCCCCAGCTCTGCACCAGGGGAGTGACATCCAGCTGCAGGGTTGAGATGTGATTGCTTTTCACACCCTGACTTGGCTCTGATGTGTCAAACAAAACACATGTTCTTCCTTCAGGCTTCTTGAAATTTTTCTGTCTCATTACATCAAGAGGGCTCCTCTGGTTTAGTTGAAAAGCATTTTTAGTGATTATCTCTATTTTGCTGTCACTATTTTCTCTTTCTGCTCTTTCCACAGACTTTTATGAAAATGATCTCATTAAGAATGTGGAACTCCTGTTTCTGAGAAAGGTTCCTTGAGGTTTGTAAAGGTCTCTCAGCAGGAAGTTTGCTCGGCTCCATTTTCCCCTCCGGTTGAACAGACCCCCAAGTGAGCCCATTAGGAAAAAAATGGGCTGCTTGAAAACGAAATTGTACAAAATATGCAACAGCAGCAGCAGCAGCAGCACCTCTGGAATGTAAGGCTCCAATAGGCAACAAACCATGTTTGCAAAACTCCTCTTTGATGGCAGTTTAATGTGTTAGGGAAAGAAAGAGATAATGGCACACGGGGCACAATGGCTGTGAGGGGATGGAATAAGAGGCCTGGGATAACGTCATTGTTATTCTGGAGATACAAATGCAGCTTTGAAAAACAGAGTTAATGAAGCCCAGCTGCCAAACTCTGCCTGCCACACAGCCCTTCCCTCTCCCTCCTGAAGTCTGATGTCTAAAAGATGCTGAGATTGTCAGTCCATCATTCAGGGGGGGATGGCAATAGGGGTTCTTTAATTTTTTTTTTTTTTAAAGTTAGGAATTCAGGCTATGAATAACAGCTCTGCCGTCCTGAGGTGCAGTATCCCATGCTTGAACACAGACCTTGGGTGGAGGAATGCAGAAATAATCTGGGTTTGGATGAATATTTGCAATCTGCCCTGTGGTGAAGTACCCGCAAACACCCTGCTAAGGAAGCCCAGTGAGAACAAACCCCAGACGTGGAATTTAAGTTCTCCCCAATTTTAAATCACTCTTTTCTGAGAAAACCGATATTTTAGTGTTTTGTAGGGACTCTGCTATCAAAGAGAGAGACCTGAGAGATCTTAGAGCCCTGGAATGGTTTAGGTTGGAAGGGACCTTAAGAATCATCTCATTCCCATCTCTCTGCCATGGATTTTCTGCTAGACCAAGTTGCTCCAAGCCCAGTCCAACCTGGCCTTGAACACTTCCAGGGATGGGGCAGCCACATCTTCTCTGGGCAACATCTTGGATGCATTTCACTCTGAGTGGCAGAGCAATTTTGGAAAAGCAGAGGTCTGTGTTCACCAAATCGTAGCATCCAATCAGAAAAAAAAGGAATTTATTAAAGGCAGAACTTTCTGAGCTTGATGAGGGCGCCTCAGCTCTGTGTGGAAAAGAGAGGGCAATGTCCATGTCCGTGGTTGTGTCCTGCATGGACACAGCTGACCAGGCAGCAGGAGAAACCTCATCTGAGAGTCTTGGAGCAAGCACTGAGAGTCACAAGCCTTGTCCTAAATTTGTTTTGTGCCAATTCCTGGATGTGGCAATGCTGCAGTTCAGCTCAAGTCCTGCTGCTTTTCCCAGCCTTAATAACGTTGGCAGATCCTGCTCTGCCCCCACAAACTTGCAGTGCCTGTGCTTTCCCCAGATCTTCCTTCCAAGATGGATCACCTACTGCTATTTCAGCCCAGCAAAACTTCATTTTCAGGAGAATAAACCAAACGCATTTGGGAATCACTTGTTCAATAACTGTCAATAGACCAGAGGAATGAAAAAGGTGCTAAAAAGACAGAAGAGCAGCACCAAGAAAATATTTGTAAAAATGAAAGGTGTTTTAAAGTGTGTAGCGGTGTGTAAATATATTTATAAGATATTAATACACAAACCAGGTGGCCCAGAACCTCATTAGCAAACCAATTGTTCTTGCCAAGCATTCTTCGGTGAGGTTCCCTGCGAGATTTCCCAGAAACTCCTAAGATTAGTAGTAAATAACATTTCTTGGAGGCTGGGAAATATTTTCTGCCTCTGCTTACCATCCCAGATTCCTTCTGAAGTTTTTTTCATTGTTTTGCAAAACATCCAGAAGGTACAGGGGAAAAAAAAAACAATGGAGGAAAAGAAAGGGGGAAAGATGAATATAAACAGAATCTACAAATAATGGGCTTCACATTGAAAAGCACAGAATGATTGCTTGGACAGTGATGGTGTCTTGATGTATAAATGGGTTTGTTACTTAACTCTGGTGATTCATGCTTCAGGCACAGGGATGAGGCAGCTGCCAAATTTCATGCTGGGAAGGAATTTTCTCTCCCAGAACAGATTGGCAGGGAGTTTGTAAAGATGAGAGGTCAGCTGGCAGGGCCGAGTGTTGTCATCACGAACATGTGGGCAAGAGGGGGGACATCACAGAGGCCAACAACGCTGTGTTTTATCTCACGGTACCAAGTATCCCCCAAAAATCAGTGCAAGACCCTTTATCCCTTTCTCCCACACCTCCACCAGAGCTGCAACCCACGAAGGAATGACTTTATTGGTCAGGGTGAGGCTCCTGTCTCCTATGGGTGAATCCTGGAGCAACACAAAATATTCTTCACAACATTGATTTCAACTGTGTTTCTAAATAAAGCTGAGCTGAAGCTACGTTAGTTTTGGTTGTTGGGTGTTTGGGGTAGGGAGGGTTGTTTTTTTTTTAATTTCCTTTTGTCTTTAAAGAGTGTCTAAAGAACATGTTCCAGCTGTCTGGAAGGAAAGAACTAGAAAGGAAAAGAGAACAAAGGGAAACCAGTGGAGATATTTAATTGAGATAATTTTAGCTGCTCTAAATGTCACAGGCAATCTTGTACAAGTACTTGGGGAGAGGAGAGGAGGAAAAAAGTTCTGTGCTGGTCATTCAGTGCCCAAATTAAGGAGAGGGGGGTGTCCTTTCAGAGATCAGGCAGGACCCTAGCTGGAAGCTCTTGGGTAATTGCTTTTTGAGCCCCAGGGGTCTCCTCTAAACCCACAAGACTTCAATGCAAACCACAAATTCATCCAAACCCAACAGCCTGAGGGGAAACACTCTGGTTTTGGGGTTGAGAAAGGAAATAAGGTGCTTTTAGGGTGGGTGAGCAGGGCTGGCCAACCTGGATGAGGTGAGTTAAGATCCCTTCTTGGTTTGGACATCTGACGAGGCACTTCTGGGTCAGAATGAGACATGGTCACTCCTTGTGGGAACTCTGTGTTCTGTGTGACCAAACGTGCACAGTCAGGGAGATGGATATTGGAGCAGGCTGCCTGTGGCAGTGGTAGAGTCCCCACCCCTGGAGGGCTTCAACAGATGTGTAGATGTGGCACTTGGGGACATCGGCTGAGCTGGTTTATGGTTGGACTTCATGATCTCAGAGGTCTTTTCCCACCTAAACAATTCCCTGGTGAGGGCTTTCCCATGACATACGGGATGCATACCCTGGGGTGTGTACTCCAAGATTTAAGACAATCAGGCTGACACCTTGGTCTGGCCTGGTGGACATTTGACCAGTTATCCAAAATGCAAAGCTCTTGCAGAAGTTGGGTAGTTGGTGATGTGGGGGTCAGAACTCTTCAGCTGTGAAGAAATCACAATTCATGTCCCAGTTAAAATAGAGGTGCTCTGAATATGGTTTTCCACAATTCCTGGGAAGGGAACCCTATCCCATGTTTATTTTGGACAAAACCAGACTCATTTTGAATGATTTGAGGACGTGTTTTAGTGGTGAACACGGTGGCGGTGCTGGTTCATAGCTGGACTTGATGGCCATTGAATTACAGAATGGTTTGGGTTGGAAGGGACTTTAAAGATTGAGTTCCACCCGGAACCATGGGCAGGGACACCTTCCACTATCCCAGGTTGCTCCAAGCCCCGTCCAACCTGGCCTTGAGCACTTCCAGGGGTGGGGCAGCCACAGCTTCTCTGGGCAACCTGTGCCAGTGATCTTAGAGGTCTTTTCCAACAGTAACAATTCTGTGATTCTCTGTAAGTGATAAACATGATTTTAAGACAACCTTCACCCCCTCATCCCCACCTAAACTCGAGCTTTGGGTAGAGGTTCAGTCAACTTCCTGCATGACCACTGACAGAAACCTGGGGGTACCCTGAGGAGATTTTTTGCCCTCACAAAACTTGGGGAAGGACTTGAAAGATTTTGGAGGATCTGCAGTGGATGGGAAAGAAGGATCTGCCTGTGTGCGATTGTGGAGGCCGTAAAACCCCAGATCTTGGGGTTTCCCCCTCCGTCACAAGCTCCTCAAGTATTGTTCTCAGCAGCCTGGTCTAGTGGAAGGCGTCCCTGGAATGGGATTATCCTTTAGGTCCATTCCAACCCAAATCCTAGGATTCTAGGGTTGTATGATCCCTTCAGAAAGCCTTCCTGGCTCTGAGCAAAGCAGCACCACAGGGACTCTCTCCCCCTCCCTGAAGCAGCTCCTAGAGAGGAGAAAACCTGGCTCTAACCCCCCCAGAGTGGGCATCACATTCGGGGAGCCATGCCCACAGCATCCCTATTTTAGCAATGCCTTGGGGGTGCTGCCGTGGCTCATTTTCACCCGCTGGGAAGCTCACTCGGCACCTGCCTCCCTTCCCTGTTCGGAGGCAGGTGGAGGAAGAAAGGCAGGAGCGTGCGGCAGATCCCCCGGCACTCNGGAAATCCAGGGCAGCGCCTCCTCCCCCGCAGCGGGGGCTGAGGTTCCTCTGGGAAGGTCGGCGGGGAGGTCCCGCTCTGTGGGAGAGGGGAAAGAGGGCAGCGATGGGCAGGGATGTGTTGGCAGGGTTGGACAAATGCCCCGGCACCCCCCACCCCCAAATCCTTCCCATTCTCTGTTGCAGCATTCCTGCGGGGATCCATGGAGAGCTCAATCCCATTGTGCTGGGAGCGAGCTGCCACCGCCCCCCCAGCATCCGCCAGGCTGCGATCAGGAGCCCAGCAACAGGGAGGTGCTGCCCATCCCATCCCGAATGCCCTACAGTGGGATCAGCCCGGCCCACGTCATGTCTGAGGGACACGGACAAAAAATTCTACAATCTTTATGGATCTTTCACTAAAATCAGGCACAAGTAACTCCGGCTGTCACTGTACTGTCTGATTTTTCTGTTTTCCTTTTTATTTTCTGTTTTCTATTTTCCCTTTTTTCTTTTTATTCCACTCCATTTTTTTCTCTCTCTCTTTTTTTCTTTTTCTTTTTCTCCCCTTGTTTTCTTTTATTATTCCCTCCCCCTTTTGGTCTTGTAAGATTCAACAGATCTATGGGGACAAAAAATTTCCTTGTCAATAGCTTTTTTTTTCCAGATAGGACCAGCCCTTTTGAGAGACAACCTGAGGAGAAGGGAGATGGAATAAAATTCCATGATCTTGTGGGAGCAAGGAAAAAAATTGGTGTCAGGATCACTCCTGTCCCAAATTTATGCTTCTCATCCTGTGGATATCCCATCCCTGGAAGTGTTCAAGGCCAGGTTGGATAGGGCTTGGAGCAACCAGGACTAGTGGAAGGTGCCCATGGGAAAGGGATTGGAACTTGATGTCCTGCAAATGTCCCTTCCAACCCAATTTTCTGGGATTCTATGACCTCCAGCTTGAGACCACCAAGGAGTTGTGTTCGGTGTGGGGGAATTGATGCATTGAGGAGCTGTGATGGGTTTTCTGGGGAAGGAAAACTCCTGAAAATCTTTTCACAGCAACTCGCTCCCCAGCTCCTCCTAACCCTGCTTTAATAAGGCTTTTAGTGACGTTTGGGGCCTCCTAGATTTGGAAAGAAGAAATTAGCACAGTCTGCTGCTCGTTTCTCACGTTCTTCTGTTTCCCCCGAGCTTCCCTGCTGGCCCTAATTATCCATCTCTCATTTACAAGTACTTGAATAAAGGAAATGGGAACGATGGTGGAATTGGGCTGGGATGAGGATGTGCTGAATGAGGCTCCCTTTATCCCAGAAGTGACCTGGCATCACCCCTGCTGCTCTTAGTGATGCAGGACCCCCTTTGCCAGGTGAGGCAGCTGCTCTGTTGTTTCCTTGGGACCAGGGGGCACAATTCCTGCAGTGACTCCAGCTGCAGCTCCCTGTGGATAGGTGAGATTAGCAAGGATGCTTAGAGGAAATCCTTTGTTAACAATGCTCGGTGAGGATGAAAATAAGGGAAATCACTTAGAAGAGGGAGAAGCAATATGGAAAGGTGAAAAAAAAAGGTAAACTGAGTCACAGCTTGGTGACAGAACTGCTAGAAATAGGTGAGCAGTGGCCTAGTTTGTGTCTTCACGGTGGTGAAGGCTGTGAGAGCCGGGAGCTGAGAACTGACAGAGCTCTGGAGACAGAGATTGGGCTGGGAACAGCAGCCTCGTGTCCTGCTGGGATCATGGAAAGGCTCCGTGTCCCCTTGGTGTCCTTTGGAATGCCCCAATGGAGCCCAATGCAAAGAGCTGGACACACATCCCTGTTCAGAGAGAGAAAACCATGCCCACAAAATGAGTTGTAATAAAGTATTTAGGTTTTCCCTTCACTTTTAGGAACGTCCCAGCACTGAGGAGACCTGGGTTGAAACCCTGGTGACAAATTAGGCAGAGCATGGCTTCAAAGCTGGCCAAGGTGTTGACCAAAGACACCTCTGTGGCCAAATCCTGGACAGATTCGGAAATGCTTTGGAATTTCAGCCTGGATGAGGGAAAATAAAGTGTTAGGGGGTGAGGGGTTAGGTGTTCTTGAAGAGAGAAGAACGATCCATCCTTTCAGCAAGGCAATAACTGATCCATGGTTCAGGCAGAGGAAAAGCTTTGGATGATATCTTGGAGGAAACCTGCAGCACCATGTGCAAAGCCTTCCCTGAGCTTTCCTCAGCTTCCTCTGGCATATTCCCTCATGGAAACAGAGTGTTGCCACTCACAGGAGAGCCAGGACTCTGTGGTTTGATGTGGGAAAGGGGCTGTGCTGGATTCTCCGTGGAATTGGCTCTGCCTGTTCACCACCACAAGGCAGGATTTTCTCTTCTGGCCACGGGGCAATCCCATTTCTCCGTGTTCCCCACAGCCCACAGCAGCGAGCCTGAAGTTGGAAATCTTCCCATGAGCCAGTCTCACTTCACTGATGGAAAACGAGGCTCCCACCACCCCTAAAGTCCTTCCCACGTGCCCTAGTCCAGGAGGAAAAAATCCATGTGGAAGCTGAGAAAAGTGAAAGAGAGGCTTAACACGGATTCATCCATGGGAACAGCAGGATGAGCAGGAGAGAGGAGCAGGAAAGGGCTGGAGCAGTCTGAGCCCTTTCTCCTCCTCATCTGAGTTGCTGGTACTGCCACAAACCTATGGCTGCACAGCTTTCCTTGGACTACCACGGGAATCATCATCAAGGGCAGGATTTGATGCCACCAGCAAGGACCATGTCCCATTTTCCCTGTGTGGCTGTGAGGTCCCAGGGCTCCACCACCACCGCCACTCCTCTCACACGGCCTTGGGGGTGCCTGTGTGACCCTCTGATGGAAATGGGATGCAGGAGAGGAGGGGACTGGCTCCATGGGCCACAAATGATCTGTGGATCTCATCATCCTGGCAGATAATGAGGAGCAGAGCTCTCCTGGCCTGGTGGGACTCTGTCAGCCCAGCCACACCAGCACAGGAACCAGGTCTGTTCTTCACAGCCACCCCACCGCTCTCCCTTTTTTTAGCAGACCTGTGATTTGCAGTGTTTGCTGCTGAGGAGGAGTAAAAAAAAAAAAAAAAGCATTAAAATCAAAAACTTTTACTAGAACACTTAGAGGGACACCCTGAAGGGGGGCAGGTGGGCGAGGAGTCAAGTGTGAGGCCCAAAGTGGGCCAAACTCAGCTGTAAAACGTGGCAGAAGGAATGTCACAAACCACTTGAGAACCAGGCCCTTTGACACAGCGACAAATGTGTTTTTCCAGCTCGCCAGGGCTGTGCAGGGGAGGAAAATGAAGTTCCTTTGGAGATGTCTTTCTGTTTGTGTTGACCTCATGAGGGTCATAACAGCCAACGCCAGAGTGTGAAAAATGCTGATCCCTCCTTTGACTTTCTTGCTTTAGCCTCGAGCAGGCTCGAGGAGGCAAAAAAGCAGCACAAGGAGAGGCTCATTAACATTTCCTCTGCCCAGCGAGGAAACCAAAATAACAAACATCTCATTAAACAAGGAGAGGCGAGAATTACAAAACACAGGAGATATTTTTAGTCGGGAAAACAAAGCACTTTATCTTCCTCTCAAAGTAGGGCTTTCCAGATGAAAAGGAATACGGGAGGGAACTCTGCACCAGAAGGAGTGGCGCTGATAACGATCATCATTAGGGGTAATATTGATAGCGGGATGCCCTCAGACTCCCAATTGCTTCCACGCCCTCCCAGTAAGTGACGTGTGGGCCCCAGGCCTGGGGGACGATGGGTGGCCAGGAACAAAAGAGCCACTGACGTGTGAGCTGTGTTTTGAATGCAAAACTCTGCGCTGTGAGTGCCGGCTCCAGTGCAATAAAGTGTTCCAGGGCTGGAGATGGATGAATAGAGACATATGGTGCAAAATTAAATGTGTTATTCTTTCCCCTCTTTCTTTCCTTGCGAATGTAAAAGCCCTACACCTTGGTTTCGTCTTAATTTTATTTCCTTCCGAGGGGTTTTGCTACCAAACAAATGACTGGGCAGCTTTGTCTGGTGAACTATAGGAGAATCAGTAGGGATTGAAAGGATGTGGAGGCAGGAGCGGGGTAAAATGTGGCTTCTTTTTTTCTTCTTTTTTCTTCTAGAAAGAGGAAGCAATTATGGAAGGGAAAGGGAAAATTCTAGCACAGGGAATGTCGGATAATGCAGAAAATCCCTTGTTCACCACTAGAAAATATTAGTTCCTGCAAGAATATGGGATGAATTGCCCACAAGGCTTCAGGCTTCTAATTTTAGGTGCTTCAAAGAGTCCTGGGTGAAAGACAGGCTCCTCCAGACGGCGATTCCGAGGAGGAACACAATGCACATCTCCGTGCACAGCTGGGGAGGGACCCTGGCTGCACAGGAGGGCACTTCAGCATCCCCCAGAGCTCTTCAGAGCGTATGCAGCACAAAATGGGCTGCACCAGAAACTTTCCCAGGTTTCCCTCGGGATCTCCCCCTTCTCACTCACCCACCAGGTTCATCTGGCTCACAGCTCAGACTCCTCTCCGTGTCTTGACAGAAGGTGCCTCTGAGCAGAGCACTCGTCCAGATGAGGTGGCAAAGGCCTGTCAACCCCCAAAAAAACCCCAAACCCAACACTTTTGCTGTAAGGCGAGGGGCAGTGAGAGCCCACAGCCTGAGCTGATGCCAAGGGGTGAGTGCCACCAGGCTCTGGGTGCATCATGTCCTCAGCAAACAGTGACAGCACTGGGGAAGGTGCCAGCGCTGCTGTGACTCAGTGTCCCTTTATTCTGGTCCCACTCCCCTCAGGGGAAATCTCAGCTGCTGCTCACTGCCACATGCTCCTTTTCTCTGCCTTTAATTGGTCTGTTGGCTTTTCCCTTTCTCTCCTCATTTTTTTTGGATCTGATCCTAACCTCCGGTGCTTTAAAACTCTCCAGGAAGCTCTAGGGAGAGAACCCACGTTGACACCATCCCTGCTGAGCTATGAGCTGTGGCTTTTTGCTATTTCCTCTCCTTCCCTTGCTTCAGCTGAGCTCTTTTGGAGCAAACTGCTCACTGCTCACCCTCATCCTCACTTCCCATTTTCCTTTCTGCTCTTCTTGCCCCTCTCTTGTCTTGGACATCCTGTGGCCACCCAGAGGACTTCTGCCTCCTCCCCATCCTGTCCCAACCCATGGATCTTGTCCTTCCGTGCCCGTCTGCCTCTCTGTGCCCGGAATTTGCCTATCTGCCTCAAATTGCCTCTCTCCATCACCTCGCTCCACATCTCCCTTCTCCCTTGGCTTCCGGCTCCCCTCTCTCCTCCCTCCTCTTCCCACGCACTTTGCTTTAATTAGAAATACAAAGAAAATGCTTATCACACATGTCTTAATCAGCAACTCGTTCCCCAGCAGGTCCAGAAGGAAAACCCCCATTTGTCCTCGCTTCTCCCACTTCCCCCACCACCTCCACAGAATTAGGAGGAGAGTGATTAGGGGGAGAGCTCTGTGAAAGGAGGCTGAATGAGATTAACCCAGAGACCTGGAAAAGCTGGAGGGAAGAGCCAAGAGAAATGTGGCTATGTTCAGCAAGGGCTAATTCTGGAATTTCTGGGAAGAAAGAGCCCCTGGCAGCAAGTGACTGAGAGAACTGGACCTGGGAGTGCCTAGGAGGCTGAGGATGATCCAGCAGCATGTCCTGGCAGCAAAAAAACTATCCTGGATTGTGGGAACATAAATACAGCCAGGAGATCATAGAAGTGATTGTCCCCCTCCAGTCAGAGCATTTTAGATCATATTTAGCTGCTGCAACCTGGTTTAGGACTTCTAGTACAGGACACTGATCACAGGGAATGAGTTCAGGCCATTGGGATGGTCGGAGACGGTGCCTGGTGGGGGATTAGGGCTTGTCCAGCCTGGAGAAGTGATGGCTTTGGGGGACCTACAAGCAGTGTCCTGTACCTGTGGGGAGGTTATCAAGGAGATAGAACCAGGATCTTCTTAGAAGGACTGGAGGCATCAGGTCCAAATCCCAACAGGACACTCAGTTTGGGTACAAGGAAAAAAGTTTTCCCTCGGAGCAATCCCCATCCCTGGGGTTTTCAGTATCTGAAACCATCTCAGCTGACCCAGCAGCTGACTCAGCGTGGAGTAGGAGGCTGAGCTAGAAACCTCCCGAGTCCCTTTCATCCTTAATAATCCCGAGATTCTGTGACAGGAGCCAAGTGTCAAACGAGGCCGTTCAGATCCAGGATTTCACCCCAGCTGAAAAGGAAGGGAGGAGCAAAGAGAGGTGGCAGGACCTGGAAAGGGACTCATTTATTGGAGCAGGTTTAGGAGCCCCTTCATCCCCGACTCTGGCATTTGGTGGGACAAGGAGAGGCTGGATTCAGGTCATCTTGCAGAGTTAATGCCACTTTATGTTGTCCCCATCCTACGGGTCATTTCTGGGATTCCTGGCTGAAAAGCTCTCCGGGGAATATCTTTGCACTGATCCAGAGATACAAAGGTTGCAGAGTCTCTCCCAGTCCATGTTATCTCTTCCCGGCAGAGCAGGTTTGAGGCAGACCTGGGGTGCTGAGAACGCAGCACAAAAAGGCTCCAGATCTGTCCCAACCCGTCAGGTGATTGACATTTGACTTTTTCAGAACACAGCTGCCCCAAAATCTTGTGCTTAGAAAAACTGGGTGAAATTGGAGAAGTAAGCAAGGCAGAGGGCAGTCATGGGGGAAGGAATGGCATTGGGAGGGGCTGCTGGATTAGGAATTCTGGGCTACACCCTCAGGATTTTGTCCACTTCCCCACTCACTGCCCCTCCCTCCCTTCAACCAAACCATGCAGCCCTTCTAGGTCAGCTGCTGCTGCCCTAAATAACCCTTTTGTTCCCTGACAACCATCACCTGGTAGGGAACAGACACGGGCCCTCCTGCACCACATGGATATGGGGCAAAAAAAGGGAATCTTGACCCTTGTCCCCCCATGCCCTTCAATTTAACCACCACCAGTTTCTGATTCTGCTTTAACCAAATGCCTGGGCTCACTGGGACCTCCTTCCAGCAGGACTTCACTGAAAGACCCTTTGCCTCCTTTTTTTTTTTTTCATCCCCTGGGATGGCTGAATTCCCACCAGGAAACACCCAGCCAAGAGTTTTGGGAATGAGGACCCATCCTAAGCCTCCCTGGCACACTGCCCACCATCCTGAGCAGAGGCAGGGCACCCTCCCACCACCACCCCGCTGCCAACAGGCTCAAACCCCCTTTTTAGATTATCCTGATGAATCAGCATCCCACTGCCTCCGGCCACTGGCACTGGGAAGGGACGAGAAGGCCCAGATGTCCTCAGCACCTCTCTGAGGGTGTTCCGGCGGGGAAACTCTCTCGGATTAGGGAATCCTTTATCTCTGGCTTATGTAAGACCCGGAGACTCCTTTTATGGTTGGCTTTTCCTGCCTTGTCAAGAGCGAAGAACAAATGTAGCTTCATCTGCGCTGGTGGGTTGGCTCACTGATTAAGCATCTGATTCAAAGCTAAGTACAGAACAGGCTTTTGATGGGCGGATTTAATTCGGTGTAAAAACCAGGATGTCGTCCCCCTCCCTCACCCAATATTCCCAAGATAGTGGTCGGTCTGGTGCAATTAAGCCGCGGGGACGACTCCCACCTACCAGCGCCTGAGAAAGTCCAGAGCTCTCCAATTTGTGCTGAAGTGGCTCCTTTGAGTGTTCCCCCCTCTGCTTCCCCCCCCCCCTNGATTTACCACCGTTCCCAGCAATTTGCATGAGGAGTGAGCTCACGCTGTGGGGGTGGTGCGGGGGGCCCGTGGGCGTCTGTCTCGGTGTGTGACACACCAGATTCCTCCTCATCCCGCCCTCCCCGAGCCCTGCCAGGGGACGCATGTTAATGATGACCTTGCTGAGTAAAGAGTTGTGGAAGGAATAAGTGTTTTTCCTGCGCTCCGAGAGGCGGAAGGTGCGATTACTCATCCATCTCTCCAACTGTCTCCAGCACCTTTCAAGCGCTTCTCGCGTCGAGTCTGGGGGCGTGAGCGAGGGGGTGGCAAGCGAGGGGAGGCTGCCAAAATCTGGGTTGCCACAGACACCGGCCTCGCTTCTCCTCCAATGAACGCTGCGCTGAGAGTGCGGGAGGAGGCTGGGCACCACCCACATGTTGAGCTGCGTGGAGTATAAGTAGATGGAGGAGCCTGGACTAGTGGCAGTTCAGACAGGGAAGGGAAGCAGCTCTTCGCATCTCCAGCGAAAGCGGTTTTTGACTCACCAAGTTTGCCAGAGGAGAAATCACCCGGATTTTTGCTGCAGCTTCCAGCTTCTTTGTGCATCTCTGTGTGATTTTCTCCGGCGGGGACTTTGAGGCGTTTGAGATTCTCAGCGGGATTGGACATCCTATCCAACTCTTCTCCTTGTTCCTGGAGGATCCTGGTTCTCTCTGGGACACCCCTGAGCACGTGAGACCGGCGTTTCCAGCTGGGCACCGGGAGAAATTTGCCTACAACTCTCTCTGGGATCCACGTGGACCGACCAGCTCACTCTGCGGTGATATCTGATTGGGTTGTGTTTGTGTCCAAAAGTCCTTGGCGGGGGGTTTAGAAGTCTCTGTGTGTCTTTCAGGAAGTGTTGTGTTGGGGATTTTTGGGATCCAGCTTTAGTGCCAGGGCTTGTAACCCAGTTCTTTCCGTGTTTGCCACTCGCACGGTCGGAGCCATGCAGCTGGACAATGTCACCAGCGCGGGCGTCCACTCCTTCCAGGGGCACCGTGGAGTTGCCAACAAGCCCAATGTGATCCTGCAGATAGGGAAGTGCAGGGCAGAAATGCTGGAGCATGTCCGGAGGACCCACCGGCACCTCCTGACCGAGGTGTCCAAGCAGGTGGAGCGGGAGCTGAAGGGATTGCAGAAATCCGTGGGGAAGTTGGAGAACAACTTAGAGGACCATGTCCCAACTGAAAACCAGAGATGGAAGAAGTCCATCAAGGCCTGCCTGGCCAGATGCCAGGAGACCATTGCCCACCTGGAGAGGTGGGTCAAGAGGGAGATGAATGTTTGGAAGGAGGTCTTTTTCCGCTTGGAAAAGTGGGCTGACCGCCTGGAGTCCATGGGAGGCAAATACTGCCCCGGGGAGCAGGGCAAGCAGACGGTGTCCGTCGGGGTGGGAGGCCCAGAGATAAGGCCAGGTGAGGGGGAGATTTATGATTATGCCCTGGACATGAGCCAGATGTATGCCCTGACCCCTCCTCCCGGGGAGGTGCCCAGCATCCCCCAGGGCCATGATTCCTACCAGTGGGTCTCCGTGTCGGAGGATGCTCCAGCCTCCCCGGTGGAGACCCAGGTGTTTGAGGATCCCCGGGAGTTCTTGAGCCACTTGGAGGAATATTTAAAGCAGGTGGGTGGAACGGAGGAGTATTGGCTGTCTCAGATCCAAAACCACATGAACGGGCCAGCTAAAAAGTGGTGGGAGTACAAGCAGGACTCCGTCAAAAACTGGGTCGAGTTCAAGAAAGAGTTCCTGCAGTACAGCGAGGGAACTCTGACTAGGGATGCCATCAAAAGGGAGCTGGATTTGCCCCAGAAAGAGGGGGAGCCCCTGGATCAGTTCCTCTGGCGCAAGAGAGACCTGTACCAGACCCTCTATGTGGATGCAGATGAGGAGGAGATTATCCAGTACGTGGTAGGCACCCTCCAGCCCAAACTGAAGCGTTTCCTGAGCTACCCCCTGCCCAAGACCTTAGAGCAGCTGATCCAGAGGGGGAAGGAAGTCCAAGGCACCATGGAGCACTCTGAGGAGCCCAGCCCACAGAGGACCCCCGAGGTTCAGCCAGGAGACTCCGTGGAGACCGTGCCCCCCTCAACCACTGCCAGTCCCGTGCCAAGCAATGGGACTCAACCAGAGCCCCCCAGCCCCCCAGCCACTGTCATATGAGCTCCCCTGACTGGGGTCTGGGTTCCGTGGAAGGGAGAAGGGGGCTTATTTAGGAAGCTTCTCCTTGGAGGGAGGTTCTGGCTGAGACGAGACCTGAGGAGTGCTCAGTCCAACAGCCCAGCGCAGAGGGATTGACTTTGCTCGTGGGGGGAGGGAGGTGGTGGGGGAGAGGCACCTCAGGATGGGG
Source organism: Edolisoma coerulescens (assembly GCA_013397115.1). Lineage (NCBI taxonomy): Eukaryota > Metazoa > Chordata > Aves > Passeriformes > Campephagidae > Edolisoma > Edolisoma coerulescens. Next base: position 508,290 of record VWZW01004128.1, read on the forward strand.
TTGCCCCCCTCGCCCAGGCCATGCCGTGCGGTGGTGCTGCTGGGGACCCTGCTGGCACCACTGTGGGGAGCAGCCAATTTTATGAGAATTCCCTGCCAAGAAACTATAGAGACAATTCCCAACTTGTGAAGCAGCCGCTCGGCACTGGCGGCTCTCAAGGACTTCATACGAGTGCAGCAGTTGGTGGAGGGTTCCTACCCATCTGGATCTCTCTTTTTCCTTCTCTCCTCCCTCTTCTGAGAGGGTGGCCCTGTCCTGAGGAGACAGCTTTCTTTTGACCCTTGCCTGTTTTTCATTAACCTCTGGGTTTCTGTTCACCTGGCAATCTCCTGCTCTTACTTGCTCCAAAGGATTAAAGTAATTTTTTGGATTATTTTTTGTTTTTAGAAGAAAAAAATATCCTGTTATTTCAGGAGCTGAAAGATTTTAAGATTCTGGATTCTTTTTCTGTGGTTTTCATTTCACTGCACCTAATACCTGCTTTAATGGGTTTCCTCTCAAGAGGCTCTTAGTGCTTTACTTCTTGTCTTAGTTTCTGCTCACCCCAGTTCAAGGCCACTGCAGTGCAGAGGCAAATTTCATCCTTTCTCTGCACATTATCCTGTGCATTCAGCAGGAAACAGGTTTTCTAATTAAATTCTGAGCTCATTTATTGAAGGAGCAGTCTCCTTCCTTTCAGAGAAGAGAGGGTGTTCAAGGTAGAAAGAGGAGACACCAGAGCTCTTTTGAGAGAGAGTGGGGGGAGGGAAGGGAAATCAATCCTTATTCTTTGAATGAAACAAACAAACACACCCTAAATTCAGAGCAAAACATCCCCAGAGCAGCAAATCGAGTCCATGCTGATGTGTGCAGACAACAGGAGCTTTTGCCATGTAAAAGCCAAAAGAAGTGAAGAGAGGATCTGTGTGCCCCAGCACAGTTTCAGCCTGTGCATCGCAGCCAGGAGTTCCTGCTCCCACAGACAGACTCCAAAGGCTCTTGGAAAGCCTGGCACCCCTGTCCTGGAGCACCTGAGGACAGAGTGTTGTCTGCTCACAAAGAACTTCTTGCAACATCTCGCCCCGGATGGAGATGGACTTGGACTTTGTGACTTTTTCCATGCTGAGATGGGAAATGCTCAGCGCTCACCTTTGGCCAGCATTTGATGATAGGACTGAGAGATGAAAGACATTCCTGAAGTTTGGCTCTCCAAAGCTTCCTGAGGCTGGACACATCTTGGGCAGCATCTGCATCCACCACCAGACCAAATAATCAGCAGGGATGCAGCAGCAGGAGTGACCCTGGGATGCTCCTGGCACTGCCACAGCGGTGACATGTGACACTGGTGGCTCGGAAGGCCTTTGCTGTGACTCCTTCCAAGAGGCTGAAGGTAAGGCAGCTCTCTGGCATTCTCTCCTCAGAGCTAAACTGGTCACAGAACGTCCAGTGGAAAACTTGCCCTGGCATAAAAACTCACCTGGAATGAGATATGAAGCATTGGGGTTGAGAGAAAGGGGAAGGGAGAGCCAGCCAAAGGGAAATACAGGACAGGGAGTGGGAAAAGTTTCCAAAGAGGGCAGTATCCTGCACTTTCTGATTAATATGGGAAAAGAACGGGAAGCTTCGTAATTAGCCCAGCCCCAGGACTTGCCTTGTCCTTCATGGAGAAGCTCTGGGCTTGAGTCCTCACCGGGGGCAGCACATCCCAGCTCCCTGCACAGCCCAAAGGAGCTGCAGGTCTGCTCTGCATCCCTGCTGGGAGCTGGTGTCAGGAATGGTGGGAGCTCTCTTCTCCCTCGTTCCCAGTTTGTCAACAGCTCTGTGTGCAGAGAAAGGAGCATTTCTCACTAATGACCCGGGCTGAGTGATGGGGGAGTGGGAGTCACTGCTGAGGATGAGCTGGCCGTGTATTACAAGCTTTATCTCCTCTTGCTTCCAGTGACTCACTCAGATCCTCCTCTGGGAAGGAATCACTTCACAGCATTCAGCATTTGGAAGGAAAGCCACAGAAAAAGCTGCAAAACAAGGGCCTCACCATCAGAGCTGCTCTCAGGACCCTCAGCCACCAGCTGCCAGATCCACCAGCTGGGCAATCCGCATTCTGAAGGAAAGGCTGGCACAGGTAATTACATCCCGTATTACCCTGTGGGCTTTCCTTAATCTCCCCAGTGCCCTGGCCTGAGATATTTAACAGCCCAGGATATTGAAACCTCAGGCCCAGTGGCTGCAGCAGCCTGGCACCACCAGAGAGGGGAGATTTTAGCTTCTTGATGTCAGAACCTGAGCACCAGCCCCAATAATTGATGCTCCAGGGACTGCACATCGTGGCTTTCCCTTGGCTGGACCATGGGCAAGTCCTTAAACTCCAACACCTGGTGGGTCCTCCGGGCTGCAGGCACAGCAAAATTTAATCCCAACTCCAGAAAACCTTCCCTTTATCCCACTTAAAAAATCTAATCAGAGGTGGTGCATTTTTTTCTTTTCCAGCAATCCCTGCTGCTGTTGCTGAGATTCCTTTTCTGTGTCCAAGAGCTTTCCCAGGGGAGAAGCAAATGCTGCAGGAAGACAAAGGGCAAATCATGCACCAAAGAGCCTCCCATGCAGTGCAATGCCATGTTCAAGGTGCTGAGAGCCAGAATGAAACAGGGAAGCCGCTTCCAACAGGACAAAGGAAAGCCGGAGCTGGTCCAGGTATTCCAAACACAGAAGAAAGTGCTGAGAGTGGAAAGAGAGGCCAGAACAGAAGAACCAAGTCCAGGCTTTGGGGACAGCAGGGATGCTGGGCTTGTGCTGACTGTCTGTGGAGCGGATTCCTCGCCTCTGCGATTTGGGGCCGCTGCGACTCACCTAAAGAAATCATCACTAGATAACGATCCTCACTGAAAAAACTTTCCTGATTAACTTTGCCAAGGGGCTGATCCTGCCTTGGCTACGAACCCTCCCCGCTGGCCGTGCTGTAACTCATCTCTCCTGAGCCGGGGGTAGCTTCATTTCATGCGGGTACCAGTTCTAAACCTCAAAGGGCTCCTGGAGTTTGGAGAAGCATCCCACGGTCCAGATGCTTGTCTGAACTGTTGGAGCCTGCACATCTGGGCCAGCTGTCTTGCCAGCAAGGAGCCTCGTGAGACAGCAGGCGCTCTCTGGGTCTGCATGGGCCAGAGTTACTGCAAGAACTGGGGTTCTTGTGCTGGCTTTGGAGTGACTGTTTCCATCCAGACCCAGGGAGCCTGAAAAGAGCTTGAGTGAGCTGGACAAGACAGTTTTGGTTCATCTCTCAGCTGAAGAGGTCCAGTTGGTTCCTCTCTCTTCCAGAGCCAGCTGTCCTGGGTGTGTGTGTGTGTGTGTGGCAGTGTGAAGGGGGTGTGTGTGTGTTGAGCAAAAAAATCCACATTAATTAAATTCTGTGGTGTTTTGTTGCATTTGAATTAAGCCAGAGGGACCTAAAGTACATTCCAACAATGCTCAGCGAAAATGTCCAGGACTGGAAAATTCCATAAAACCATGTAAAGGCAGATTCCCAGGCATCATCTTAAGGTCTAAATGATATTTGATTTTGAGGTGCTTAATTTGCAGTCTCTTCCGAGGGACTTGACTGCCTCAATAGGCATTTTATTTTTCCTGCCTTTTTTAGGGAATTAGCCTGTCTGTGCTACTTGGTCATTTGGTCCTGGGGTTTTTACATTTTCAGCTGGCTTTTTGGAGTGTGCAGAACTGAATCTCCTGGACTGATTTGATTTCAATTGTTGCTCCCAGCAAACTGGAGCTTTACTTGTAGCACCCTGGTTTTTATTACCAGCCTCTCCAGGAAGGACTGGTAGTTTATTTTCCTGGGGCAGAGTCACGTGAATGAGAAGTGTGGATGTGTTGTACCTCTGGAACTTTAGCGGACTTCAACCACTGCATTTTTTCCTCCCTAGGCGATTTTACATTTACTGATGAAACTACTTTAGAGTTTTTATTTTTCCTAGAGATATAATTAATTCAAACAACCTTGTACAGAAGGCAAACATGTGGAATCACTGCAGGTTATAGGGGTTGAAGCCAAAAGGTCCTTGTAAGCCGACATCACCTGCCCTAGATCTGACTGTATCAGGCAGTTTATTCCTCATGTGTCATGTTGGAGTTACAAGATCACACCAAGCCACTAGAACCTGTCAGTAGAATAGTGCTACACTCGATTTGCTATTGTAGCAAAGCCTTTTGTAGATTTATACAATAAAACTTTGACATATCTGCTTCAATCGCTTCCTGCCTCATTTTCTGGTCTTTCTTCCTTGATTCATGGGTGACTCAAGTGTCTACTGCCCTCTGTAAAATTTGGGCTTATTGGGGTTACCTGGCTTATGAAAATCCTTCTTTTCAGCAAAAGCATGTGGTTGGTATGAAAATGAAATGCACTGAGTTGTTCAGACTCTAAAACTGAGTCAGATGTAGCCCATGGGGGAGAAGTGGTCCTTTGTGGGACTGTGGATTGTGCAGGGCTTGTGCTGCGTTCAGCTGAGAGAAGGATCATTGAAGTGAGGACAATCACATTCCCAGCCATGTTTGAGAAATAACATTTACAGAAGAGCTGAGGCAAGACAGGACACGGTAAAGAAACTAATCCTCAATCAGCTCTACTTGACAACGAAAGAGACTTTGTCAGTGAGAATCATTAGCACCCAGCAGAGACCCTGGAGCTGGTGCTTTGTTATCTGATTCATTCTCAATTCCTTAGGTTCATTCCCTCTAAAACATCCCGGGGTTATCCAGGCTGGAGCCAGGGAACATAGCCGGGAAAGGAGCTCAGAGTGTTTTAAACTGCAATGTTTATTTTTGCAATAGACTGGGCTCAAATTCCTGGCCCCAAAGATTTTCAGCCCAGGGATACAGGGCTCTGCCTCTGCAAATCCTTCCTCTTCCAGAAAAGCTTTGCACTCAGATGGATTTAGCCCCATTCCTTGCTCCATCCCTGGTCTTTCTCCAGTCATGAAGGAAAACAGTCCAGGGTGGGATGCAACAGGCAATGTGCATTTGGCTGGGTCAGCTGGAGAAACAAAAGGACTCATTCCTTTTACAACAGGCGGATAAACCCCCAGTGAACCTCCCAGATGTCCCTTTTGAGCTCAGGTTGGAGAGGCAGAGATGATCTGATGGCCAAAGGTGCCTCAAGGAGAGCTGCTGACCTTGGTGTCTCCAGCTCTTTGCAGCTCGTTCGACCACAAACTCTTGGCAAGAGTAAGAAGGAAACTTGGAAGGTGCGATTTGGTTCCACAACTGAACCCTGCCTTCGTTAACAGCACCAGAAAAGAAGTGAAAAAAAAGCATTGAGGGGACAGAGCAGTGACAAAAGTGCATCCAGTGTCACCCCAACCTGTGACAGTGTAGAGAACTTGGGCAGGAGAGCAGGATTAGACTTCCCATGGTCCATGGACATGGCCAAAAGTGCCATGAACAATCCAAACCTTGCAGAGCGAAATGCAAGAGCTGCACCAACCCTGCCAGGGTTCAAGAAGCGTTTGGACAATGCTCTCAGGCACATGATGGGATTTTTGGGGTGTTCTGAGCAGGGCCAGGTGCTGGATTTGATGATCCTTGTGGGTCCCTTCCAATTCAGGATGTCTGAGGGTACTGAGCTCAGCTGGAGGTGCTGAGCTCTTCCAGCAGAGGGGGGCAGAACTCCACTCTACACTGTGGGAATTAAAACCAGGAAAAACTCTAAAGAGGGAAAAATCTGTCCTTGTCATCATCCATCCCCGCACGCCCATTCCCACAGGATACAAGATCAGGAGTTGCTTCAATGAGGGAGGTCTGAGAGAAAGGACAAAGAGAGGTCATGTGGAGAGGGGGTGAGGACTGATGGCCAAAGCTGCACTGGAGGAACATGGACAGGATGGGGATGGGAGGTGGGGAAGGAAGATGAAGCTGGAAAATGCCTGCCTGTGCCAGGTAAACGCGTAAGGTTTCCAATTTTGTCCCAGAGTCTCCCAGGTTTGACTCTAATTATTGTTATTTCCTTACTTTCTGACAGTTCCAGATGAAAACCCCTAGAGAGTCATTGGACCTACACTCATTAATTAATGAAAAAATGCCTTATTAACTACTCCTGGCTCTCGGAATAGGGAGTCACCTGGAATGGATGTAGCCCAGTGATGGATTAACTGCCTCAAACTACTGAAATCCCCTTCAAAATCGGAGTGGGAACCACCCCTGTGTTTTCTGGAGCAAGATCCAAAATGCAGAGATATTCACAGAGGAAACAGCCTCGGGCTGCACCAGGAGTGGTTTAGATATAAGGGAAAAATTCTTCACTGGAGGGGTGGTGAGGCATTGGAACACTCCAGAATCACCATCCCTGCAAGTGTTCAAAAGCCTTGTGGATGTGGCATTTGGGGACAAAGCTTAGTGGTGGAGCTGGCCATGCTGGGTTAGTGGTTGGACTGGATGATCTCAAAGGTCTTTTCCAACTGCAATGATTCCATGCTTCCATCATGATTCCATAGGTGGTGGAGAAGGCACGTGAGGCCAAGCACTTACAGAAGTGAGAAAAACATCATTAATTCTTGATAATTTTTACTCGATTATTTTTATTTTCTTCTTTCTTTATTGTGACTGTGCTGATGGGCTCCTTAATTTGCTTATTCGGGATAGCTTAAAGAAGGAGCCAAGACAGACCTATTGCACATATGAATTACTTTATAGAACCATAGAATGATTTGGGTTTAGAGGGACCTTAAAGATTATCCAGTTCCACCCCCACCGCCATGGGCAGGGCCACCTTCCACTAGACCAGGTCGCTTTGTCTCTTTTTTTCCTTGTTTTTTGCCTTTTTTTAATCTTTTATCTCCTTTTTTTTTAAACAGAGATTGCACCGCTCAGCGATGTAAATCATATTTATTGACTTTCCAGGCAGGCCCTGTGTGTGTGCACAGCCCAACTGCTCCCCTGGATCTCCTTTTCGCACGTAATTAAGGAAGGCTGTGAAACCTCCATTATTGATACAACGGGCTCTAATGGCTCCACTTATCACATCCAAACGATGCTCTGGGTGCTTGATCCCATCATGGAGCAGGAATAGTCCCAGACCTGTTCCTACAACACTCGTTAGTACCAAGGATGAGTTGCAGGCAGGTTTTCTGTTCTTACAGCTGGTTTTTAATCATTAGGAATTGAAAGGAGGGTTGCTATGTACATCCAGCTCAATTCTTGACACAGTTTGTGGTGATTTTTGTGGAAGACACAGCCATTTTTATTACTTTTTAGGATATATTTATGGATTTTTAGGAACCTGTTAAATTAAAGTGATCCTGCAGTGTCAGTGTGGTTTTCAGTCATTCCCCCCTGAATGTTTATTAACTTTCAGCTCGTTAATTTATATTCCTAGAAGAAAGAGAGTTTCCAAGGGCATGGAGTGATGAGACAACTGGGAATGGCCTTAAGATGAAGGAATTTAGGTTTAGATGGGACACTGGGAAGAAATTCTTCCCTGTGAGGGTGGGGAGGCCCTGGAATGGAATTGCCAAAGAAGCTGTGGCCACCCCATCCCTGGAAGTGTCCAAGACCATTTGGACAGGGCTTGGAGCAACCTGGTCCAGTGGAAGGTGTGCCTGCCCTTGGAAGGGCTGGAATAAGATGATCTTTCAGGTCACTTCCAACCCAAACCATTTTCTGATCCCACGATCCCAAATCACGTAAAACCAGGGATTCCCAAACTCACTAGAAGCCTTCATGTTTCTGATACAGAGTTGACGAGTTCTTCCATTGCTCCCACATGTGCTCAGACAACACTACATAAAAAAAAAAATTGAAATAGAAGCCCTACTTGAAAATCAGATTTTATTTTGTCCCGAATCTTACAGAACCACTTGGTGGCATAAAGTGTTTTGTGTTTTTCTAAAGGAGTAGAATCTTGACATTTTCAAAATGAGCCTTTTTGACTTCTTCTTCCTGAAAAACACCACTTAAAAACTGACTTCAACTTGGAAAAAAAAACCAAAGGAAAGAAAGGAAAAAGTAAGAAAAGGTTAGAAAGCTCAAAAAAGAACTGGAATTTACTGTTTTGGGACTATGAGGCTTGTGCTGAGTTGATGCAAGAAGAAATGTCTTTTTCCAGCTTCATTTTAATCCACTGAAATAATGGAAGAGTTTCTCATCTGACCTGACTTTGCCCTATTTTGCCCACTCCTGATTTGATTATTCAGCTAGATAAAGTCAGATATTTCCCTTGTTGCAAGATTTCCATTCTTTGTGCTCCTCTGCTGCAGGAATTTCAGGAACTCAGAATATTCTGTGTGTCATTGGAATGGTGTGAAACCCTTCTTCACCCAGAACAAAGTTATTTTCCCAAAAGGAAATAAAGGAATAATCCTTCTTTGTGACCAGGAAAACCTGTGTTACACACTTGGAAAATTACAAATCCAGTGGAGGGCCCAAATTCACTGATAATTTTGACAGCAGGAAAAAAGCCAAACTTCAGGTTTTTACCTTAAAAAACGGCCTAAAAATCTGTCCTGGGTTTGGGCAGTGATGTCAGGGCAGTACTTGAAGAAGTCTGTGCTGATCACAGAATCCCAGAATGGTTTGAGTTGGAAAGAACCTCCACGACCACCTCATCCCAAACCCCTGCCATGGACAGGGACACCTTCCACTATCCCAGGTTGCTCCAAGCCCCATCCAACCTGGCCTTGGACACTTCCAGGGATCCAGGGGCAGCCACAGCTTCTCTGGGAAACCTGTGCCAGGTCCTCCTCACCCTCTCAGGGAGGAATTTCTTCCCAATATCCCTTCTAAATCTACCCTCTGGCAGTTTAAAGCCATTCCCCTTGTCCTGTCCATCCAGTTGCTTGTCCAGAGTCCCTCTTCAGCTCTCTTGGAGCCCCTTCAGGCCCTGGAAGGCCACAATAAGGTGTCCTTGGTGGTGGCCTCAGCAGTTTTGGGTTTAAGGTTGGATTCAATGATTTTGGAGGTCTTTTCCTACCTAAACAATTCCATGATTCTCCAGACAGTGAAAGGCCAACAGCTCTTGGGTACAACCTGCATCCCTCCAGTCCTAGAGTCACTGGGACAATTCCAGACGTTGTTTCCTGTTTTTCCAAAGGAGGCAGAGGTTGGAGAGAGATTTACGAAATATCCAAGGTTGAAGGCAGGAAGGAAAAGTGACTGCAGACACCTCTGTTCTGTCTAGGACCCCCACCAATACCTTGTTTTCAGAGCTCACATCCACCTCACACAGAGCTTTCCTGGTGTGGAAAATGCAGGACATGGCTGAACTGGAAGCGTTGGAAGCAGAGGACAGGGTGGGGTTTCTCAGGAAAGCAGCTCCATCCCTGCTCTCTGCTTCCACTGCTCGGTTTCCTCAGAAATCACCACTTTTTCCCTCATGTTCAGTAAAGGTTCCTAAATCTCCTTTCAATGGAGTAAAGGAGACACAAATTCATTATTTCGCAGAGATCTTTGTCCCTGAGGACTCCCCGACACAGAGAGTTCCAGAAAAGCAAATCCAAACTGAACTGAGGCCGTGTTGGAAATTACTTGGAAGACTTTCAGACCTGTGTCTTCAATTTATTTCAGAATTAAGGTGACCTTAAATGCAGCACGGTTCACTTCCTTTTGGCTTGATCAGAAGGGCGTGTCTGGGAATTAATTAAGCTTGGCTGAATTAATGCCACCTTTGATCCTCATTAAGTTTGGACATCCGGGCGTTTAGGCCGGCCTAAGTTCTTCCACCGTAAAAGTCAGGGCTGACAGCTGAGGGAAGGCTGGAAATCAGTACAGAAACTGCTGGAAAAACATCCAGGCTGAGATAATATTTTTGCTAAAACGTGCCACCAGCAAATTCTGCTCTGTGGCACCTCCCTGGGAACCACAGAATGGTTGAATGGGGCTTGGAGCAACCTGGGATGGTGGGAGGTGTCCCTGCTCATGGCAGGGTTTGGAATGAGATCATCTTGAAGGTCCCTTCCAACCCAAGTTATTCCATGATTCCGTGATATTGGGAGAGCAGCCACCTTGTCTTTCTCTTTCCCACCGATCCATGAGTTCCTCTCCAGGACAAGACCTCTCAGATATTCCCAGATTTTGCCTGGCACCAGGATATTGTGCTCATCACAGTCATTCCAAATGAAATTCAAGTTAAACCTCACTTCAGCACAGACTGATGCAGCTTTGCACAATGTCTGTACAACCCCAGCACCGGGAATGGCAGAGAAATGCCATGAAAATCCAGGAAATGTTGTTTCCTCTACATCTTTCCTACATGAGTTTGGAACAGCTGCTAACTGTCATTTTTGGGAATATGTCCCCATGGGATCTATCAAGATCATGCAAAATCTACATTTTCCCTGGCAATCTTCACTGGGTTTTTTATTTCTTTTACCCTTAATCAGATTGGATAAAGAGGCTGAGCCCTTTCAACATCCCCAATGTTGCCTTGTAGATCAAGATCCCAAGAGGATGAAAAACAGGGGAATATCAATACAGCTGATTTCTCATGGAACCACCACAGGAAAACTGGGATGTTTGTCACCTGTGTCGGCAGAAATCACTGCCTGGCAGCCCTTCAGGCAAAGAGTGGAGATGTGCTGGCTGAAATCCTGCAGTGTGAAATAAGGCCTGGGAGAAAGGAAAACAAACAGGAAAAATCTGCCTGGTGAGGTTGTTTTGAATTCATTTGACCCAGTGGAACTCAGGCAGAACTGCCTCTCCAGGAACTGGACATATTTTGTGCCTTTTGTCCAAAACCAGCTTCCCATGGATGTCACAAGCCTGGATGTCAGCTCTGTTTGCCATCCAAGAAAGAAAAAGCTCCACTCAATGGACCAAATTCATCCCCAACTTTCCAATGTGTTCAGGGCACAGAAGAAAAATCAAATTTTCTGCCCCTTTCCACACTGACGTGGCTTCAGGCATCCACCTTTTTCTGCTTCTGTGGAAGATTCTCCCCACAGCTCATGAAGTCATTGCTTAATATGGATTTCCTTGCAGTTTTGGCTACCAGAAGAAATCAAGGAGTTTTGTTTTCCCTCCCTGCTCAGCCATTTGTCTGCAGCTTTACCTGGTTGCTGAAATACAGGTGTGATCACAGAGTCTGAAGCTGCCAATCCAGCACCTTTGCCACGGCAAGAGAAAAGCTTGGGGGGAGGAAAAAATAAAAAGCAATGAGGAATAATTTTCAAAATAAATCAAATAAGGAAGCCCTGAAATGCTCAGCCCCTGCCATGAAGGGACTTTAATAAACATTCAGAGCTTGTTCCTGTGTTGCTGAGGCTTTACCTCTCAGAAAGTACAAAATGTCAATCAGGATTTTCTCTGCTGGAAGCAGGAACCCAAATCTCTATGGAAACCAGACAGAGGTGACAGTGCCTATGGAGAGGTTTTCTGCATAGATTCCCATCTCACGGTTTACATTTGCCGGAGATTTTATTGCCACTCTAGTTTTGGAAAAGATAAAAAAAATGTTTTATCTTCCTTCGACTGCAGATTCTGACATTGTTGTTCCCTCTCCTTCCTTCTCCCTCCTCCAGCCTCTGTCAATGAATCCTTTGGTTGTGCTTATTTACTGCCACATTAGAAAAGATTAAATTATTGATGTAGGTGAAAAATGAATCCAATCCAATGAATCCCCTCCACAGAGGATGTCAGGATATAATGAGGATTTGCAGCCTCACAGGATGGATTTGAGCAGGGAGGTGCAAGCAGAGGGGATATTTTGGGAGTAGACAAGGGCCCCACTGCATCACAAATATCTGTGAGAGAACCTGATAAAGGAGTTTTTTCAATTCAAAAAGCATCATATCCTGACTTCATTCAGCCCTGGCTTCTTGGAAACACAGCCCCAAATTTTCCTGTTAGGCTGCTCATCTCAGAACCCTCCAGCATCTCATCCTGAGCATCCCAGAAGATCATCCTGCTCACAGTTCCTTTTCTTGCCAGAAGCCAAGCCAGGAAACAGAGCCCTCGGAGCTGCTCTGTGGATGGGTGGTTTCCCTTTCTCTTTTGTTGCTCAGTTTCCAGCTCTTGAGCAGGACAAAAAGAGAAATTGGTGAGTTATTCAACATCTGAGGAGCTGAAGGGGTGAATTCACCACTGGAAAAAAAAGTTCAGGAGCTGTTCTGTGCCTGCCGTGGTGCAGCCTGGGGTTTGAAATGGAGCTTGGCCTTGCACAGGGTTGAAAGATTAGAGACAAATCTTCAAATTAAAAAGCTCCTACACAGAGAACATGTGGAGGGCAGGACTGTGGAGTGCCAAGGGAGCATGGAGGGGACAGAGCGAAGGGTCAAGGGACAGATTTCACAAGCTGGATGGATATAAAAAGCAGCGTGACGTGGCCGTGACGACCGTGCAGGGAAGGTGGAGGTGACAAACCACGAGGACCTTGGCTCTGCTCCTCACAGAGTCATTAAATCCCTGCCAAAATCCGACTGCAAACCAACGGGAGCTGCCGCTCCTGGGGTAGGGGTTTAATAAATGTCCCTGCAGGAGATGCTGGGAATGGTGTCAGCTCTGAATCCTGCTGCTCGTTGGTCCTTAAAAACGAGCCACAACCTGTCCCCTGCTGGTGAAGGTTTTCCTGTAGCTCATCCCATGCCATGGGAAAGGAAGTGGCCACCCACCCACTTGCCGTGTTACTGCCTGAAAGTGCCAGAGGTTTTCATGGAATCAGAGTGCTTTGGGTTGGAAGGGATCTTGGGGACCGTCTTGCTCCAACTCTTCTGCCATGGGGCATCTTCCACTAGACCAGGCTGCTCCAAGCCCCATCCAGCCTGACCTCGGACGCTTCCAGGGATGGGGCAGGCACAAATTCTCTGGGCAGCCTGTGCCAGGGCCTCACCACCCTCACAACCAAGAATTTCTTCCCAATATCCCATCTATCCCTGCCTTCTGGCAGTGGGAAGCCATTCCCTGGGTCCTGTCCCTCCATCCCTTGTCCAAAGTCCCTCCCCAGCTCTCTTGGAGCCCTTTAGGCAATGGAAGGGGCTCCAAGATTTCCCAGGAGCCTTCTCTTCTCCGGGCTGGACATTCCCAGCTCTCCCAGCCTGGCTCCAGAGCAGAGGGGCTCCAGCCTTCTGAGCATGTCCGTGGCCTCCTCTGGACTTGCTCCAGCAGATTTTGTTCTGGCATATTCAGTGGCATTGCAGAGGGAATTCTGGGAAACTCCATTTCCCTTGGGGGAATGATATTGTCCACCTGCTTCATAGGAACATTTTTTATGGCACCCTGCAACTCACAGATCATGTCCTAAACTGTTTCAAAAGCTCTTCAGGGGGTGGAGAGCTCACATTTTCTCAGTTTAGCTCATTTTTGCTAATGGCTGGAGAGAGCAAGACAGCCCCTTCCTGCCTGCAGAAGTCTTTTCTGCACTGGAAGTTTCAGAATATGGGAAATTGGGTTGTAAAAATTGGTGTAAAATTTCTCCACATTCCTTTGTTTCACTGATACTCTCCTTTTCAGATCCAGGAGATTAATTTTGGCTCCTTCCCTGTTCCCCGCTAAGATTGTCCACAGGGCCATGTTTTAAAAAAGTCTGCTGCTGTGATCCAAAGTATTTTTTTCATGCTGATGTTATTAATACATCAAAAATACTTTCTGCACCAGGACTTTCTCCTCGCACACCCCTTTTTTTTTGTCTAATCTGTCCTCCCACTCACCACTCTTATTTCACACCCAGTACTGCCCTATTTTAAACTTTATAAATCTCTCAACTCCACTTGGACCTGTCCTGTGTCTCCTCAATAGCTCCTTGCTCAGACAGAGCAGCTGCCATGGGCTTGCTTCTTGCTGATGGAATATCTGACATCATCATGATCCATGATTTTGGAGAGTGTTTGTCTGTACCCAACAATTAAATCTCTCTGTTATCATAACTTTTGGCACCTTTGGCACCTCAGAATTTGAGCTTTTCCCTTTCGAAATCTGAATTTCACTGAGAAAATTCCATCACTGCAAGGACCACCCCTGAAGAAAATTCCTCAGCTTCCACCTGCATCTGTTCCCTGAGAATATTCCTCTTTCCATATCTTTGCTGGGACTCTTTTCCTGAACGCCGAAGCTGAGTTTTTTCAACCGATACATTTTCGAACGGCAACGCCGAGAGATTTCTGGTGGGGGTGAGCTCAGATCTTCACTTGGGGAATTATCTGTACCCCGGGATGTGTGAAAAAAATGCAGGAGCCAAGTTGTCCCTCCGGCAGGACACTGCTGAGAGTGCAAGGGACATGAATGGCTCGGGGAGCTAAATGAGATCCAAGCGCTTCCATGGCTGCTGTTGCTACGGAGACGCTTCCTTGGCATCTGCACAGCGAGCACTCCCCTACCATTAACTCCGGGAGAAATGAGGCTCCCAGGTACCGAGTGATGAGGAGATAGCAAGAGTGAGCCAGAATTTTAAAAGGGAAAACACCCTCAGAGGCTTCAACAACCAAACAAATCCAGTGCTCTCCTCACATGCGTGGGATTGAGGAAGGGTTTCCACACCGGTGCTGTTCTCGTGTGATGGAGCCTCTGAGCCAAGTGCAGAGTGAGGATGGTGAAGAGAGATCTGAATCACTTTTTTTGCCCCTGCATGCAGCAAAAATTTAGGTCAGGAGATGAGATTCTCTGCATCTGGGTGGAGTTTCTCTTTTCTACTCTGCTCAGCAAGAATTCTCTGCCATTCCCATGGAGGAATAAGGAGGAGGAGCAGAGAATTATCAAAAGGTTTGGGATGCAAGGGACCTTAAAGATCATTCACCTCCCCTGCAAAGGGACACTTTCCACTAGATCAGGTTGCTCAAAGGCCCATCCAACTGGCATTGATAGGAAAAGTTTCCACAAATTTATCTTCCTCTCCAGGATCTTAAACACATCAAGAGAAAGATCCATGCTGTGTGAAACAGGCTTTGAATCCCTTCATCCCTCTAAAGGAGAGGTAATTCCACATGTGCTGTAGGTGTGGGACTGGCTCAGGACTCAGGAGATGTAGGACAGGAATGGCTGGGGCAGCTGGGGGAGACGGAGCAACTGTGAGTGCAGAGAATTTGGAAATTCAGACATGGAATTGTCCCTCAAGGGGTTTTCAGACCTTGGAGAACCCATTTTTGTAAGAAGTTTTCAAGAGGACCCCAGTCCTGATGTTCTTTGGGTTTTCTTTACCTGCTCTCCTGCTGTTCCTGGCATTTGGGCTACCTCCAGAATCATCTGGAAAAGCAGGTATCGTGGTTAACAGTCCATTCCATAGATTTTTTTTCATTTATTTGGAGTGACATGATGAGCATTTTAAAATGTCTTTAATAAGTGAGTCCAAAGCTGCACTTGGAAGAGAGAATTTTGAACTCTTTGATGTCTGTGTTTATCTTTTCTTTGGTTTGGGGTTTTTCAAGGGAAAACAAGGCATTGTTCTGCAGATCCAGCCTGCCTTAGCTCCCAGTTTTAATCAAAGACATCCATTCTTTCACCTCTAATTATCTGCAATAGTGGCCTAATTTGCATTGTGCCCTTTTCCTGAAACGACACAGTAAAAGAATTTTCTCATTATTTCCCTGACTTTATTCCCTGTCATTAATGCTGTCAGGATGACTCAGTTCTAGACAAGGATTTTTGTCTGAGAACCTCAGGTTTCCTGTCAGTCCCTGAACCTTTCAGCTGCCTGTTTGGCATGATTAAAGATGCTGCTTTGTTGACCTGTAATCACACGCTTTACCCAGTGCTGGAGGGCTGGGATGCTTTTCAAACTGGGAAAACGATGCTGAGAAGTCTCTTGGTGATTATTAACTGTTCACAGTGATGCTGCCAGAGCTGTTTGTGTTCCAGGCTGGCACTCGGGTGTCTCCTTCCAAACCTCCCACCCTCAACCTGCTCTTCTCCAAGACACAAAATCATGGAACGGTTTGGTTGGAAGGCACCTAAAAGATCATCAAGTTCTAACCCCTGCTGTGGGCAGGGAACCTTCCACTATTCCAGGTTGCTCCAAGGCCAGGTTGGATGGGGCTTGGACACTTCCAGGGATGGGGCAGCCACAGCTTCTCTGCGAAACCTGTGCCAGGGCCTCACCACCCTCCCAGGGAAGAATTTCTTCCCAATATCTCATCTAACCCTGCCCTCTGGCAGTGGGAAGCCATTCCCCTTGTCCTGTCCTTCCAGTTGCTCATCCAAAGTCTCTCTCCAGCTCTCTTGGAGCCCCTTCAGGCACTGGAAGGGGCTCTAAGGTCTCCCTGGAGCCTTCTCTTCTCCAGCTGAACATTCCCAGCTTTCCCAGCCTGGCTCTACCAGAGAGTGGATGTTTTCCTTGCCACACACCCCCAATCCAGGTGAGGCTGCCACATGATAAACACCTACTTCTGGCAGGGCTTAAGAATTGTCTGGGATAATCTAAAACTCTCTCCCCCATCCCTTTAAAACAAACCAGCTCAACTCTCCTGCTTGGAGTTTTCCAGACTCCTAATAAAACCTTCCTGAATATCATCCCAGGCTGGAGCTTCCCACTCTGTCTCCGAGGTTTTCTTTGCTGCAGGGGCTTTTATCTGTCTGTTCCTTTGAAACTCCCCGTCTGCTGCCTGTTCCCAGCTCGCTCCCTGCCTCACATATGTGAAGCTCGAATACTTTCCCTCACAGCTCCTGCCTGTTTACTGCAGTATTTAAAAAAACACTTAAAAAAAACCCCAAGCCAGGCAAAAATGATGATTAATGGCCTCACGCAAAGACAGATCAACCACCCACAATCAGTGTCAGCACCACGGCTGAGCCCTCACAGTTCTCTTTTCTCATTCTTTTATGTGTGTGTGTGTGTTGCCTTTTTCTGCTTTTCTTTTTTAGATGGCTCCAGAAGTCCATCATTGCATTCTGAAACTCTCCCTCCCCCTGGGACAGATGGAGCTTATCAAAATGATAAAGGGGAAAAGAGGCAGCATTAGTGCAGCTCTGCTAATGGAAAAGCAGCTCTGGATGTAATTGGGAATGTGAACGTGGAACAGGAGCAGCAGGAGAGGGAAGGGATGAAGACATCAGGATACTCCTTCAGGGAGAAAAAGGGGCCTTGCCACAGTCATAAAAACTCTAAATGTGGTCTTTGTCTCCTCAGAGCTGCTCACCTGGAAGCCCAAAGCCAAAACCAGGCAGGGAGAGCCCCCTGGATGGCCTCAAATTGAACATTCCCCAGCAAAAAGCCTCAGAGCAGCAACAACAGCTGACAGTCGATGTCATCCGACAGCCTTGGTCACCACCAGGCCGAGATCCAGACCCAGCATTTCTGGTTTGTCTCCCAGTTTTGCCTTCTCCTCAAGTGGGCAGGAGAAAGAGCAGTGCGGGAGCAGATGGAACTCCAGAGAGAACAGGCGAAGTTTCCCTAAGGACGGGGACACATATGGGCCACTGCAGCAGCAGCTGAGGGAAGAGCCTGAAGGGTTCCCTCCTTTGCTGCTCTGAAACCTTGGGAAAATCCCTTTGTTCCCTGGTGTAGTGGGTTTGTTCGCATCCTTTACTTTCTGTGAGATAAGAATTAGAAGAAGGACAAAAGCAGGCCTAAACTTGTAAAGTATATAAAGAAAGCTTTATTGATAGAACTAAAGAGAAAAGTCAGAATCAACTTTCAGAACATTTCTCCTCCCCCCACTTTTTCCCTCTTTTCCCACTGACAACGTAAAGGGACAAAACCTGGGATTTCTTTCAGTCAGTTTACCACCTCTATAATAGTCTTTCTTCAGCACACTTAGGGAAAGGAGTGTCTTTTGCCAGCCATGGTGGCTCCTCCCAAAGAAACAGTTCTCTCGTGGCTTCAGTGTCACAGCGAATCAGCCACTCGGGGATGGTTTTCTGCTCACAGTGTGAAAAGTCCCTTCCCTCGACTTACAGCTTTTCCCACAACTGTTTTCGGGGGTTCAATTTTTAGCCAATGGGGCACCATTTTAAGGATGAGCTGTTCAGAAGCAAAGGTTCTCTTCATCTATCTCTGGGATCATCTTCATCTCTGGGAACAGAGGTTTTCTTCTTCTCTGGAGGGGGCAAGAATTTTCATCACTCTCTGTTCAAGCTTCTCATCACATCACAGCTACTTCAACATTTGCTTGTTTCAGCTCAGGAGCCTTTGCTCACGGTCACAGTCTGAAGGTTCTATTCCCCCCAAAAATGCTTTCCATGAAAATTACAGGTCCATCACCATAGCTTTACAAAAGAATTGCAGCTTTTAGGTTTAAAGCATCTCCTCTTTCTCCTCTCTCTGGGTTTCAGCTCTTCCTTCTCCAC
>VWZW01004128.1:526677-540158 GCA_013397115.1 Edolisoma coerulescens
TTCCTGAATCTTCACTTTAATAAACCCCCGTGGAACTCATATGAGAAGCCCCCTCTCTCCTTCTTTGTCTCCACCTGCCCATGCTGGATTACCTGCTCAGAGGCAGCTCCATCGGGTGAGGAGCTCGCCTTCGGATCCTTTTGTGTGTGTGCCGCCTTTACCGAAGACGTAGCAGCAAGACCTCCGAGCTGGCCGTGTTTATATACCTGGGCTTGCGTGCTCTAGGTGGAACTCATCGGTGGCAGGATCTCAGCTGTGCCGCACCGTGGGCTGGCCCAGCCAGAGCAGGGCCACATGGGCAAGGCCCAGCCCGGCCCCGCTGGGCCGCGCGGGCCCCTCGTTACTTGTCCAGGAGCTGGAAGCAAGAGAGAGTTCCCGGGCTTTGCTTGTACTTAAATGTGGATCACAGAGGCGTACAAAACTTTTTTTTAGTGGCTTAACAGAATTGTCAATTTTCAAATCAGCCAGCTGATTGGTTTTGTTGGGTCTGGAGGAAGCTGTCAGCAGCTCCTCACAAAAAAATCTCTTCCGTATCTGGTGGATTTCTCCTTAACTAGAAACTAAGCTATGCTAAACCATGACACCTGGGTCTCCATTTCCTCCCCTGGTCTTGGCTGCATGGGTTCTGTAGGGTGAAGAGGCTCCTTTCATTGCTCTTGATCCTGCAGAGCCTTGATTCTGTTCTGGGCCATGGGATGGTCCTGGAACGTCAAGAGCAGCTGTTCTTGTCCAGAAGTGGGAGGAACTTCTTCCCAATATCCCATCTAAGCCTGCTCTCTGACGCTTTAAAGCCATTCCTCCTTTTCCTGTTGCTCCATTCCCTTTTCCAAAGTCCTTCTCCAGCTCTCTTGGAGCCCCTTTAGGCACTGGAAGGGGCTCTGAGGTCTCCCTGGAGCTTTTTTTTCTCCAGCTGAACAGCCCCACCTTTCTCAGGCTTCTCTCACAGGAGAGGTACTCCAGGCCTCAAATAATTTTCATGGTCCTCCTCTAGGATCCTTCCAGAGCTGGCAGCCTGTGAGCCCACAGAAACCAGAGCTCAGTCTGCAATGGTTAAAGAGCAGAGGTTTAGATGGGACATTGGGAAGAAATTCTCCCCTGTGAGGGTGGGGAGGCCCTGGAATGGAATTCCCAGAGAAGCTGTGGCTGCCCCATCCCTGGAAGTGTCCAAGGCCAGGTTGGATGGGGCTTGGAGGAACCTGGGATAGTGGAAGGTGTCCCTGCCCATGGCGGGGGTGAGACTGGGTGGTCTTTAAGGTCCCTTCCAACCAAAACAATTCCATGATTCCATTTGTTTTAAGGTGATTCTGATGGAGATGACAAAGTCAGGAAGGAGCTCCTGCCTTGGCTCCCTTTCCTGCTCATTCCCTCTGGAGAAAAATAAAATTGCAGCACAAATATACCTGACTCTGCCTGCAGATCTGGATTAAATCAGGATGCAGTTTACAGATAATAAAGACTTGTTCAGCAACCAGGTCCAGCATGGTCAATATGACATCCAAAGGACCCTGTTTTGCACATGGAATTTCAATCTCAGGCTGGGAAAAAGGAAGGCCATGTGAACTCTGAAATCAAGTCGCGGCCAGGAGGCGCAAACTGATCTGTTATAATCCAGAATATTATTTTTGGCTGAATCCTAAATGAAAATTGAGTCTCACTGGTGCTTTCTGAGCGTTATTCCGAGTTCTATACAATTTTTTATATTTATTCTCTGCCTCCTCCTTTCAGGAAAGCCATCCACAGAGCAGAGTGAAAAGGCACTTAACCTTGTATCCAAATGTTTTGGAGACAGTTGATATCACTTATGAAATTGGGTTTGATTCTTGCAAACTGCAAAAAAAAAAAATAAATCTGCCTAAGGGTAAGGTTTGCATTCAAGGAGAGAAAAGAGTGAGAATCTGGCCCTGGAGTTTTCCACTGCGTGTTTTTCTTGAGGAGGAAGAACAGTCAACGTGTAAATGCATTAATGAGATAAATAAAGACAGGAATTGTACAGGCTGTTCCAGGCTGGAGAGAGACACTCTTGAGGAGAGAAAAATACATTTTGTGCTAATAATTTGTGTGTCAGTATCCAGCACACACTTCCAGCGGGGATCTTATACATAGGGAGAGATAGGGTTTGCTTGGAGAAGGAAAGTTAGTAAAGATAAAAATCATAATCATATATTAACAATAATAATATATTAATAATAATGATTTATTATAACCACCTTAAATTTGTCATATCTCAGAAGAAAAAAATAATAAAACAATGTTCACTCTGTTCTCAACCTGAATTTAAGAGTTTTCCTCACTAAAAAATGGTTTGATTATTTTTCTCTGCCATGTAAACTCCATCATTTTTGGTCTATTTAAGCCACTGAATTTTCCAGAAATGTAGCTCTAAAACTGGATTTGATTTTAGATTTGGTGACTTGGTCATTGTCACCAGCTCTCCGCATAATATTTTTTACTCCAAGCTGAGGAATGAGCATGAGCTCAGCTGGCAGTTACACAAAAGAATCCCTGAACTCTGGTTTTCCTTGAAAAATGTTCTGTGCTGATTGCAGGGAATGAGTTGTTACCACATTCCTGACTGGTAAATGCAGGACAACACAATATCCTGAGCATTTTAAATGGCATTTGACACCTGAATCAGCTGCTGTTCTCCACTGACTTCAAAAGAATATTTATGAAAATAAACAGCCAAAGCTCACCTGAACCCTATAATTCAATAAATGTGAATTCATACCCTGTAGGGCTGAATCAGTGTGTTGGTATAACATGAAAAATCCCACACAAACAACCAACACCACCAAAAAAAAAACCAACCCAAAGCCAAGAAAAACAGAAGGAAAGGTGGATTTGGCTTTTATTTTTGGAACAAAGAGGTGGATTTGTTTCATCTGCACTAACAGGGATCTTGCTTAAGTGCATGGTCAGTCTGAAGTGTTTCATCCAAAAGACCTTTTACAGATCTTGGGCTCCATATATGAACTGGTTTTATCCAGCTCGAGGACAGTGAAAAGATGGAAAAGACTTTCCAACTTCACAACAACCTCTCCTGACTTCTGCAAATTGTGGCCTGACCTACTTCATGGGACAGGTTATTAAATTCTCCCAGCAGTTCCTACATTCGACAGCCAGAGCTTCTGCAATAATTCTCTTTTGAAATACTCATGGCCTTTTCAGAAGGATCCAGCTGATAGAAAAGGGAATCTATTCCCATGATTATTTATCCTATTAACCCAAGTTTGTACCGTATTTTTAGTTTGGTAATATTTATGCTTGGCTTCCAGGACCTGGGTTTGGATCTGACTTCATGCAACAAATGAAAAATCACCCAAACCATTGAGCTGTTCTAGATTCCTCTGCTCCTCTGGTATTCTATTCAAGTCATAGGTTCACAGAACCATTTATGTTGGAAAAGACCTCTAAGATCATCGAGTCCAACCACTAACCCATGTCCCCAGGTGCCACATCTCCGAGATTTTTAATCCCTCTGGGGGTGGTGACTCCACACTTCACTGGGCAGCCTGTTCCAATATTTGACAAACCTCCTGATGAGGAAATTTTTCCTAACATCCAGCCTAAATCTCCCTGGAACAACTTGAGGCCATTTCCTCTTATCCAGTTTAGCATTAAATTATAGATAATTATCCCACCTTCCAGCACCACCTTGGAGTGGAAAGGGATCTTCCTAATCTCTAATCTAAACCTACTCTCTTGTCAGTTTGAAGCCATCCCCCCATATTCTTGCAAACAGCTCTCTCCATCTTCCTTATAGGCTGTGTTCAGATCCTGGAAGGCCACAATTAGGTCATCCCAAAGCCTTCTCCGGGCTGAACAATCCCAATTCTCTCAGTTTTTTCCTCACAGCAGAGCTGCTCCATCCCCCTGATCAATTTGGTGGCAGTTTGTGCCTCCTGTTTCTAATGGGGTGATGCAGGTGGGATGTCACTCCCGAGCTGGATTCCTCCCTCAATAAATGGGATGTGAAGGAGCCTCTCCTGGATGCTCCACAGATCAGGCCCTACAGAGCCTGACACCAGCTGAACTTTGCTTTTTAATTGCATTGTGTGATCTCTGTCAGCCCAGGGCATCCTGGGTGTGCTCAGCCGAATCGCGGCTCTTCTCCAGAGCTGCTCCCCTCCGTATCAGCCCTGCCACCTCTCATTAACACCTTCCCAAAGGTAATCCAGGCAGGCACTGCCATCCCGGTGCAGCCCAACACGGGTCATTTCCACGGAGCAGCAGGATTCATTAGGAATGAGGACTGGAGAAATCCGCAGCAGGCGGACGATGGAGAAGTAAATGGGGAGAGACTTCAGAGCACACCTCTTGCATCTCTAATGGGTTTGCTTGCCAAAGGGAATGACTGCTTTGATGGGATGGTGCCTTTTTTTTTTTTTCCCCATCGGAACAGTGAGTTCTCAGACTCTGAGCACAGCACAGCTCCTTCCACAGGGTTTGAAATGGAGATGAAATCAAATTGTTAATCAGACGTGGGTTAGCAAAGTGCTGAGAGGCAGCTGAGGTGGCACGAGGCTCTGATGCTCCTCTGGACTTTCCAGACTGAAAGTTTATCTTTTAAAGAGGTAGCAAGGAAGAGGAGCTGACTCTCCAGTCTGCTCTTGTGAGAGCCTGCCTGGAGCACTGTCCCCCATTCTGGGATCCCCATCAGAAGGGTGTGGAGCTACTGGCATGAGTCCAGAGGAGGCCATGGAGATTCTCCAGGAGCTGGAGCCCCTCTGCTCTGGAGCCGGGCTGGGAGAGCTGGGAATGTCCAGCCTGGAGAAGAGAAGGCTCCAGAGAGACCTCAGAGCCCCTTCCAGTGCCTGAAGGGGCTCCAGGAGAGCTGGAGACAAAGGATGGAGTGCCAAGACACTTCCTTAAGCTGAAGGAGGGGAGATTTAGACTGGAAATTAGGAAGAAATTCTTCACTATGAGAGCAATGAGGCCCTGGCAGAGGTTGCCCAGAGAAGCTGTGGCTGCCCCATTTCTGGAAGTGTCCAAGGCCAGCTTGGACAGGGCTTGGAGCAACCTGAGATAGTGGAAGGTGTCCCTGCCCGTGGGAATGAGATGATCTTGGTCTCTCCCATTCCAAACCATTCCATACCGTTCCATGATCCTGTGATTCTGACAGGGAGCCCACAGCTGCTTGTGGAGGAGGTTCTTCTCTTTCCAGTTATAGTCGAGCTTGAGTCCAAACTGCCTGTGATGCTTTTAAAAAGTGAAAAGGAAAGAGGAAATGATATATTTATACAATCTAAGGGATCCTGTGGATAATTCTGTATTCTTTAAACTTACACACTGGAAAGTTTCGAGAAAACCTCTCCTGCTCTGGAGAGACAAGGATCCGAAACTAACCAGGCTAATGAGGCCAAGCCAATGAAGACATGAAAAATTTGAAGTTCTTCATCTATAATTCAGTGGGGTCACGCCATCCCACCGGGTCCTTGGACAAAGATGTGTCCCCAGTCGGGATTTCCTTGCACTATTTTAGATTCTTTTGGGATTGTTTGCTGGACAATTGGGCTCTGGGTTGCAGGGATGTAGGAGCTGGAGGGTTTGTAGCCTTTCTTTAGCACAGGCTGGGGCAGAGGATTTGTTCTTAGGCAGCTAATGAGTGTCTGGGGACATTTTAAAGTGTCTGTGTGGCCTGAAAAGGGATCCATTTACCCAACAGCTCTTAAAGGGCTTTATCAGGCAGGAGCAACCCAAGCGATTAACGCTGCTACTTCTCATTAAAATGAGCTCCTTGAATGCAATTAAAGGGTGCCTCAACCCCTCCAGCAAGGCTGGGGAGCTGCTCAGGTGTCAGCAGCATTCATGGCCCACACCAAGTTCTTATGTACATCTCCAGCAGGCATTTTGCAACTCTCTCTCCCATCCATCCTGCCCAAGCCCGGGATTTTGCTCATTATTCCTGATTTTCCTATTAGAAGACAATGCTCAGAGCTGTTTCTCTGTCTTCGCTTTGAAGGACACCCTGCCTAAATTCCTGACCTCCAGGATACTCTCCTGTCTCTAGCTGCATTGTTGACTCACCAGCATGCCAGGATCTTGCAGCTTTTTAGGCATCTGAGGCTGGTGGACATCCACACTTGAACTATTTGCCTTTTTTAGTTCTAACACAGTGAGATGGACTCTAGGAAATGATAATTTCTGTCTTCAGGGCTGGACAGAGCTAAAATCTCCTCATGGGTCTGCACCAGAGGAACAGGGCATCCTTTTTTCATGTTTGCAGATTGAGTTGTCTAACTGTAAAATATCTCTTGGGAGGAAAAGAGGCAGCCTTGGATGAATTTAACTACTTGGGAACGGGGAGAAAAGCAGTGACCTACAGCAAATGCTGTCACCCCCAAGGTCAGCACCTGTGAATGATGAATTTGTCATTCAGACCTAATTCGTGTACAGAAATGTGTTGTAGGACCTTATTGCTAAGCTAGATCCCTTAACAGGGGGGAACCCCAGGCATTTCTAAACATGATTCATCTCTCAGTATTTATCGGGTTGCCTTAGGATGAGAGAAATTACCCTCTGGAAGTTCCTGCTGGTTGCAAAGGGAGCTCAGGGTGGCTGTCACAGATGGCTCCATTTGAGGACTCTAGTTCCATGAGTACAGAGGCACAGCAGGGCCCAGCCAGAGCTAAATGCTGCTGTAAAATCTGTAATAATATCTACAACAATAAAGGTCGCTGCTGCTGGGTGCCAGCTCTGTATTGGCTTCTCTGGGTGCTCAACTGATTTCTCAGTCCTGTGCCCACTTCAGTTTGCATTCCCACTGTTTATCTCTAAAGCAGCCTTCATGGAAAGCTTGGAAGAAGATGCAAGGTGACCTGCACACAAAATTATAGAATATCCTGAGTTAGGAGGGATCCACAAGGACCATCAAGGCCATCTCCTGGCCCTGCACAGGACAACCCCAGGAATCCCACCCTGTGGCTGAGAGTGTTGTCCAAATGTTTTTTGAGCTCTGTCAGGCTTGGTGCTGTGACCACTTCCCTGGGGAACCTGTTCCAGTGACCAAAGACCCTATGGATGAAGAACCTTTTCCTAATATACAACCTAAACCTCTTCCGACACAACTTCAGGCCATTCCCTCAGGTTCTGTAAGGTCACCAGAGAGATCAGTGCCTGCCCCTCCTCTTCCCCTCATGAGGAAGCTGCAGACCCCAATGAGGTCTCACTTGAGCCTCCTCTTCCTCAGCAGCTCCTCCTATGGCTTCCCCTCTAGACCCTTCACCATCTTCATGGCCCTCCTTTGGTCACTCTCTAATTCCTTTGTATTCCTTAAATTTATACATGGGCATGGTTTAGAGCCTGCTTTGAGCAAGTTCACTGGGGCTTTGCAAGACTTCTCCAGAGCAGGTGGACACCACCAAACTCTCACTCCAAAGGCTGTTATCCATAGCAGACGTCGTGTTTGTGGATTTAAGGATCTTCCTTGTGGATAACAAAAAGGACTCGCTACTCACTGCTGCCAAGAACCCAAGTCCATTAGGAGTGGGTGGCTTTTCCCCCTCAGTTTTGTATCATAAAGAACTTTTTGATGGCCCTGCCCTGAGTCTGTGCATTGTCTCAGTGGGGCGGATCTGTTTGTTGGGCCTCACTGCAGAACGCCAGGGTAAAGAGCATCCCTGGACCAGCATTTGTGCCAAGGCTGTACCAACAGCGGGTATGGGCAGGAACCACCATGTGAGAACAACTGTTCCTCCACAGGAGGGGAAGACATGGACATTTCTGGCCAGCTTGTATCATATAATCCTGGAATGGTTTGGGTTGGAAGGGATCTGAAAGATCATCCAGTTCCAACTCCTTCCACTGTCCCAGGTTGCTCCAAGCCCCATCCAACCTGGCCTTGAACACTTCCAGGGATGTGGCAGCCACAGATTTTTTGGGAAACCTGTGCCAGGGCCTCACCGCCCTCCCAGGGAAGAATTTCTTCCCAATATCCCATCTAAACCTACCCTCCTCCGGGCTAAAGCCATTATGCTCTTCTTCCCATGTGAGTTTGCTCCTTGAACTGAGCCAAACCCCCTCTCTTTTGCTTTCTTGTGCCTTTGAAACCTTGAACTCCTATTTATTTACAACCAGCTGTTCTGTTTAACTGCAGCACTGCCATTTCCTCTCTGCTGTGCTCCGGGATTCACTTCCCGGCATGGAACAATCCATTCTTTCCCTCCGTTGTTCTCTGTGCCAAGTTATTTCTCTTTAGCTCTCTCTCTACTCCCCCATCGTGATTCTTTCACTGGAGATCAGCCCCACTCACTCGAGCTGGTGGATCTGCAGCCTGGACTTTATTGAATGAATCTCTCTGAAGCTCTTATCAGTGCTCCCAACACTCTGCTCATGAATATTCATGAGCTAAGCGACTGCTCAGGAGCTATAATGGAAGGCGACAGTGCCAGTCAGCAGCTGCTGCCGAGACGGATCCCAGCCTTCAGCTATAATTACACCCAGAGATGGGTTGTCAGAACAACCCTCACTCACGGATTAGGGCATTCCTGATTTTTCAGGCGTGAAGAGGGAATTCGCTTATCACCAGCAACAGTATTTCAGGCTTGATATTGCTCCCCTCACAAAAGCAATGCTGCCTGTTGCATCCTAAACATCACAGCAATAATACACTGAAAATATGAAGAGTGCAGCCAGCGATGGGGCAGCGGCCTGCAGTGAAATGGAGTGATAAGAATTGACTGAGGCACTGCTGGGCTCACTTAGTCATCAATACATGCTATCTCCTTACACCCGCAAATGATAAGATCTGAGAACAAATGTAAGCAATATTGATGATTTTTGGTTTTTTATTTGTTAAGCCTGGAGGATTTGCAGCAAGACCTGAATACCAGCCCTCAGTGCCTCGGGAAATCGTTATCCATCGATAACCCGGGAAATTGCATTCTAGGGAAGGACATGGATATGCTACATCACCTTGGGTGTCACAGGATGAAGACCAGCTATCCAGCTGGGAATTAGCTTTGGATTCACCACATGGATGGCAGATCTTGCATTTCCGACTGTGATAAACAGCTATTACAGCATTGGCTTTCGCGGGTAGTGAAACGTAAGAAATATTATGTATTAGAATATGTTAGGAAATATCATGTGCGTTAAGAATAACTTTGCGATGCAAATATTAACTAGTTAACATTATAACTGGGGTCAAAGTTACAAGGTGCTTATATAGCTTGAGTTATAAGATACCGATATAACCTGAATCATAACTTTATATACCTATATAATCTTAATCATAACTTTCTTTACAATGTAATAGCTATAGTTAACATGGTTAACTAATCGCTTAATGCTTAAATAAATGGAAACTCGCCAGGTGAATAATCTCAAAAAGAGACAAGTATAGCCAGATAAGGGAAGCAGCAGGATGTACTAATGAGAAGTTGGCAACAATGAAGCCAATTAGCCACCTAGTAAAGAATTTAAACTGGTTGGATCCAGAAAGACCTAGGAACACCATAACAGCGCATGCTCCGAAGACAAAGTTGAAAAGTTCAAGATGTGAGGAAGACCTGAGCCTTCATCAAAGAAGACCCCCAAAGACCCTCACGATCATAGTACGCATGCTCTAAAAGGCGGATAGGGGGAAGAACTATGTTAATCCCTTCTAAAAAAAAAAAGTAAATTAGTTCTCAGAAAAACTTTGCATATGCATTGTGGTTTATTAATATGCATAATGTTAAAGCATATAACTGGGAAGTTTGTGTAAGTGTGTGTGCCTCTGGCTATGAGCTATGCACCCAGTGCTGTGGCCTTTTGCTTTAAGTGACCTTTGTCCCCTATTGTCCCTTACTAAATTTATAAAACCCCAAAAAGAGGAGTGGGCTTCGTTTCTCACACGGACTAAGACTTGAAGAATTCTGAATTCACTGCTTTAGCCCAGGTTTAATAATGGGCAGAGATAAACCATTCATCTCTGAGGGATTTACACCCCTTTGCAAAGGACTGAGCCAAAAGTGTTGTTCCCAGCAAGAACTGGGAATGAGTCACCACAATGAATGAAAGGAATGAGGTAATTCACGCCTGATTTGACCACAGGCCATCAGGCTTTGGATGTCACAGCCCAAATTTGACTGCTCTCTGAGTCAGACCCAGGGATGAAGTAAAATAGAATCGGTTAAACCATCTTTGAGGTGTTTCAGGTGAGGTGAACCACCCAAAACTAGCTATGCCAGCACTGCCTTGGATGGCACAGCTCTACTGATGGAGAGGCAAAAGGGGCCACATGTTATTCCAGGCTTCTTATCTTGATATTGTGCTCTTTTATGGATCCACTTCCACTGAAATTCACCTTCAAGGATATATTTCTGATGTCATCATGTCAGTCTGGTCCAGAACTATTTAATTTTGAATGTTCTAGTAAACAAGCAGAGACAAGACTTTCACACAAAGCTGTCTGCCCTCACTTCAGTGTTTCAGAACCACCCTTGATCTCTGTTTGCTGCTGAAGACCCAACCTATATTTCATTTAAGATTTACCCACTGTCAGATGGAAGTTTCCTTGGTCTCACCAAGCCTTCCAGCTTTGCCTCACTCTGTGTGACAGAGCTGTTGGGAGAAGGTTCCATGCCAGAAGTAGGACACAGGGATTATGTGGATGATTAAAATAGATTTATTGCTAATAAAGTGTCTAAATATTGCCAGTGTAGTATCTAATTTATAAGTCCGTTGTAGAATTACAATGGATTATTTTATAATCAGGTTGTGGTCACATCTTGAGTCCTGTGTCCAGATTTGGGCCACTCGCTTCAAGAAAGACATTGAGGGGCTGGAGCTTGTCCAGAGGAAGGAACAGAGCTGGGGAAGGATCTGGAGCACCAGGAGCAGCTGAGGGAGCTGGGGGGGGCTCATCCTGGAGAAAAGGAGGCTCAGGGGAGATATTCTGGCTCTCCACAACTCCCTGACAGGAGGGGGCAGCTGGGGCGGTCAGCCTCTTCTCCAAGGCAACAGGGCAAGAGGAAATGGCCTCAAGCTGGACCAGGGAAGGACATCAGGAGGAATTTCTTCATGGAAAGTGTTGTCAAGCATCTACATGGACAGCCCAGGGAGGTGGTGGAATCACTGTCCCTGGAGGTGTTTAAGAAAAAACTGGACATGGCACTCAGTGCTTGGTGGTGTTTTAGTCCAAGGTTGGACCTGATGATCTCAAAGTTCTCTTCCAACCCAACCCATTCTGTGACTCTGTGCTACATTTCTGACTTGCCCATAAGCAAAAGCACGAGTCCCAAACCGTGTCCCATGGCTGCCATGATGCTGAGGGCAGGTTCTGTCTCCCACAGGCTTTTCCTGCCTTACACCCATTCAAACCTTTCCTCCTCCTCCCCCTGCACCGGCAGAAGACGCAGCTTGTGAATCATCCCCCAGCCCTAGCTTGTTTCCCCCAGTATTTACAGCCCCTTCTAATCTTTACAGCCTTCCTCCAGAGTATCTCTGGTTATGAAATAGCTGCTGCTGATTCTTTTTCCCTGAGAAATAATTCAAGCCCAGAGGGGTCTCTTGGCACCCAGTAGAAAACATTGCTGCCAAAAAAGCAAATCTAAATGCAAATTTAGACCCATTTCAGGCCTCTCCCTGCTGGCAGAAGCAGTCAGATCTCACTTCCCTTCTTCTCTCCATTACAAAACCATGGGTATTTCCTAGACATCTCCAATAAGAGCTGGGAAGAGGGAATGGGGGTAAGATTTTCCCTGACACTGTTTTATTTATCAACAAACAATGTTTATTTCTTACTGGCAGGTAGGATGTGTACCTGGGAACTTAGGACAAGGGGGAATGGCTTTAAGCTGAAAGAAAGTAGATTTAAATTGGATATTAGCAAGAAATTGTTCCCTGTGAGGGTGGTGAGGCCCTGGCCCAGACAAGTTGTTGACATCCCATCCCTGGAAGTGTTCAAGGCCAGGATGGGGGACTCAGAGCACCCTGGGATAGTGGAAGGTGTCCCTGCCCGTGGCAGGGGTTTGGAACAAGATGTTCTTTCAGGTCCCTTCCAACCCAAACCATTCCATGATTTTATGATTTTATGAACCTTTATGACTTTTATGACTTTCTGTGACTTTTCCCACCTTAGGTCTGCTCTTGCTGCATCTTCCTTTGCCCTCCCAGCTCTTCCCTCCTTTGCTTGGGTTTGCACTTGGTCTTTCTCTGCTCCCCGTGGTGGCACTGATGGGAAGCAGGAATGAACTCTGTGTTTTTCCCTCAACTTTTCCTGGGAAGAGAACAAAACCGTTGAGTTTCAGTTCAGTGCTGACATCCAGACTTGCCTTTCCTTTCTGGCTCAGCTTTAACCTGATGCAGGGTCTAAGCCTTTAGACTGAGCTTAACAGCAGTAGGTTTATTCTCTATGGCTGAAGAATCACGAAGACCTGAGCTTAGGAAAAGCTTTCTTGACTATGAAAAATCTTGGAGAATGGATAATTTTCCTCTCTCTGGCTTTCCAAGCATTTTGGGAATGTCGAAATATCCTTTTCCCTCCTTCCTCCTTTGAAGTTATGGTCTTATTTATCCTCATGTATCTTGACAGGAAATAGGCACTGATGAGTTAAAGCACAAGGTAAAAAGATAACATATATCTGCCTAAAAAGCCAAGTAAGCAGAATTTAGATATTTATATTCAAGAATCTTTTCTAAAAAAGTCTTGTTTGACTTGTCTATGAGCTTGAAATGTCTTGGTACTAAGGTTCTGGTGTCTGCAGTTCATTATTCACCTAATCCTGAGCTAATGAGAAGTGAAAGTACCACCCACATTAGATGAGAACCAGAAGAAATGGTCTTGTGCTGATAAGTTTGAGTTTTGTGAAGTGTTTGAGCTTCCAAGGGGTGGCACAGAGGAACAGCAGTGCCTGCACAGTGATATCTCCTGTGACCAGCTGATAAAAGACGTAAACAGACCTTTGTTTTCACAGATATTGAACTTTTTGGAGGGAAGAAAAATCTCTTCCAGGCTCAGCTCTAGAGGCAGGGAGTTCAAAACAACAAACTTTAGTCTCAGGCTGGAATGCTGCTTTTGTTTATCTTGGTTGCAAAATCAAAAAAATTTAAAAAACATTTCAGTTCTGAGTGAAAGGTTTCTTTTCTCTCTTGTGGCATTAAAAAATCATAACCTAACTTGGCCTAACACACACAAGAACCAAAATATCTCTGTAAAATGAGTAATTAAAAAGGGTGGGTTCAACTGAGTTAGAGACAGGGGTTCAGCAGTTTGGGGACAGATTGTCCCAGTGCCCTGGTGCCAAGCAAGAAATCTTGGGAAGAGGTCTCTGCCTCGCTTCCCTGGGATTTGTTGTTTTGTCTGATGCACACCAAACTCTTCCCTTTTTCGTTTTCCATGTATTTTCCTGGCCACTGCACAGTGACCTCCATGCACAAGAGGTTGGAGGGTGTGTGATAATTTGTGGCAGGAATTAATTGGAATTATTATAGATGAATGCACCTAATTCAAGAATAAAACAAACATAAATTTATTTCGTGTCCGAGAAAATCGCACA
>VWZW01004128.1:540188-576935 GCA_013397115.1 Edolisoma coerulescens
TTCGGATGCAAACACCTTCCCGGTAGAAACTGCATTCTTTTTGGAACAAGCCCTGTTCCTTTCGGATGCAAATACCCTCCCGGTAAGAGCTGCATTCCTCTCGGAGCCAGCTCTGGCCGTTCTTAAAACTGGTTACAACTTAACTTTATACATACATTTTGATGTTATATATTTGAGCGCGAATTACCCGATTTATTTATAAAAGAATTGTGCCATCAGCAGGGAGCTAGGAGGACTTGGGAGCTGGCAAGTGCAAGTGGATAATGAGGGACCTTGGGCCTCGGGTGAGATGATCCCGAGATCCTCAGCAAACACCATCCTGAGAAACTCAACATTACTGGCAACGAGCATTTGCATCCCAGAAAACCAAGAGTATCCTGGGATGCCTCAAAAGAAGCACCAGCAGGTTGAGGGAGGTGATTCTTCCCTTCTACTCTGCTCCTGAGACCCACCTGGAGTCCTGTGACAACTGTGGAGTCCCCAGAATATGGATGTGGAGCTGCCGGAGTCAGTCCAGAGGATGCCACAAAGTTGATCTCAGGGCTGGGGCTCCTCTGCTCTGGAGACAGTCTGGGAGAGCTGGGGGTGTTCAGCCTGGAGAAGAGAAAGTTACAGGGAGACCTCAGAGCCCCTTCCAGTGCCTAAAGAGGCTCCAAGAGAGCTGGAGAGGGACTTGGGACAAGGGCCCAGAGTGACAGGACAAGAGAGAATGGCTTTAAGCTGAAAGTGGGCAGGGTTAGATGGGATTATGGGAAGGAATTCTTCCCTGTGAGGGTGGTGAGGCCCTGGCACAGGTTTCCCAGAGAAGCTGTAGCTTCTTCGTCCGTGGAAGTGTTCCAGGCCAGGTTGGACAGGGCTTGGAGCAATCTGGGATAGTGGAAGGTGTCCCTGTCCATGGCAGGGGGTGGAACAAGGTGATCTTTAAAGCTCCTTCCAACCCAGATCATTCTATGATTCCATGAAAACATTCTGCGATTCCTACCAGTGTTTCTTAGTTCTTTTAAGTATAGATTTAAGAAATACTTTGAGTTTGTCATTCCAAAAGATAGAGGTGTATGAAGACAAATGTACAAACACAGAAAAGAAATATTTGTATGAGTGGAATCATCCCAAAACAGGGCTGCAGGAAGGAGCATCTCTTGGGTGAGTAGCAGGCATTAATCCTTTCTATTGTTCCTCTCTCCATTTTCAGACCATAATTTTATCGTTTGTTGGGCTGGCCTGGCAAAGCAAAGCTCTCAGTAAATGATATTGCCATGAACACATCTCATCGCCATCCCTGTGATATCTGGAGTGTGCCAAGGGAATGGGACACAAACCTTGTGCAAGACCCCTGAGATGGAATGAGGGATCATGAGGCCAAACTGAAGTGAGGAAGATGAGAGGGGAAACACCATGTAAGACAGACAGTGATGGAGAAGAGATTCCAGGAATGGACAATTCCAGGGAAAGTTTGGGCTAAAAACTGGAGTGGGAAGCAGTGACCACCTTTGAAGGGCAAGAATAACCCATCACGTTTTGGGTTGGCTTCAAAACAAAACCCAAGCTTTATAGAGAAATCAGGAGTTGGCCTATGAGACATTGACTTAATTCATGCAGCTGAAGCTGCTCCTCTGGGTCCTTCCTTGCTTTGTTTCTGGGATTTACAAGTTGAAAACATGAAGAAAAATAAGCTGCATTTACGAATGAACCATAGGGCAGTTCTGAACATTAAAGGTGTGAAAAGGGGGATCATGGTGCTGCACCACTGCAAAGCAGAGAATGTTGTGGTGAGAGCAAAGTTTCCACATTTGTACAACCTGGGAGTTTATTTGGAAAATCGCAAAGCAGTCCACTCACCTTCAGTCAGGCAAGATGGTGCGACATGAAATCCATGCAGGAAAAGAAAACCTGCAAGGACTGTCAGAGCTAGAGAAGAGTTGCTTTTAATAGAAAAGACTGGAAGAGCTTGGCTGGAGCTGGAAGCTGAGTAGGACTGGGCCTGGTCTGCAGACTCTGCCTCCAGACAAGCAGCAGGAAGGAGGAAGAATTATTTTAGCTGCAGGATGAAGCTGGCACCAGGACAAAGAGCTAAAAACTCATCTCAAATGAATGTTGGCAGGAAAGGAAAATGTTTCTAAGCATCAAAGGCAAAGAAGGTTTTGGGACAGCCTCCAAAACACCCACCAGGTTTGGGGTAGGTTTGAGATCCACGTGTGAGCAGGACTACGGAAAAACCATGGAGCTCAGGAGCAGAAGACTCTGTCAAGTCAGACATCAGTCTGAGAGAGATATTTTGGCAACTAAAAGTACAAGAGGAGAATTTTAGATCAGAGATATAAGAAAAAGTTCTTTACTGTGAGGGTGGTGAGGCACTGGAACAGGTTGCCCAGAGAAGCTGTGGATGCTCCATCCCTGGAAGTGTTCAAGGCCAGGCTTGGAGCAACCTGGTGTGGTGGAAGGTGTCCCTGTCCATGGCAGGGGGTTTGGAACTGGGTGATCTTAAAGTTTCCTTTCAATCCAAACCACTCAATGATCTAAGTCAAATCTCTCTGTAAATGCACTTGAGGAATCCTCAAAGATTTGGGGATTCTCTCCTGTATCGTTCCTGTTCTCTGGTCTTGTTCCACATGGACGTGAATCCTTCCCCAGAGCTGCCCTAAATTCAGTGCTGGGTGGGTTTATGTGAAGATTTTTTTCTTTGAAAAATGTCCTGGAGATATGAAAATAAAAACAAGGTTTACTCCAAATATATGAACATTCACTCAAAGAGTGGTTGAGCATTGGGACAGATTCCCAAGGGAAGGAGAGGAGTCAGCATCCCTGGAAGTGTTCACAAAACAAGCAGATTTGTGGCATTTGTGGGTATGCTTTAGTGGATGTGGTGGTATTGGGTGGAAGGCTGGACTTGATGATCTTGGAGGTATTTTCCAACCTTCATGATTCTATAATTTCGAGGCCACCATTTCCCCATGCACAACTTTAATGTGTTTACAGGAGATAAATATTGCAGCAGTGTTTCCACCATATTTTATTAAGGTTTTTTTAATGCTGCTTTTTTTATTTTATATGTAATCTAAACTCCATTTATAATTTTGAAGGATTGTATTACCTATGGCAGCCATAAAAACCTTTTCTTTGTGTAAGGCCTGGGTAAACATTTTCATGGTGCTCAGGAGCACAGTGAGTTTGTCTCTTTGGGGAGCATCCAAATAAATCTCAGCACAACCTCTAATGTCACTAGAAAATTTAAATTCTGCAAACTGAACGGTTTTAAAGTTTTTCCAAGGAAGATAACAGTAAAAGTGGCTCTCATTTAAGTTGACTGCAGGCTGTAGGATACCCCCCAGGAACAAAATTCCAGTTTGGGGAAGCTGGAGATTATTCATTCACTGCCCTATTCCTTTGGTTAAATTGGGTTTTCAATCGTGATGGTTACAGGAGGACAAGAAGTCTTTTGCAGTCATAAAATCTTGGAATGATTTGGGTTGGAAGTGACCTTAAAAATCATCCCACTCCCCCCCCTGCCATGGGCAGGGGCACCTTCCACTATCCCAGGTTGCTCCAAGTCCCGTCCAACCTGGCCTTGGACACCTCCAGGGATGGGGCAGCCACAGCTTCTCTGGACAACCTTTGCTAGGGCCTCACCATCCTCACAAGGAAGAATTCCTTCCTAATATCCCATCTAAACCCACCCTTTTTCGATTCAAAATCGTCACCTCTTGTCCTGTCACTCCATCTCTCATCCAAAGTCCCTTTCCCTCTCTCTTGGAGCCCCTTTAGGCACTGGAAGGAGCTCTGAAGTCTCCTCAGAGTCTTCCCTTCTCCAGGCTGAACAGTCCCAAATCTCTCAGTCTGTCTGCAAAGGTTTGGTTGGTTACGACAACGCAGAAGCTAAAAAAGTAAAATCTGGATTAGTAAAAGGAGGAACAAGACTCACTCCCCGTGTGACAAAACTGAGTGATTTGGTTGTCATTGTCTCCTGTGCAAAGATTCCATCCACCACTGTTACCCAAAACCGTGTTTGTGGGGAGATGAAAATTTCCATTCCTGTATCTATTTGTTATTTACCGAGGGGAAAACAACCCAGCTGTGGATGGGGTTTTTTCACTGCCCAGAGCTTGGTGTTCATCATCATGAAATAGCAGAAGGAGGAAGGCAAAGAGAGGCTTTGCCTGTTCTATTTAGGGATTTCACTTGGGGCTGGATGAATAACTCTGGAGTGTGGGATAAAATACCGAGTGTGAGGAGCCTTTTGTTCTCATACGCCCTGCAGGAAATCACACAATAGTCTCTATTTGCAAACAAGGAGTAACAACTTGATGAAACTCCCTAAAAAACGTGTTTGCTTTTGCACACTACCGAGGAAAAGGGATCTTAGCTGCGATTCCAAACAAACTTATGGCTGCTGTAAGAAATCATAAATTTTCAGGGATGGAAAAGAGCTTTCTTCATCCAAGTTTTCATGCAAAGAGTTTGTATTTGTCAGAAGTCTTCAAATTTTAATTAAAACCAGGAAAGCCTTAGAACTGGATTTGAAAGATACTGAAAAGAGAGAATATTCACATTTTAAAGGTGAGCAGTTTTTATTTTTTAGCAGATTTATCCTAAAAACGACTTTGTTTTTCCAACACCTGAAGACATTCTGGGTGAAAAATGTAAGGTGTTGTGGAAGGAGGGTTTTTTGCTGGAAAGCCAGGAATCCTATGTAAAGAAATACTGAAGAAGGATTGAGTTCTTTCCAAATAAGATTAATTCAGCTTTTCTGCTCTTTTTTAAAATTTTTCTTTTAATTCTGAATCCTTTTGATATGGGGAAACCTCCAGAAATATAAACTGGATTTACATATTCTTTCTTTTGTGTGTTTTCGAAAGTGAAATCTGGCTGACAAGCAGGAAAAGTGACAAATTAGTAAAGAAAATAAACCAATGTTCTTTCCTCTCTCTATAAATAAATCCCTGGGATATGGAATGTAAATCTGTGAAATCATTCCCTGTGAATGTAAGTTCAGGGTAGCGAACATAAAGGCAAATTTAGATATCATCCAGCATATGCACAAAAAGAGATCTCCATGGTAAAATATCCATGCTAAGCAAAACCAGTCTGAGCTGGAATTCACCTTTGATGTGGTGACAGCCCAACAAATGTTAAAATGCAGCAGAAATAGAAACAAAACGAATCACTGGGACACCATATTTTCCCAAATCCTCTTCTCTTACAGATTAAGATATTAATTATGTCATGAGAAGCATGGCCGCAATAATTAATGTTTCTATAAGGAATCTGCTCTGACAGCCAAATCGTGATTCCCCATCCCTGGAAATGTCCAAGGCCAGGTTGGATGGAGCTTGGAGCAACCTGTAAGTTGTCCCTGCCCATGGCAGAGGAGTGGAACAAGATGATCTTGAAGGTCCCTTCCCACCCAAGCCATTCTGTGATTTTCCAGGGTACCAATTGCTAATTCCACCAAATTTATGGAAGAGAGTTGAATTCAGAGCTCCGTGCCCCTCCAGGATCACCATGATGCACAAAACCCAAGGGCTGGCTCTTCCCTCAGTGGTACAAGTGAGGAACTGCATTGAAACAGCTGATGCTGCTGCCCAGGGAATTGTTCATCCAGCTGGAGTGGGGAATTCAGGAATAATTCCTTCATGGACAGGGTGGTCAGGCATTGGAATGGGCTGCCCAGGGAGGTGCTGGAGGCGCCATCCCTGGAGGCGTCCAAGGAACCACTGGATGTGGCACTCAGTGCTCTGCTCTGGTGACAAGGTGGGGATTGGTCACAGGTTGGACTCAATGATCTTGGAGGTCTTTTCCAGCCTCAGTGATTCTGGGATTCTGTGAATTGGGCTCCTGATGGCCACAGCATCAAAATTCCCTAGAGCCAGCACCAAGAAAAACTCAACGATTTGATTGAGACAGAGCCCACAGGAAAAGCAAGACCACATGGAAAACGGCCACAAGGTTTATTTTTCTCATCGAACTTTTTGGTGCTGACACCTTTTCCAGATTAAATATAAAACTTTGAGGAACTTGGTAGAAGACTGAAAAATGTCAAGTGATGGTTTGGGATTGGAGTGAAGGGGAAGGAGGGGATGTTTGGTTTGTTCATTAAAAAAAGACAAATCCCCTGAAAGGAGACATTTCTCATGGAAATATCACTCCTTTGAAACCAGCCAAAGAAGCTTTTTTGTCTGAGACAGAGATTGAGATCAATCTGAAACTGGGTTTGAACTGTAAATCCAAGACCTGCCTGAGCCACTGGAGGTTCACTGACTCACCTGGCACCCAGGAGAAATCCCATAATGTCTGGATGGGGCTCTGAGCAGCCTGATTTAGTGGAACTAGATGATTAAGGTCCCTTCCAATGCTTCTATAATTCTAGAATTCTCTGTTTCTATGTGATGTTTATCACACGAGTCTGTGGTTGAGAGGAGCTGCAGTTTCTCTCTTTCTCACGTGTCCAGTGTGGAGTTTACCCAGCTTTGCTGGCCAAGAACACACACAAAAAAGGGCATTATCCTCCTTTCTCTTCTCATCCCAGAGAAGACCCATTTTCCAGATGGTTACAGCGCAATCCCTGAATTTTCTCCATGCCCCATAAGCTCTGAAAATGCAAAGGACCTCCAGGAAAGCTGCCCTGGTGCACTTGTGTGGGATGAAAAGGCAGAGGAAAAGGTATTTAAAAATCACAGCAGAAGTTCTGGGGGAAGGGAGGTCTTGAAAGGATGGAACGGATTCCTCTTCTGGCTCCTAATTAGGATTTGAGAAATCTCTGTGGGTTAATGAAGAGCAGACATGTTGAAATGTCACTTTATGTACATGGCAATTTAAGAGCTTCCCTTTCTGGAGAGAATTATTATGGGATATTAATGGCCAGTGTCTCAAAATCACAATGGAAAATAAATCCTCGCATTGAAACTGAAGAGCGAGAAGGAGATTTCTGGATGGATTAAAAATGTGTTGAATACCTAAACAGGCCAAAAAGAGAAAAATTAAGGAAGAAACAATTGGAAGAGAGTGAATAATTAACAATAAGCACAAACCATCATCCCAGGAACCACTACAGCACCTGCTTGACCAGCAACATCCTTTTCTCTAATGCATTTTCTCTAACAGCAATTGCCCCTTTTCATTTCAAAGATCAGTTAATTGATCTTAGACCTTAATTTGGTTGGTTTTGACCCTTTGATTGCCTCCCCTCCATGCCCTGAAAGTGCAGTTTTGCTTTCTGCAAAGGTTCCCTTCAATGCGCTGTGTTTAATACTCTGAAACACTCTGGGCTAATCAGAATCAGTGGTTTGGACCAGGTTTTCAGTTCGATCAGGGTTATTTTATCTGTTCCTTAGACAGCCAAAAGATTTTACTGTGAGGGTGGTGAGGCCCTGGCACAGGATGCCCAGAAGGGTCCAAAGCCACGTTGGATGGGGCTCGGAGCAACTTGGGATAGCGGGAGGTGTCCCTGCCCATGGCAGGGGTTGGAACTCAATGCTCTTGAAGGTCCATTTCAACCCAAGCTTTTCTGTGATTCTGTGATATCTGAAAAATTAGAGGTAAGTAGAGGCAACTAAAAAAACTGTCAAGTTTCCAAGCAACAATCATTTTGTGTTTCTCATTTTCTTAAAATCTGGCAGTTCGGGAAGCAACATTCCCTCTATATCTTCCTCAAAGATTTAAGAATAAACTCTTTTATGGTTTGGGATTCATTTTTTTTAATTAACGGTGAAAAAAAAAATCATTCAGGGACTATAATTCCTTGGACACTGAGATTATTCCAAAGAACAATTTAAGGTGAATTCCTCAGTTTGGATGCTCTTCTATTCATATCCTTCTGTTCCACTTTGAACTCTGCTGAGGGAGATCTTTGCCAATATTCTTTGCACCACGGCAATTTCCTGCTCTGGGAATTCCTTGAAATGACTTAGAGTGGTGTAACATCACTAAACCCATTGCTCTCATCCCACAAAATGAGAGAGAGACACCTGCAAGCAGGTGGGATTCCCTGTTTACTGTGGAATTTATTAGCTGGCACCATTCCTGGGTTGTCTATATTTAATTCAGGATGTTCTGCTTCGATTCACTGGCATGAAATAAAGATCATAAAGCATCAAGGCTCTAAGACAAACAGAGAACTTCATTTTCTTCAAGCAGTCACCCTCATATGTGGATTTTTGGGTGCACTGGGCACTGTGAAAGCATCAAAACTATGTGGAGCTCATAAACCAAGATATTTTGGGGTGCAACAGTTGTCATGGTCATGTTTGAAGATGCTGAGCAGGCAGCCAAAAGTGTCACTCAGTGCTAGCACCCCAGCAGTGCCAATGACATACAAAGAAGAGGAAACAGAATTGAGATCACTAAAAATAGAGCCCTCCTGCCATAAATGCCAGATTTATTTCCTTTGTAGGAAGGACGGAGCAAGGCTCTGAAGGTGCCATCCCTCTTCATCTTTTGTGCAAAGCAGCCAGGGGGATATTTTTGTTTGGTTTGATGTTTGATTTGAGTAAAAATAAACTGGAATGGGAACACGGCTGCTTGTTTTGACAGTGGGCATGGTTAGAGAGACGCAGCAAGATGAGAGCACAAGAAACAGCTCCTTCTTTGGGCATTTTGAATCCTGTTATGTGGGAATTGTTCTTTGGTTGTCAAAATAAAGTAGTTTGGCTTCAAGAAGAAGCCGTTGTTGAGAAAAATTTCCACAGAACATGGCAGGTGAGGCCCTGGCACAGGTTGCCCGGAGAAGTTGTGGATGTTCCATCCCTGGAAGTGTTCAAGGTCAGGTTGGATGGAGCTCTGAGCAGCCTGAAAGGTTGGGAAAGGTGCTGAAAGATGTCCCAGCCCACAGCAGGGGGTTGGAACTCGATGATCTTTAAGGTCCCTTCCAGCCTAAATAAATTATCTGTTCTTAGCCCTTCCCAAGTCTCTTTTTCAGTTGTCACAGCCCTGACACAAGCTCTGACTTTTGCTTGTTTGCCGAGTTTTTTGAAGATGAGATATTGAGGATTCAGGGGAGGCTTCTCCAAGCCAACAGATTCTCCAAGTGGCAGATTCCTAAAATAAAGAGACACAGCTCAGTGACCTCCAGGCTGTTGTGCTCAGCTGGTCTTGGAGAGTTTGATCTTGAAGTCCCCTGCTCAGCCAGATACTGCTTTTTAATGATTTCCATTTGGAGATTAAAAATGTGCGAGAAGCTGAGAAGCAAAATCAGTGTTTAGAACCAGAAGTCTGCAAAAATAGTGTTTAGAACTTGCCAGAGCTTTCAAAAATCTCAGAGTGTGGGAGCGAAGTGGGGAAGGGAGGGAGGGAGGGANGATGAAATCTAAGTCTGCCTCTAAAATACTGCAGGAACCAAAGCAATTACTGCAGTGAATCATTATTTCTGTGTGAGACCAAAGGACAGATTTCACCTGCTGGTGTCTCTCAGGGGCTGGAGCATGGAACAGATGAGCCTCTACTGCAACACAAAAGGAACTAAAAAAAGAAAAAGCAAAGCTCACAAAATCTACCAATTAAGAGTGAACACAAATGTACCAAGCTATTCAAATGGTGGGGATCCATGGGGATATTTATATAAATAAACTCTCAAACACTTTTTTCCTTGAGCAAACAGGTTTAATGAAGGTGTCCCTGGGGCTGTAATGAGAAAATCTTTCAGGTGCCTTCCTACCCAAACTGTTCTACGATTACATGAACTTTCAGGAGCTCTATCAACACTACCCCTGAAGGTTTTTCCATCTATTCCTCAGTCTTCCCCACTCCCTAATTCTAAGAATTATTATTGGGACACAAAAATTGGATTCTTATCCTGCCACTTATTAAAAACCTTAAACAGCTCCTGTTTTGCCCCTTGGCTCACAGATATAAAGAACAGACTTGACACATTTGGCTTAAATGGAAATAAACAGATATCACTCATTCTGATAATATCTCAGACCATGCGACTGGTCCAGCTGAGCAAGGAACTGGTGACAAGATGTCTGGAATAGTTTGGAGAGGCCCTTCAGTGCCAATGTGATGGGTCCTGGAGTCGGAGAGACCTTTGGAGTGGATTTTCCCAAATTTTGAATTCAAGTAGCAAAAAGAAAAACCCTCATTGAGTTGTCTTTGTTTCTCTAAAGGTTTGCATTGCTGAACTCCAGTTTGATGAATGTGTTGTTTAAAGAAAGGTCATTGGATCTGCTGGAGAAAATGAGAAAAAATCCAACTTGGATTTGGAAACAAAGATGTCCTTTGATCGTTGTCTTATAAAACAGATCCATTTCTCCCATCATTAGTCCGACAGCTTCCAGTATTTTCTGGATTGCAACAAAATGGAATTTTTGGGATCCCTGGGGAAAAGCCTCTTCTCTTCTATATTTCATGAGGCTGTGTCACACATTTGCTGTGAGTTTCCTCATTTCTGCTTATTCTTGGCTTTCCCACCTGGCCAGGTCTCCCCTGTTTTATCTCTGTCTCCAATGCACAGCTGGAAGTGGAAGGTTCCTGTGTCAGAGTGTTCAGCAGAAAATTATTCAAACAAATTGTTTTTCTCCCAACTTCTCTGCCCAAAACTTCCTAAGAAACATAAACACCGTGAAAAAAGGAACACAAGAATCGCACTTTCACACCAGGGACTCATAACCTTTTTTAACATCACTCCAGCTCTTTTTCCAGTACCATTTTTGCTGTTGTTTTTGTAGTGTTACTGCAGTGGCTTTTGGGTTTTAGACACCTAAAAATGAGCATAACTTTTAACTATTCATTTACTGGTTTGTATTTTGGCTGATTCACTGTCAGGGAGAATTTTGGGTAATTCCTCTTCTCCACTGATGGGTTTCTTTCATGTTTTTGCAGAATACCTCATGCTTGACACACCACAGGTTGGACAACACTGATTTTCTAAACATACAGACCTTCAAACTATCAATTATTGCATTCATAAACCTGTGCATTACCCTCAATATAAGTTATGTTTCCATCAGGACTTCCAAAAAGAGACCAGAGACTTGTCTTTATCTCAGGATAAAGATTTTCTATCAAAGAAAATATGATTTTATTCATGCATTGAATAGAACAACATTAGTGGGCAGAGATTGTCTCTTCTATCCTTGACCTGGCAGGGTGTAAAACTGTATTTGTTATCCTTATTTGAAGAGGAAAATGATCTTACCCACCTTTTTGTGAGTTAATAAAGAGTAAAACAAGTGCACCATGAGTATCAGAGTTAATGAAGCTTATTTCCCTTCAGACTTTTATCTTGTTGCTTTTGAATCTTGTGGAAATATAACCCTTGAGACCTTTGATATCTCTGCTCTTTTGCCAGAGGGGTTTTGATTCAGACAAGTTCAAAACCTACAAGGAAAACACACAGAAAATGCAACAGCCACACACACAGAGGACAGCCAGGTCATCCCGTCTAAATCCAGCTCAAAAATACTTTGGGATGGATCAGACCCTCAGGAATGGGCTGGAAGAATATCCTTGGAGCAGGTATCGAGCAAAAACAACCTCCTGCTCTTCCTGCCTGTCTCCCACCAGGATCTCTGGGCTGTGGTTTGCAGTCCTTGAGGGGAGAATGTGGGAATACGAGACTGGAGGGATGGATTTGGGTCCAGATCCAAACACCTCTATCCTGATGTTCTC
This sequence comes from Edolisoma coerulescens, assembly GCA_013397115.1. NCBI lineage: Eukaryota > Metazoa > Chordata > Aves > Passeriformes > Campephagidae > Edolisoma > Edolisoma coerulescens. Next base: position 551,790 of record VWZW01004128.1, read on the forward strand.
ATCCATGTGCCAGCTGGAGACCTGTCAGTACAGACAGCAATGACTTCAGAATTCACAGAACCACCAAATCATGGAATATTCTGAGTTGGAAGGGACCCACAAGGATCATCCTGGCCCAGCACTGGGTAACTCCCAGAATCACCATGTACCTGAGAGCCCTGTCCAAAATTTAGGTGGGGCTGTCCAACATCCATCTGCATTCCTCATAAAAAGGGCCTCTCCAGTGGGTCATTCCACCCATTTTAAATTCAGTTCTTCCAGCCCTTGGTGTCAACAATCCATCCGAATGATTCTGGTTTGGAATGTTTGACATTTTAGCTGTGGTAGGATTCAGACCCGGAGCAAAATCCCTCTGCAGTTAAGGACTGAAAGAATGGATTGTTCCTGCCCAGTGCAGTTTGCAAGGGGCGTGAAGAGACTCGGACAAGCAGACAGCCCAAAACCAGGGATCTCAGCCCACCATCAATTCCAGCTTTCCACAGGCATTGCCCATGATGACCATTAAGTTCCCTCACTGTAATTCAAAGAACTGAGCACGTATTCCAAAACAATTTCCAGGATTAGCTGCTCCATCAGCTTCCCAAGGAACTCCCTGTCCTGAGTTCCCTTTCTGTCCTTCTTGAAGGCAGGAGTGGCATTTGCCTCCTTCTGCTCCTGGGAACTTCCATGGTCACCAGGACCTTTCAAAGACAAAGGAGGGTGACCTTGCAATGCCATCAGTTCCCATGGATCCATCCTATCCTCATCCATGCATTCCTTAAGTCTATTTTGTCTTAGTGTTCCTGGACTGGATCCTCCTCCCCTGAAGATAAATCTTCCTTGCTCTGGTCCAGGAAATTGGGATTCCTGAAGGCTGATCTTATCAGCAAAGACTTAAATGAAGAGTGTTTGGGCAATTTCCACATTCTTTGCCGCCAGAATTCCCACCCTGCTGAGCAGCAGCCCCACATTTTCCTGGCTCTTCCTTTTGCTGCTGATATTCCTGCAGAAAACTTGCTGCCCTTCTGTCCCTCACCAGATTTAATTTCAGATGGGCTTTGATTCCCCCTTCCAGTCTTTTCCATCAACTCTCTTTTATTGATTTCTTCTGCAGATGGAATTACATGGAGATTTCCAACACAGGGAACGCAATCCCAGCTCCAGAGCTCATATTTGTTGGTCCATCTCACCAGGATTTTTGCAGCTTTGCCAGCTTACACCACATATGGAGTCTTCTTCCATGGGAAAACATGGAAATGTTTTGTCCAAATAAAGGCAGGGAACCTCACTGCATGGGGTTTGGAGGCAGACTTGGTTTTGATGTATCCCACAAAGAGGACACAGAAAAAAAGGAAAGGCACAGGATAAGGGCTGGAATTGATTTTTCACCATGGGATGGAATAACAGGAGTGGTTTCTTCTGCGTGAATGTCTATCTAAAGACCTACTGGGGTTTCTGCCAGCTCATATGGAATGAGAAACATGCCTGTGCCACCCTACATCCCAAAAATTGGGGTCTCAGGTAAAGGAAACACTGGGAAATTGAAGGGGCAGGATGTTTCCTTTGGTTTTCTTTTTAAATGTCTTGTTAAAAAGAAGCTTTGATTCATATTTTTTTCATGGGGAAAGATTTCTGTATCAGGACTACAAGGCTCTGTCAGCCTTGGGCTCTGTCTGGGGCTTCTCAGAGTCCACCTGGTGGGTTATCCCTGGATATCATATTCCCTTCAGCAGTGACATCCTCTTTTCTCTGTAATAATCATCATTTCTGAATCACTGACGTTTGCTCTTTCCAAGATTCATCTCCCCAACAACACGAGGAGGCAAAAGGGTCTTTCCTTTGCCCCTCCTATTTCCACAGGTTATAAAATTTCTGTTTTCCTGGGATATCATTGCCCAGTAGAATTTTTATAACTTTTATCAAGGACCATTAACACCTCAGGTTTGGAAAATCACTGAGCTTAAGGGTTTTGGACCCTGATGTTATATTACTCTTTTTTTTTTTTTTTTTCCACAGTGCTTTTACTTCTTCTGGTTATCTTCAGTTTCTCATTGGATCCTGGAGACAGGAAGCTGTTCCCAGATCACCTGGGATGAAAACTCTTCTGTTTTAAAGTACCCAGACCTTGGATAAGAAGTTTGAGAGCCATAACACCAATGATACAAGGTGCATATATAAAATCCCACTGCACACATCCAGGCACGTTCAGCTCTGAGAGATTTCCCACAGGAGAACTCAGTTTCTCCTGCTCTGATTTATTCTGATACCTTATTCCTTTCCATCTCCATTCATCAAGGCTTGAATGGGATAACAGCCTTAATAGATTCTAATTAGCAATATAAACCATCCACTATGCAGTAGTAGCAAAATCAGACTGAAAAAAGCCCTGTCAAAATAATGGTTGGGCCCCATGATTGAAAGGGGGAAAAATGCAGTTGGATTCTTAATACTGGAGTGCAACTGAGAAAGAAAAGAGAAATTATTGCTTTTCCCATGTAAATTATAAGCAATTAAGCCGGGCATGGAATAAACCTTGGGACTGGAACCCCTTTGACTTTCCTGTGTCATCTCCTCCCTGTGTTTCAGGGGGCTGCAGGAGCTGAAACACAGTTTTTCTGTGTTTATTGTCAGCTCTGGTTTGATTTTGTGCTCCAGCAGGGAAGCACAGCTCCAACCAGCGCAGATTTCCTGCTGGAAAGAGGAGACACATTCTGGATTCAGCTCAGGACCTTCCTTTCAGTGGGTGCAGATGTTTTGCTTTCACTTGGAGGATCGGTATGTGCTAATTGGGCAAAGAACAGTAATTAACCAGGGTATGTGGGAGGTGATTTGTCTGGATACCACCACGGAGCCTCCCATAAAAGCCCCGAGGCTGGAGCAGCTCTTGTGAAATCCCCTTAATTGCCTGGACAACTGCTTCACTGCAAACACCTAAAGACCCTAAGGGGCGCCTTCCTCCCCCTCCCCAAATCCTTCCTGCTCAAACCTGGAACTATTGCCATCCATTTGGAAAACAGACAATTTCCAGGGAAAAAGAAGGATCACTTCTGGCCATGCTATGAGATTACATCAGATCATAGGATGGGATTGCACATGTGTGGTGGAGAGGCAGCGCTGATCTCTTCTCTCTGGTGATCAGTGATAGTGGCACCAAAACTGCAGGAAAGCCAATGAAAACCCTCCAACCACATTTTTAGTGTTAGAGAATCAAGGCATTACTTTGTTCTGGCCAGGAGGTGTAACAGAAATCATTTCATCCACACATTGCCCAGGTTGTGCAGAGAAAATCTTTCCATCACGCATGAATTTTACTCAATTTTTCACATATTTTATACAGTCAAAACTCATAGAAATTTATTGGTTCAATGCTCATTGGTCCCAAGTTATGCAGTTCTTAGTATTTGGGTTCCTATTGGACAGGGATTTCTTTGTCTCCAATGTTAATTAGGTTCTCATTCTCTGTTATCTCTCTTTTCCCAGACCAGGTATCTCTGACCATGCCAGGGGTGATGTTTGGAGCTCATGTTCATTAATGGTCGTTAATGGTCATTATCTTTTGTGTATCTCCTGTGCTACCCCCAGTCTGTTGAGATGTTCAGCTCATCAGACCTCGCCTGGTGGAACCATCCCCTGAAAAGAAACTTCAGTTCCCTTCCCTGGGGCAAAGGTGAACAAAACCCCTGACTAAAGTTCTATAAATTTTTTTTAAACTTGGTATCACTTCCAATAATAGGATGCAAGGGAATGGCCTGAAGTTTTGCCAGGGCAGGTTTAGGTTGGAAATTAGGAGAAGTTTTTCACTCAGAGCTGGTCGGACACTGGAACAGGTCCCCAGGGAAGTGGTCACAGCCCCAAGGCTGCCAGAGCTCAAGAAGTGTTTGGACAAGGCACTCAGGCACAGGGTGGGATTGTTGGGATGTCCAGGACTGGGAGTTGGACTCGATGATCCTGTGGATCCCTCCCGGCTCAGGATATTCACGCTGGAAAAGACATTCTCGAGTATCATCCCAATGCCCAGCGTTTTAAAGCTGAACATGTTCATGCCACATTCTACTGGGTCATTTTAAAGGAGAAAACCAGGCCATTAACTGGACTTCACTTGTCACCAGGCTGTCCTGAAGTGCCTTGGCCAAGAGGGGATCCCCGCTCCAGAATATCTGGATGCCGATCAAAGTGCTGGCTCCCTTGCAGGGATCAGCTGCTGGGATTATTCTGACTTCAGGAAAACCACAAAATTCCTGTGAATTCAAATGTTAAAGCTCATCAGAAAAGGAGCAGCTTTTTCTGTGAAACATTCTGAGTTGGTGTCCACTTAAAAGTTGTTGGAATAAGCAAATTCCATGTTCCTGTTTCTCTGTCTATCCACCTACCTGCCTATTTATAGAGCTAATTTTCCTCAAGAGCTTCAGAATTCCTCCTGGGTTGCATCATTTTGTGGGGAGGATCTTACACATGGGATCAGAAAAGAAATATCTCATCCGGCTTCTGCAAGCCAGATTTGGGGAGTAGGATATTCATTTCCTATAAAATTCAGTGTGAAATGCAACAGTTCCCTATGTGTATATATATATATGAAGTCTGGAAGGTACTGAACAAATTTTGGGGGTGGTGTCTTTCTCCTGCAGGGAAAGTTTTCCTGGGGAATTCAACCCATTTCCTTCTCTACCAACAACTTCCCAGTGTTTCTCCTTCATGGTCCTGTTTCTGAGGTGTCTCTAAATTGGACTCAGTGTGGCCAGAGGAGATTTTGGTGTCTTCCTGCCTTTCCAAGGACCCAGGAATCAGAATAAATTCCAACCAAAAGTCTTTTATTATATAATCCTGTTTATTAAAAATTAGCCTACAGATGGTGTTTCTTTTCAAGTCCATCACTGAAAGCCAGAACTATTTTTTCGATTGTTTCTATTTAAAAACAACAACAACAACAAAAGATGACGAATTATCATCAGCTGCTCTGTAAAACCCCAGGTATTTCTGTAAAGATGAAATTTCTAATACAAATGTTACATAATAGGAATGTCGACAGCAGAACACATTAAATTCCAAGCAGTTCAGGCTGTATTTTCTTTCACTTCCCACTGCTCCTAATAACACTCTTTGTTCCACTCCAAGCCAATCTTTCTCACTCTTTGTTGGTTTTACATTCTGCAAATGCCTGTAGACAGTTCTGGTCCCCTTAGTAAGGGATTAGACAAATTGCACACATTGTTTGCTTTAAATCTCATCTCCCCCCTGGCTTCTAAAATACTCAGGAGTTGTTCTTCACCATCCTCTGCAGTTTACCAACACTTCCTTGGTATTTTGATGTGCTAAACGAGCACCATTCCACGGTGGGAGTCAGATGATCCCAAACCACTCAATCCTTCCTGTTCAGCAGCAGTTTTGGGGGAAGCATCTCATCGCTGATTGCACCAGAACATCTGATTTTGGGAAAGCTGTTGCACAGCTCTAATTAGAGACAAGGCTTGGCCTCTTCTCCCACACAATTAATGACAGGACAAGGGGAGTCGGCCTCAAGTTGCTCCAGGGGAGGTTCAGGTTGGATATCAGGAAAAAAATATTCACTGGAGGAGTGGTTAAACATCAAAACCAGTGGTGGAGTCACCAGCTCTGACCATGACATGAAAACCCTCATGGTTTTATATTCTCAGTTGGGCTCTTGCAGCAGCCAAGTCTTTCCTTCCACAATGTCTGTCTCAAAGGAAGACTTTATTTTTAAACTTAAAGCTTGAAATTCATCGCTGCCCTGACATCAGCTCTGCACTCTTTTTTCCCCTTCCCCTCAGCAGAAAAGGTTCTTTTGGTAATGATATTTAGAGGAAGGTGAGACTGAGACTGCAGAAAGTGCTGCTGCGTTGTTTTAATTAAGAAAGTAAAGATGGGATGATTCATTTGGTCCAATTTCTTCGCCTTTCAAGACAAACCAGTTTTCCTGCTCTTTTTATGCACCTTTGGTTGCTGGACTCCCCTCTTTGCCTGGGAGGCATACAGGGATCTCAAGAACTTGCTACTGGTTTTGAAAATGAATGGTGGAAGAAATCCAGGACCTGGGATTTGATTGCAGTGGTGATAAGCTATGACCAAACAATTCTTGTGAAAGAGGAGTGGAGCAGTTACTGCTGAGAGTTCCTGCTCTGACAGATGAGGATATTTCCACTATCAGCAGTACCCAAACACTGCAGGGCTGGATAAAACACCCTCAATAAAAGACATCATCTCCAAGAATTTGCAGCATAAAAGTTATGAAGCCTCACATGCATTAGGAAAAAAACGGTGCAATAAAAAGATTGCTCTGGGTTTAACTGCTGCAGCTGCTGCTTTGTTTTGTGGGGGTTTTTTGCCTTGTCTTGTTTAGGTTTGAAGACGATTTCTGGGTTTGAGAATCACAGAACTGATAGGTTTGGCAAAGACCTCCAAGATAATCATGTCCAGCCTTTGACCAAATGCCACCATGCCCACTGAATCGTATCACAAAGGACCACATTTATTCATTTTTTGAACACTTGGCCCATTGATCCAGCCTGTCCAGGTCCCTGTGTAGAGCCTTCCATGCCACAAACAGATGAATTTCAATCCCAGCACTGGCATGGTGCCCCTGGACCCATGCAGGGAGCCTGGTTTTATCCCCTTCCCCTTCAAACCTCGTTTAAAGCCCTCAATCAGCCCCAAAACTCACGAGTTAGAAACCTTTCTCCCTTTGAGACAGGTGAGACCCACCCATCACCAGCAGCCCCAACGCCTGTAAAACACCGGAAAAGCCAAAATTACACCTGAGCCAGGTGTTGATCCTGTGGAAAAATAAAACTCCACCTGAGCCAGGCGTTGATTAGTGGGAGGGACACTCTTCAACCTCATCACTGCCAACCTGAACAACCAATAGGGGGTGTGAATCCCAGGGCTGGACCAGACCAGGGAGACTCCCAGGAATGTCTCTTACACAGGGAGGCAGCAGAATTCCCTGTGGGATGGCTCTGGCCAGCAAAAAGAGTTGTCAGGAGTGGGATTCGAACCCACGCCTCCAAGGGAGACTGCGACCTGAACGCAGCGCCTTAGACCGCTCGGCCATCCTGACCCCTGGAACCCATTCTCCTGCATCCTGAAATTCCTTGGAAATTTTTTTCCATCGAGTGTGTCCCCTAAGTGTGTGGAGCATTTCGTTGCGCATCCAGGACTCTCCTCTGGGAAGCAAAGAACAGCCTGAACTCCGGAACTGACAGGAGGGTGCAGCCAGGTTGGGGTCGGTCTCTTCTCCCAAGTAACAAGGGATAAGACAAGAGGAAATGGCCTAAAGTTGCACCAGGAAGGGTTCAGATGGGATATTAGGAAAAATTTCTTAAGTGAAGGGGTGGTCAAGCATTGGAAGGGGCTGCCCAGGGAAGTGCTGGAATCACCAATCCCTGGAAGTGCTCAGAGGTGTGTGGATGTGGCTTAGGGTTTATGGTTTGGTGGTGAACGCGGTGCTGCTTAGTGATGGGCCTCTGTAATCTCAGAGGGCTTTTCCGACCTTAATAATTCCATGATAAGGCTCAGAGTTCTCTCTATCCTTACTCATCACTAAGTTAACAATTAGTTAAGACGTTAACAATTAGCTTAGGGTGGGCCTAACCAGTGCAACACCAAAAACCAGCTTAATGAAGGAAAAAAACTCCAAAGAACCCCAAGAATCAGAATTACAAAAAAGATATAACAATTTCTGGCATATCCGCTTACCTCTGCCAGCTCCTTTCTTTTTCTTTCTCTTTGTTTTTCCTTTTTTTCTTTCCCTGCAGAGTGCTGGAATTTGTCCAACAGACTTTAGATGAATTGACAGTGACATATGCATGAGCTGATGGCTGCGTGCAGCAGCGAGGTTTTCCCCTCCTCCAAAGCTCGGTGCAACTCCCCAGAGAGGATCTGAGCAAGGTCATCTGTTCCCTTTGGAGGTGGAAACAGGGGAACAGCAGGACTTTGCAAGGTCCAGGAACAGGGCTGAGGAAATTCAGTTTCAATTGAAAAGAGAGGAGATTTTATTCCAAGAGAAAGGGAAATTGAGGTAAGCAAGAAATCTTCCAGAGTAGCAGGAGTGGCTCACAAAATATATCTGAGGAAGAGAAAGACAAGCAAAATAAATTTTGCCCTTTATGCAACAGGTGCTATGGGGTTGGAACTGTACCTTTAAGGTTTCTTCCAACCCAAACCAGTCTGGATTCTGTGATATTTTAGGGAGGTTTGGTGGTAACAATCCATGGTCCTGGGCAGTGGTGAGGGTCTTCATGAGGGTCTTCACAGGAGAAGAGAGGTGAAATTTAGAGAAGGGAACCCAAGGCGAGGAGGAGAGGGCTCCGAGCATTCAATGTCCCTTCCGACTCAAACCTTTCTATGATTATATAATTCTCTATAAAACCCCATTCTGGAGGATTCTACATGGAACTCTTATAACTGCGTCATTACAGAGGAACACTTCAGCATCCCTTTTAACTTCATCCTGCTGAAGAATTTCCCGAGCTTGTAAGGGAAGAGTTGCAGGGTGTCTATAATTGTCAGCTGCTTCTGCCCACATTCCTGGCTGATGGAAAATCATTAGTCCTGAGCCCGGCCTAATGGGCCTTGTTAGAGAGACAGAGATTTTGGCACTACAAATTCACAGCCTCAGTGCTTTTGATGCAAAGCCCTGTGTCACCACTGCCCATCACAGGGATGTGGCCTTAATGGCAATGACCCTTTGCCCCGGGAGACATCAGAGGCAGAGAAGGGAATCAGACTCCAAGGAATTGTCTCAACCTACGACCAAAGCAATGTTCCTCATGTCTTTTATAAATTTAAAGGCAGAAATGGAGAAAAAGGGCAGGAGGGCAAGTCAGGGGCTTCTGTATTGGCTTAAAGGACATCCTGGTCAACCCCTGTTCCTCGAGCTCCTCCAGGCCTGGTGGCATCTGGGTGTGGGTGGCCACCAGTGAGTAAGAAGGGTGTTTTGCAGAGCTCCAGCTGGTGAGGAACGAGCTGTGTGAGGCTCAGAGTGGGAAACACAATGCCAAGGGGCTTCCATTGGGTAAACATTCCACTTTTGGATGGCTTTGTATGAGAATAAACAGCAGGCACAAAGGAAGCTGCCAACTCCCCATCAACACCGCGTCCTTTTAAGGCTTTTTTTTTTTTTTAACAGCTTCACAGACTCCCAGGCAGGATCGTGTAGCAGTTTTGAAATCAATGAGGCATTTGCCATTTCCCTCTCACCTTGCCTGCCTTTGCGTTGGCACAGCTCCACAGCTCAGGTTTGTGCCTGTGGATCTCTCTTGCTCCGTCGTTAAAACAAACGATGCTTTGGGTCATCCTGGCCTGGGAAAGGAGAAGGGGCAGGAAGTCTCGTTTGCTCATCCTGGCAGATGGGTCACGGATGCAGAAGAAGATTTTGTGGGACTGGGGCAGCCACCACCTGCTAAGAGCAAGGGCAGAGCCTCTCTTCAAGGAGAGGCACCTTGGGGAGAGCTCCTTCACGAAAGGTCACTCATCCAGGGGGACACCTCCAGGATTTTATGTCCCCATCCCATGTCCGGCAAGTGGGATCTTTAGGTAGAAGAGGTCATAACTCTCATCTCCCATGTGAGAAGGGATCCTTGGTGAGATTGTCTAACACTTTGTCCAATTCCATCTTCATGGATTCATGGAATGGTTTGGGTTGGAAGGGACCTTAAAGCTCATCTGGTTCCACCCCCTGCCATGGGCAGGGACAACTTCCACTGGACCAGGTTGCTCCAAGCCCCTTCCAGCCTGGCCTTGGACACATCCAGGGATGGGGCTTGAAAACCTTCAGGACTAGGGACTCCACCACATCCCTGGTAAGGTTGTTCCAGTGTTTGATTGTTCTGGCTGTGAAAAAAAAAAAAAAAGTCTTTCTTATCTCGAGATGGAACCCTTTTGACATGTCCACATTCGATGCAGGCTCCCATTGCTTGGCAGAGATCTGGGACTCTAATCAATGCTTCTTGAGGGAAAGCCTTTATTTCAGAAATCCCTCTTATTTTTTCATTTATTACTTGCGGCTGAGGGGAGAAAGTGTGTTCATTTCTTTAATTTTCTAAGCCGTGGAGGGCTTTAAGTGTTCATCAAAAAGTGCAATTAAGTCAAAAACCACTTGCTTAAAAGTATCCAGAGTCTTACCTGCATGAGAAGAAAGGGAGAAGCTGCTTGGCCACAGCCTGGGATGATGGACAGGGTTTTAAATCACAGCCCTGTGCAAACCAAGATGAGGAGAAGTTTCCCTTTGCAATAAAAATAAAGGTTTGTTCATGGATTTACCTGAGCCTGAAGTGCCAGAGGCACTTTTGTACAGCGCTGCCCATCTGAGCGTGACCAGGGCGCTGCGATGTCACTGCCGGACACCCAGAGAGGAGCGGGGACAGCGGCGGCACTGTGCGTCTGTCCGTGGGCATTGCTGCCCTCTCCTGGCTCCAAAGCACACAAATCCAGAGGAAATCGGCTCGGGAAGGATGAGGATGGCAGCAGGGAGCGAGGGGATGGATGCAGGACAGGTGGGACCTGCAGAGATTGCTGCTGCTTTTGGGGCACATGGGCTCATCCACGCTGCTGGCAGATGCCACCCCAAATAATCGCAGCCACCGGGGTCCTGCTGACCAGCTCTGTGTTCCCGGTGGTTTTGTCACTCTGCAGGAATCACAGAATCATGGAATGGTTTGGGTGGAAAGGGACCTTAAGGATCATCTCATTCCAACCCCTGCCATGGGCAGGGACACATTCCACTATTCCAGGTTGCTCCAAGCCCCATCCAACCTGGCCTTGGACACTTCCAGCGATGGGGCAGCCACAGCTTCTCTGGGCAAGGCAGGATCTCTCTGTAGAGGACTCCAAGGCTGCTTCCAGGTAGGGGAACAGGGGTTTCAGGTGTTTCCTCATGAAGCTCAGACTTTCTTTGACCTTCCAAAGATTTGCTCAAGGTTTTTCTCACCTGTCAAGCAGTGGGGCTTTGCAGTGACTTCCCCAGAACCCAGAAAGGGACTTCTTCTGCCAGCAGCCACTGTCTGCCCTAGAACAGGTGCCTCTTCTCACAGAATCACAGAATGGGTCAGGCTGGAAGGGACCTCAGTGGGATCATCTGGTCCCACCTCCCTGCTCAAGCAGGGCCATCCCAGAGCACAGGGCACAGGACTGTGTCCAGACAGCTCTGGAATATCTCCAGGGATGGAGACTCCACACCCTCCCTGGTCTCTGTTCAGGGCTTGGTCACTGCACAGGGAAGAAGTTCTGCCTCATGACCAGGTGGAACTTCCTGGACATCAGTTCCTGCCTGTTCCTCTTGTGCCATTGCTGGGCCCCAGGGAGCAGAGCCTGGTCCATCCTCTGACCCCTCCCTGCAGACATTTCTGGACACTGATCAGGTTCCCTTTCAGTCACCTCTTTTTGAGACTGAACATGTCCAACTCTCTCAGCTTGACCTCGTAACAAACATGTTCCAGTCCTTCCATCATCTTTGTTGCCATCTTCTGTTCTCTCTGCACTTCCTCTGCTGCTGAATCTCTACAGCTGCAGGCCCAGGTCTAGAAGATCAAATAAAACCAGCTGGCATCTGTTCTTAATCCTAGAACTGAAGGGTCTTAAAAGAGATTTGGTCCATATGGACAAAGTCTCACCCTCCTTTTCACCCTCAAACCAGGGACTCACATCCCTGGCACCTCCTGGGATTTGTCTGGCCTGATCAAACTTACAAACTAGGCCAGAACACCAACAGGGAGAGGTTGGCAGGAGAAAAAGACCTTTGCAAAACATCCTGAGAGTTTTGCTTCCAATGATGGAAACGTGGAGGTCTTATTCGGGTCTGACAAGCTGTTGGCTTGGAAAAAATCATACATTTGCTGAACTGTTAACACGAGTCTCTGGAGAGATGTGCTCAGGTTTCTAACTCACGTGGCACCTTCACATGGAGCTTCAGGATGAAAGAGGATCTTCCCAACCTTTTCCATGGGAACAAGGTTAACTGGAGCAGTGTTGTGGGTGAGGGAGAGGGACAAAAATGTCCTGTTGTGGTGACAGGATGTCCCTTGGCAATCTGTCCCTGAAATTAGTGGGGTGATGTCTAAATCTTCACAAAACTGGCTTAGCAAATGTTACCTCTGTCAGGGGCAACTTGATTAATTCCGTCTTGGAAACCTCCCAGCTGAAATCCTCTCCCTCTCCTTTCCTTCACAAGGAAAGAAATAAAACATTTGGAAATAAGCAACCACTTCCATTAACCATCACTTTTTCTCCAGTCAAGCAACAAATGAAAAATATCCGCCCGCCCCCCCCCCACTTGAACCCTGCTGTCTGCAGGCCAGACCTAAGAGAAGAGAGTTCTTTAAAATAGAAGAGATAAATGGTAATCACTAAACTAATCACATGAAGAATGAAAGAAAAATGAAAGGAAAGCTCTGAAAAAGCAAAGGAAAGTTCTGAAAAATGAAAGGAAAGTTCTAAAAAAGAAGGAAAGCTTCCAAAACCTATTAAGGAATGCTTAGACCCTGAAGACCTTTGTATATGAAGCTGTGGAGAGCCTGCACCTCTTGATGAGTCACATCTCCAGCCTGTAAACTTCATATTTCTCCTTTCCAAGTGCCTTTCCGGGAAGGTGTCTCCACCAGTCCCAAGCACAACTTCTTCCAGCACAACTACTCCTTCCAGCAGCTCGGAAATGAAGAGAAGAAATTTATTCCTGCAGCAGATAGGAAGACTTGGAAGAGCTGCAGAGTTGTCCATGTCTAACCATGGGTCAGCTGAAGCCAAACCCTTCTCCCTCTGGGTTTTCTCCCATACTCACCAACCCCCAGAAAATGCCAGGAGCTGCTGTTCCTGGCAGCGCAGCCAACAGTCGTGATTCCTTGGAGCCGAAAATAGGACGGTGCTGGCGGCAGCTGATGCTTTTGCTCACAGTTCCCAGCTGAGTGGGCTACCTCCAAAAAAAGCAGATGGCCAGGGAGGAACTCCAGCAATTTGCTACAAAGCAGCTAAAAGTCCCCTTCGCCCACAGTTCTGAGAGCTCAGCATTTCATGACATCTAGTGGGCAAGGCAGGCACAGTGAATTGAGCTGATGCCTTAGGTTTTAACTTTTATATTTTCAAATTCTGTATTGCTTAGTGTGTAACTCAGAAGTTTCTTGTAGCCTGTTAGCTGCTGTTCTCTCATGTGGGTTAGACAAAACAAAGCCTCTCCGAGCTTGTTATTCAAGGACCCTCAGACTGTCCTAGGCCCAAAAGGTATAAACTAGGGCCTCTAGAGAGGTGGAGAAATTGTAGAAATTACATCATTAGCTAAAGTTTTAATTGGCGAATTTATGCTGTTATGCAAATGAACCAAACCTACAAAAGCGTGAAGAACTCGTGACTCATCGTCCATCTTGGGGTCCTTTTTGGATGTAGCATTTGGCTCCCCAGGGTGTACCTTTGAAGGCCTTTCAAATAAATACCTACCTTTATTCTGTTATCCTGTCTAGTCTCTGGTTTTAGGTAGCCACTTTAGGCATCAGTGCGGAGAGAAAGCCTTGGAAAAAAACACCAAATAAATTGGCCCCGCAGAAACGCAGGTCTGGAATTAAATAAGAAAATAAAAGGAGATGATTTCCTCCCTTGAAAGAGTTACAACCTCAGCAGTAACTCCAAGGGGAGATAGAAGAAAAACAGAATTATGGAGAGGGCAAGCAGTTTGAGAAAGATCAAACATCAGGTTAGCTCAATAAAGGCAATTATATTCAACCCCAGCCCTCCTCAGCCTCAGCCTCAGGCTGTCCTGTCTTGTGGCTGGAAGGAAAACTGAGCTCTCTGAACAGGGAAATCACCCAGAAAGTGCCAGAGAAAGGAGAAAATTTCCTGAGAGAAACTTGTGGATCTATATTACAAAATCAGGGGGAGAAACCAGGAGTGTTATCGGAGAGGTAAAGTGTGACACTGGGACACATCACCCAAGTATGGGGTGTGGAATCCTCATGGCAGCAAAGACACTGAGGGGCTGGAGCGTGTCCACAGAAGGGAACGGAGCTGGGGAAGGGTCTGGAGCACCAGGAGTGGCTGAGGGAGCTTGGGGGGCTCAGCCGGAAGAAAAGGAGGTTCAGGGGGACCTTCTGGCTCTGCAAAACTCCCTGACAGGAGCGTGCAGCTAGGTGGGTGTTGGTCTCTTCTCCCAGGTGACAAGTGACAGGATGAGGGGAAATGGCCCAAGTTCCATCAGGGAAGGTTTAGATTGGACATTTGGAACAAATTCTTCACTGACAGGCTGGTCCAGCCCTCGCAGAGGCTGCCCGTGGCCGTGGTGGAGTCGCTGCTCCTGGAGGTGTTTAAATGATGGGTAGATGTGGCTTTTGAGGGCATTATTTCATGGTGGCCTTGGCAGTGCTGGGTTAATGGTTGGACTTGATGATCTTTGAGTTCTTTTCTGACCAAAATGATTCTATGCTTCCCTGTTTCTGCATTCCTCCATTGTGCTTTAGAGACAGACTGCAACAAATTAAAATCATCTGCCTGCTCAGTTTATAAACCATTTTAGATTAATCTTCCCAAGTCCAGATAATATCATCAGGATGAGGTGCCTCACTTCCTAAAACTCCCAAATTTCCTCAATTTCCTTAAAATAACTCACCTGCAGCCAATTATTTGGAGGAATCTGTCAAAATCTGACCAGATGAAACCCATCTCAATGGACCAGAGCATCCCGCCCCACCTGCCTGAGGTTTTTGCAAGTTTTAGCACAGGGTTATGCTGGAACTCAATGGAGGGAAATAAAATGCATGGATGCAAGATGGATTTGCAGGTCTGTGATTCTCCAGTGTTTTGCAGTTGATTGTGAAGGGAAAGATTAACCCAGAAGCTGCCAGAGAGGCTTCTGAAGTCATGAAGGATGAAACCAGTGCTGAGGTAACTCAATGAAGCCAGAGAGGACCAGTTTCATTCTTCAAGGCCCCCACTGTGTGTTCATCACATCCTGGTCTTTCTATTTTCTGCCTTTTTTTATCCCTGTGAGTGTCTCTAAACACCCTCTCTTCCTTTCCAGTGGCTCTAATACACATCCACCTTTTTCCTTTCCTATTCAGAGAATCATCACCCCATTCTCCATCCTCCTGTAAGGAGCAAAGAGAATTTATTCAAGTTGTAAAATGCATTTTTTTGGCCCTTGCCCCAAGATTTTTCCCAAACCACCAAACTGAGAGTATCCCAGGAGCTCCTGTTTGCTTTCAGAGATCACCTCAGTGATTGCTGCTGTGTTGTCTTGCTTTGCTTTCCTGGCTGTTCCTTCCCAGAGCTGTTTCTGTTCCAGGTTTTCTGAGTTGTGGAGGAAAAGGAAAAAAAAAACCAAACTAAGCAACATAACTTCTTCCTTTGAGCCAAACACAAATTAGGCAACTGAGCAGACAGAAATGCTCACTGGTCCAGGGGAAAGTGGATTTGTAATCTAAATTACTGTGGAATAAAAGCATCATCCTCCCCCTGTTCTCTAATTTAAACATTGTCTCCTGTTCTTCTTCCCTTTTTGTTTGACTAATTCAGTTGCCTTTGGTCTAAGGGCAAGGAAATCTCATTTGCATATTGTAGAGGACATTAATTACAAGTCCTTTTACTTCAAGCCCTGCTCCTCCTGCACTGACTGGAAACCTCGATCTGACTGCAGCCCTGGTTCCTGCGAGGGTCGTTAATTATTGAGTCTATTGAGCTACACCTGAACATAACGAGCTCAGGAATGAGCTGTGTCTCCCTGGGGGCCTGGCTGGGAGGAGAGGACAGGCAGTGGGAAGGGGATGAGCCACAGCAAACCCAGTTTAGGAGAAGGTGTGACTGTCAGAAGGACAGCACGAGTGTCACAGAGTCACAGAGTCATGGAATGGCTTGGGTTGGAAGGGACCTTAAAAATCATCCAGTTCCAACACCCTGCCATGGGCAGGGACACCTTCCACTGGACCAGGTTCCACAATCTGAATTCCAGATCCACCACTTCTCTGGACAACTTGTTCCAGGGCCTCACCACCTTCACACTAAGGAATTCTTTCCTAATAAAGATTTTTTTCTGGATATCTAACCTAAAAGTACTGTCTCAGTTTGAAATAATTTCCCCTTGTCCTGGATTATTGGGAATTTATTGGGTGGTGAGGCCCTGGCACAGATTTCCCAGAGATGTTGCAGCTGCCCCATCCCTGGAAGTGTTCAAGGCCAGGTTGGATGGGGCTTTGAACAACCTGGCATCCCCATGCTTGCCATGGGGGTGGAATGAGATGTTTTTTCAAACCCTTCCAACCCAAACCCTTCTATGATTCTACAACTGAAATGCCCTAATTCTGACCTGAATTCCCTTTCCCACAAAGCCTGGAGTCATTAGATCCAGGACTCCAACTACGATCTCCTTTTGGCTCTGCCATCGCAGGGACCTGATGAGACACCAGCACAAAACACTCAGAGATCACCTCTGTTTCTTCTGTTAAAAATTACCAGCTCTGATCTCCCCTGACACAGAATTGGCTTTATGATAAACCCATTTTTCTAGAACAGGGTAATCCTGTACAAATTTCCTTCACCTATGTCACACCCTGGAATTGTCTAGGACAGGGGGAGCTTATCAAGGCACAAAATCCAACCAAAAGACCAAGTAATGTGTCACTCCAAAAGTAAAATATCCCAAGACTTTGGGAACTTCACTTGAACTCTTCTTCCAAAACAGGTTTTGGGATGAACTGCAGCCTGCTTGGCTCCCCTTGGACTATTCAGACCATATGGATGACCTAGAGTTCATTTTGTAGGACTGAAGAATATTGAAGCTCTCCCCTTTCTGGAGAACATCTGGGCTCTGACTGTTAAATCCTTCAATGCTGGTTCCTAGTGGATGAGTCTGGACTTTAGGATGAACCTGGAACCCAGCCTAACCCAATGTGCGGATTTATATTTTGTGCTGCAGGTCATGACAGATTTTAATTCCTTAGGAAAATGCCCCTATCCAAAAATTCCCTCCCAGAGCATTGCTCAAAGCCATTTGGAAGACAGCTGGAGATAGATGGAATAGTCTTCAGAGGCCGTGTGGCAGCTCCCAAATGTAAGAGGATCTGCTCTTCCTGTGCTCCACTCTCCTCATTAGGAAATTTCTCCTGGAGGAGCAGAGCTGACTTTTGGTGTCAATGGCTCCTGCCAGTTCTCCTCCAGAAGATGGCAGGAGGCTGGATTTGCTCTGCAATGTCTTTTGGCACTGACAGCAAGCCCTGGATGTTATTTACAGAGGTTTGCTGGGACAGTGCAGGGAGAGCTGAGGGACATTTGCCTGTGAATAGCAGTGAAATTTAAGACTCTGCTGTGTTTTATTTATGGCGCGTTTCCAGATGCCTGGCACAGAAATCATTTACTTAATAAATAATACAAATAAACAGACATCCAACGCCTTGTGCTCGCCGCCCAGACAGCCACACATGGAGTGACAGCCTGCCAGGGAGCTGGAGGCTTTGGAGCAGTTCTGTTTTCATGGAATCCTTCAGGTTGGAAAAGACCTCCAAGACCATCAGGTCCAATTTTTGACTTAACAACACCACATCCGCCAAACCAAATCCCCAAGTGCAAGGTCTACTCATTTTTGAACACTTGAGAGATGATCATTCCACCATTTCCCTGGGCAGTCCATTCCAATGCTTAACCATCCTTTCAGTGAAGAAATTTTTCCTAATATACAACTTGGACCTGCTCTGTCACAGCTTGAAGCCATTTCCATTTGTCCTTTTATTTCCTGGGAGAAGAAACCAACCCTCACCTCACTCAGCCTCCTTTCAGTGGTTGTAGAGTGATAAGGTCTCCTCTGAGCCTCCTTTTCTCCTTTTTTAAGGTCTTCCTCAAGCCATTACATTAATGAGTGACTTAAGGATGCACAATTCCTTTTCCAGCTGTTTTCCTCTCTTTCCAGAGCCCCATCAAGTATGACAGGGGACAGCGAACAACATGTTAGCCTCGGTGCTAGAAGATGTGATTTCAGTATCTTTAGGCACCAGAGGTAACCTTGGGAAAGTTATTCAGGGCACTGAATATCTGAGAATTTTAATTGACATCGTCAAGCATTAGAACAGGCTTCAGGTGAACACTTCTTCCCAGAGAAGTGGTGGAGCCACCATCCCTGGAAGTGTTCAAAAGGGGTGTGGATGAGGACAGGGTTTAATGGTGTTGACAGCTGGACGGGATGAACTTAGGGCTCTTTTCCAACCTTATCAATTCTATAATTCCATGATTTGAGTGTTCTCCCAGGTCCCTCCACCCTCACTGCAGAAGTGGTGCGTGGAGTCACCTCGTTGTCCTGGTCTTTGGTTCCTGGCACCATTTTAGGTGTCTCAAAGTGTCCTGCAGAGGCTGGAGGAGGGAATGGGACTCCTCTTGGCTCTCTATCATGTTGACCAGCAATATGTAAATGCAGAGATTGGTTGACTAAAATTTCAATAAATTCAGTGCCAAAGCAACTGAATCTCACTGAGACTGTAGAGAACTGGATGATCTTGAAGGTTTTTTCCAACCCAACCCATTCTATGATTTATTTCATAGTAAACCAGACATGCACTTTGTCAGGTGATCCATGCCCTAAACTCCATTCAGTTTGTTGATTGGATCGTCTTTAATTGTAACGAGAACGAAGATAATTAAATTAAGACAACTAAGTTACAGACACACAAAATTATGGAGATGAATCCCAGTCTTCTCCTGTTCCTCAGTTTCTCCATGGGAAGAGTTGAATTAATGGCACTTTCTTATCTTGTAGGGCTAAATAAAAATATAAAGATATTCAACAGTAGGAAAATGAGGTCAATATTCCTCTGTTATGTCTTCATGGGTTGCAGTGACAAGTTGGGAGAACACACCAGGTCCGGCTAAGATTAGACAGATAACAAACATATTTAAGGCATTTTTTTTCCTCCTCACATGCGCATCCTGGATGGAGCTTCAGAGCAGAGTTTTTACTCCCTTCTGTCCCCCCAGAGAGAACACATTTTCTCCATCCATGAAGATGAAGAAAGAGTCATGTCAGGAGCAGAGTGACAGTGGTAAATGGATAATTAATGTTTTTACATTAACTGTTCCAGCTATTGCTGGGGTGAAATCATTCCAAGAGACAGCAGGAACAGCACAAAGCAATTTGTAATCTTCAGGAGTGCGTGTCCTGGGACACCCAAACGCAAAACACATGTTAACACCAGGACAGGGAGACTTTAAATGCTGCTGTTTAAAGTCTTTAAAGTTTAAAGGAGTGTGGGATAGGAAAAGGAGACAGAGGTTGCTGAGAAATCCCTAGGAAAATGAAGGATAGTAGAGAGAAAAAAGGGAGACTGGAGAAACAGAAAAAAGGAAAATTAATTTTTTTTAACATTTGGTGTCTACTCTGGAGCCTTTCTTCTTCTGTTTGAGGCAAATGTCTAAAGTTCCAAAAAATGGAGGAATATTCAATGCAGCCACTGGATTTTACACCCAAAATTCCACATCCACTCTCTCTGGAGGAAGATTTTGGTGACCCAATCCAGATGGAACCCTCTATATAAATTCAGAATAATTTAAGTTGGATATCCCCTTTTGAGGTAACCAGCCCAAAAACCTGTTCCAAGCAGCGCCAAGCAGTTCAGGTCACCCAATGACTTTTCCAGCCAAATTTTTAGTATCTCCAAGAGTTGGGATCCATCTTCTCTAGATCCTGCCCTTAGGGAGTTTCATACAGTAACAAGATTTTCCTTCACCTTGAATCTGGACACATCTTATCCCAGTTTCCCCTTGTAAACCCTTGTACATCCAGCTTTCCCAACCTTCTTGGATGACCTAGTGTCTTTTTTGAACTGGAGAACCCAAAAAAGGGCAAATTGTCTGTATTCCTCTTTCTTTGCTTAGGCAGCAGGAGGTCAGTAACGTGCCTGAGTCTTTCCAGGTTTAATCCTATTCCCTGAGTCAAGGCTCTGACAGGAGGAAATGTGACCAATTCCTGGTGTCTTCCTTGCCCTTCTGGCCTTTCTCTGGTGCTTGGCGCTGAACGGCAGCTCCTGTTGACAGTGGCATCAGAAAGGCCAAATACTTCTCAAAAGCTGTTTATAATTAATTGAATGCTGCTATTGCGAGTCACTTTAATACATGTTCATTATCACTTGGCCCCTCTGATACGGCTTAAAACCTGAAGGAATTGAAATTAATGGATGGCCTGAGTACCATTCATCAGTGATCAGCAGAAGCCACGGGATGTGTCAGAAGCAGTTTCCTTCACAGTATGAAAGAGAAGGAAGAGAAAGTTCACACTTTAAACTTCCATTTCAATACACTTAAAAGCCAGATTAGAACGAAAGAGGTGGTTTTTTCTCTCAGCTTGAAACCTGAATGCAGAACAAAATAATTTGATTCCATATTTGAAGGCACGTCCCACTGAGTTATTCAGTAATCAAAACACATTTGCTGTTTTCCCTTTACTTTCATGGATACACACATGGAAGTGTGTGGGTCCTGCCTGAAACCAACCCGGGGATTTAAAGAGCTGTCAAACCTTGACCCATTCTCTGTTCCCAAACCACCACATCCAGGAGGTGATGGAGTGACTCCACTGACGTCAATCAAGGCTTCTGCAGAGGCTTCAAAGGATCAGGCATCTACTCCAGAGTGCACTTGGAGAAGGAGAAATGTTCATTTATTCCCCAGAGGGAAACAGGCAAGTTCATATTGCTCTTTCCACCACTCTGAAGTATCCAGGCTGCTTGTTTATCCCAAGCTCAGCTAACTCACAACAACAACTGGTCCAGGAGGACTCAAAGTGTTTTTTGCAGAGCCCCTCTGCCAAACTCTTCATCTCTGAGCAGTGAAGGGTGAAAGTCGTCTTCTCTGGGTGATTGAAAGCCAGAGGGAGAGAAAAACAAAACTGGTGACAAGAGGAGAGCTCAAGATGATGGAAGAAATTCCTGCTGGATGAAATCCCTCTGCAATTAAATGTTTGTGGGCTGTAAACTTCAGTCTTGAGGGGAAAAAGAGGGAAGTCAGCCCCTGGACTTGTGCTACCTTGATAAGGAAATCAGAGTATCTGAGGGGAGAATAAAAAATTCCTCTCCCAAAGCCAGAGCCAGTGTCCATGAGACCAGGGCACTTCAAGAACCATCCTGGCAAATGTTCATGCCTGCCTCCATCTACTCCTGCCTCTGTTTTAGGTAGACTGTGATTAAAGATCAGCATGAAACAGCTCCCAGATCATCCAGATAAGCCTAAACAAGCTGACAAAATCACCTCAGGCCCTGAGAAATGTGTTTCAAGGGTGTTGGTGACGTCAGGTCTGCACCCACAGCATGGATGTGCCAAGGTGGGAAGTCCAGGTCCAGCCTGGTGGGACTGAGCAGCTGCCAGTGCCAGACCAGTAACAAATACAGGATCACAAAACCATTCATTCATGTTGGAAAAGACCTCCAAGACCATCCATGCCCACTAAACCACATTGTGAAGTGTCATTTCTACTCATTTTTTTAACAGTTCCAAGGATGGTGACTCCAGCACTTCCCTGGGCAGCCTGTTCCAATGTTTGACCACTCCTTCAGTGAAGAAATTTTTCCTAATATTCAACCTAATTTTTTCTGTTATCCAGCACATCACTGGACTGGTGCTATGGATATCCCACACAGCACAAAGCACTGCATTTCTATTTTCTGGTTTTCCTTCTTGAGAAGACCAGAGTGTCTTCTGCCAGCAATTTAAGGGATGTTTTAGGGAACACTTAGGCTCCAAGGGATGAGTTTTGAGTGAAAGCCGGAATCTGAGAAGATGAAAGACCCTGTGCAGTGAGGAACTGACCATTTTGCTCCTATGATGTGGGAATAGCTGTTCTTTTTTGCTGCTCTCTCCATTGGCCTGAACAGAAAGGCTGGAAGTACAGCTGGAATTATTTGTCCTTATATAATCAAGCCACATCTACGCAAAATTGCTTCTTAATGACTCATCACAGCGCACTGTTTGTCTTCTCCCGCCGACCAGCTGACTGAGAGGAGTTGTTAGACCTCAGATTCCTCTCAGGCAGCCTCTATAAACATTTGAGTTTTATTAGCTGCTTATAAATTATATCAAAATACATCAGGCACCCATGGCTGGGACAGAACGGCAATTGCAACATGTAATAAATAACAAGAGCACGGGATGAAAACAGATATAGACATTTTAAAGTGCACCTGAGGCACATTAGAGTCATTGCATAATATGTTTTGACTTAATAAGAAGATGCACTTTGCGTAAAGACAGTGCTTAAAGTGGCTTTCCCTGACTGATTTATGAAATGTAAATGTTTACACATCCAGTGTGTATCCTGGGGCTTGAAGGAATAAAGTCAAAACAACCTTGGGGGTGGGAATGCATTTTACTGGGTACAGGAAAATCCTCCTCTCACTTCCACTGGTACATCTCTCTTGACCACGCTGGAATTGTGATGAGTTGTCTCCAAGATCAAAATGAGGCTTCAAAGAGGCAAAATAGATGCACACGAGCTCAAAATACACTTTTCTTCTCATATGACAGGCAAAATGATGAGATGTTTGACCAGCTTCCATGGGGAGATGAGGGTTTCCCTGTCATTTGATTTAATTGAGATGCAATGATTAAACCCCCCCAAAAATAGAATAAAAAGAAATGGTTTGTACCTGTAAAATCAGACATTACATGCCTGATTATGTGTATAAATTATAGAGATATATAGATATGTGTATCCCCAGAGAGGGGGTGGAGTCACCATCCCTGGAAGTGTTGAAAAAAGGAGTAGATGTGGCACTGGGAATAAGTTTTAGTGGGAATGGTGGTATTTGGTTGAAAGTTGGACTTGATCTTGGAGGTCTTTTCCAAACTTAAGGATTCTCTGACTCTCTAGATCCCAAGTCAGAGAGACAATTCTCAGAGGACCAAAAGAGAATAAACCAGTAATTCTTACTAAACCTGAAATCTTTGACCCTAAGCTGGACAAAGGACTTAACACTTTCCTTCCTTCCTAGAAAAGACTTCCTCTAGGTTTAGTTCTTCTGCCAACTTTTGAATGAACGGAGTCCAAACCTGTCTGGGGAGATTGACACTGACTTTGGCAGGGTTTAGATCCAATTCAGCATCCCTAAGTGGGAATTCAGGATAGGCTCACCTTGATTTAATACTGATCTTTTAAAAATTGTGGGCTTGTCTACATATTTTGAACACACACTTGTAATTAATTACTTATATGATGCCGCCCACGTCTGGATCTCAGATTATTTTCCAGTTATGAATTCATGTGTGCTCTGAGGTACATTTGGTGCTGTCAGTTGGGCAGAATCACTCATCCTTATTCATTAACAAATCTGGGCAGCAGGGTTTTCCATATTTGTAGTGGTTGCACCAGAAGACAGACATTGTAAATAATGAACAACAACCTTTCCTCCTCCTTTTTATCCTGGTTTTTTATTGCTGAGCAGATGTGCTATGGGGAAAATCAACTCCATCCCAGCCAGACCCAACACAAAGGCTGCACCTCAAGTTCTGTGCCCCGTTCTGGATCCCTCATTTCAAGAAAGTTGTTGAGGTGCTGGGGCATGTTCAGAGAAGAACGACAAAGCTGGTGAAGGTTTTAGAGAACGAGTCCCGTGAAGAGTGGCTGAGGGAGCTGGGGGAGCTTAACCTGGAGAAAAGGAGGCTCAGGGGAGACCTTATTGCTCTTTACAACCACCTGACAGGAGGGTGAAGCCAGGTGGGGGTTGACCTTTTCTCTCAGGCAACAAGGGACAGGACAAGAGAAAACAGCCTCCAGTTGCACCAGTGGAGGTTCAGGTTGGACATCAGGAAGAATTTCTTCATGGAAAGGGTGGTCAGGCATTGGAAGGGCCTGCCCAGGGAGGTGGTGGGGTCCCCATCCCTGGAGATGTCCAAGGAATGACTGGATGTGGCACTCAATGCTCTGGTCTGAGTGACAATGGGGAGATCACAGGTTGGACTCGATAATATCGGAAGTCTTTTCCAACTTAAATGACTCTGGGATTTGCTGAAAGAGGCAGACAAGCCCTAGGTGGAGCAACAGATAAAAGCTGCAGCACTGGCACGGTGCACAAAGATATCAGAGCTGACTCAAACCCAGCCATGCAGCACAAAGCAAACAGGAGCTGCAAAATCCCACAAGAAGGATAAATTAGCTCATGCTTCATTCCATCCTGGCTCAGTTAATACACTGATACTCGAGTTAATGAATTTAAAATCAACTTGAATGCATCTCAAATGCTCTGGGGTTTGTAGACCTGGTTCCACTCTTTAGCTCTCTGAAAGACGCTCTGTGTAACCAAGCACCTCTCTGGGTCCTGAGTTTCCCTCTGCAAAAGGCACCTTTTTCAGTACAGCACTGCGAGAATAAACCCCAGCGCCCTTGGGTGCTCAGGAAAGAGCAGATAATGCCTCAAGATAAAGAGGAAAGCAACTGGTGTCACATAATCACAGAATTAAGGTTGGAAAAGACCTGTGGAGATCACCCAGTCCAACCACCCTGCCAAGGCAGGGTCACCTGGAGCAGGACTGTGTCCAGGTGGGTTTGGAATGTCTCGGGAGAAGGAGACTCCACGCCCTCCCTGGGCAGCTGTTCCAGTGCTCTGGCACTGTCCATGAAAGAAATTCTTCCTCAGGTTGAGGTGGAACTTGTGTTTTAGTTTATGGCCATTGCTCCTTGTCCTGTTTTTGGGCACCACTGAGAAGAGTCTGGCACCATCCTCTTGACACCCACCTTGGAGGTATTTTATGGATTGATGAGATCCCTTCTCTTCTCTTCTCTTCTCTTCTCTTCTCTTCTCTTCTCTTCTCTTCTCTTCTCTTCTCTTCTCTTCTCTTCTCTTCTCTTCTCTTCTCTTCTCTTCTCTTCTCTTCTCTTCTCTTCTCTTCTCTTCTCTTCTCTTCTCTTCTCTTCTCTTCTCTTCTCTTCTCTTCTCTTCTCGCTTCTCTTCGCTTCTCTTCTCTCTCCTCTTCTCCAGACTAATCAAGCCCTGCTCCCACAGTGTCTCCTCACAAGAGAGATGCTCCAGACCCCTAAATAACAGGGATCAACCAAGCCATAGTGAAGAATTTGCATTGTGCTCAGAGTTGGTGGCCAGTTCATAAAATGGAAATTTAATTGATGTTTTTATGAGTTTTCTTAAGCCTTCAGCAATGCCTAAGTATTTTGGAAACATGAACAGAGTCTAAAAGTGGAGTGAGCCATGACTGGAC
>VWZW01004128.1:577189-720850 GCA_013397115.1 Edolisoma coerulescens
TATTATTATTATTATTACTACCACCAGTATTATTATCTTTTACTTTGCTTCAATTATTAGACCATTCTTATCTCAACCTATGAGTTTTTGTTTTTCCCTCGTTCCCTTCTCCATCCCTCTGGGATGAGTCAGTGAGAGGCCGTGTGATAATTATATGCTACTTGGGATTAAACCACACCCATTCCAATCTCCTGCCCCTTCAATGACCAGACTGGAATTGGAGGTCACCAATGGTGCTCCCAAGTACAGGTCATTAAATTGCAGCTATTAAAAAACTCAAGGAGAGGTGAAATAAAAACCAAGAAGCCAATTTCACCCATAAGTTTCTTATCCCATAAACTGTCTGGTGTGCAGGACATGAAGATGTTTTCATGGAACTGCTCTGCCCATGACAACACAGCAGGGAAGGGACACCAGTCTGAGCACACAACTCCCCCATCCTGGGTTCTTCTCCTTCAAGGTTTAGGCCTTGTCACCTGTAGGAGGTGAAGGGCAGCAGCATCCAGGCCCTCAGGATTTACTCACTCCTTTATGTCTTGACCTGGGTTTCCCTAAAAGCCACATGTTTAAGGCTAGGATTGAAATGAGCTGGAAATTTTGGGGTCACCAACACTTGCCATCCTTCTCCTGACCTTTGCTACTTCTTTGACTTCCAAAATTGACATTCCCAACCATTCTCCACCCAGACCATTTCCAGAATTTCTCTCACAGTCTCTATGACACGTCAGCAAGTCATTTTCCTTTCCTGTTGTCCAGTTCATCCTATCAGAGATACAGGAAGGGATGAAGAAAGAGGTAAATGATTTTTTTCTTTTTAAGTTGTTTTATGTCTTTCCTGAGGTGGGACATCGACCAACAGTGACACGAGGACCTCAATTTCTCTTTCTTCTTTCTCCTTCTCCCTTCTGGATGAAAATGGGCAACCTTGCTGAGGGCGTTGTTCCCAATCCTGGCCTGGGCAGGACTTCTGGAGAGAAAAGGGAGAAACACTCAGGTGTTTCCCTAAATTACCTCTTGGAGAATCCTCCTGGAGTGTCAGCCAGAGCTTTCCACCCTGCAAAGAGCTGTTTTTCCCAATCCCTGTCCTAGAAATACAGGCTGTGAACAAGCTGCTGCTCTGAGAAAACCTTTGTCTTTACACCAAGGGTTAAGATTCTGAGGCCTGAGGCTGGAATTAAACTCTGGCACAGAGGTGCAAAACTTCAGCGTCTTATTTAAAGGCAAGATGTGGTGGAAAGGGGCAAAAATTCCAGAGGGAGGTGGTTCAAATTAAAACTGAGGAAAGCACATAAAACATGAAGAGAAAAACAGGAAACAGAGTCTGATAGCAGGGGGAAAATTAACGGGGGAAAAAAAAAGGGAAAGAGTTTTAAAAATAAACCCCACAAACCCAGTCAAACCCAGTCACAAAAAACAAAGCCTCTGGCATCTGCACTGAGCTGGGATCAAAATATCTTTCCCCTTTTTAGGCTGTGACAGCTCCATGCTGGCTTGCTGGGACAGAGCAGTGTTTGAGTCACTAGTGCCAGCTGGTTGCTGTTTCCAACCTGCCCGGACATGGATTTGTCCAGGAGGAAAACGGATCTGGTAGGTGCTGCTGCCTCAGAGTGCCCTGGATTTTAAATCCCTGAGAGCTGAACAGAGGGAAGATTCACCTGTCTAAAAGAGAGAAAAGTGTCTTAATGCAGGTGTTAGCAGAGGTCATGGAAAGAATTTTAGACTGGATTTGAAAGGGAAAAGGGATCAAACCAGGCTTGCTGAACCCAGCACCCCCACCACGTTCACTATGTCCTCAAATGCCACATCCACACAATTTTTATGTTTAAAACCAGGATGGCTTCCCTGGGCTGTCCATTTCAATGCCTGACAACACCTTTGGTGAAGAAATTTTTCCTAGTATCTCACTCAACAACTACTCAGCAAGCAAAGGAATAGCCTGAGAGGAAAGGGAGGTCTGGATGCAGTTTCTCATGGGCTTTATGACAATATCTTCATTTTTATTAGAGTTATCCAGATTTTTCACCAAGAATGAGAGCAAAGGCCTTGTCCTGTCTGATGCCTAAAGTGGCCACCTAAAAAACAGAGACTAGACAGGAATAAGGGGATAAAGGTAGGCATTTATTTGAAGGGCCATCAAAAGTACACCCTGGGCAGGTCAAAGGCGACACCCGAGATCTACTCTGAGTCACGAGTTCTTCACACTTTTATAGGTTTGATTCATTTGCATATCAGGGTTAATTCTCCAATTAAAATTTCAGTTAATGATGTAATTTCCCAAGCTTATCCCCCTTCTAAAGATGTTGGTTTACACATTTTGGGCCTAGGACAATCTGGTTGTCCTTGGAGAGCAAACCTAGAGAGACTTTGTTATGTCTAACCTGCATGAGAGAACAGCAGCTCACAGGCTACAAGAAACTTCAGAGTTACACACTAAGCAATACAGGATTTGAAAATATAAAAGTTAAAACCTAAGGCATCATGTCCTTCAAAGTATTTTTTCCTCTCTGCTGCAGGAGTGACCTCACTTTGCTTCTGTCACTGTCCCATGTTTGGTTGAGGCACACTGCAGTCTCCTCAGCTTTTCAGTGCATGGATCCACACCTGTTTGCATGGCCACACCTTCAAAAAGGTTTTAATTTCCCAAAAGGAGGGGCAGGAGACAGAAAAGTGCTGTGCCACTGCTGTCACCCACAGACAGCCATCCCTCACTGAGTTCTGACTCTGAATTACTGCTGAAGCTCTGTCATCATCCCCCTGCTCTCTCTTTTTCCTCTCAGGCTCGAATAAGCTGTGAATTATTTTCACCCACTTCTCTTTGCTTATCTGTGAAACTGCTCAAAGACAAAAATCTCGGGCTTGCATGCAAAGTGAGTTTTGCTTCTCAAAGAAAGAGGGTGATAAGGTAGAAGCAGGGAAAAGCAAATTCTGAACAGTTGGGGTTTTTTATGGTTTATAAGCAAGAAAAAATGCAAACTTAATTTTCTGATACCCAGGCTGTGTCAGACTATTCATGTGCTGCCAGTGAACAATGAAGGGAGGAAAGATGGTGAGGTGGATCGAACCCAAACACAATGGATTTCTGTAGGCTTCAGGGCTGATCAGGGACTGTTTGAGACCAGAAAAGATTCCTGAGCACAAAGCCACCAAACACCCCGTGGCTTCTGCCTTGTGCAATCAACCACAGCCCAGGGTTAAGAAAAAGAGAGGAACATGGGAGGAGGGAGGTGGTGGTGAGTTCAGGGGATGCTTCTGATCTTCTCCCAGTGGTGGAATGGAATCAGGATGGCCTGGGGACAATTTCATCAGGAATAGGCTGCCCAGGGAAGTAGTGGAATCACCATCCCTGGAAGTGTTCAAAAAAGGAGCTGACGTGGCATTTCGTGGTGTCGTTTTTTGGGCATGGCGGTGTTTGGTTGAAGGCCTGACTTGATGACCTTGGAGGTGTTTCCCAGCCTTAATGACTTGATGATTACATGATTTTGTGATCTGCCAGCAGTCGATTCTTGGCTGCCATTCCCCTCCAGAGACTGCTCCTTCCCTGTTCTCCTGGTAATTCAGCCCTGCTCAAGTATCCCACTGCCAGTGTGTTATTTGCTCATTTAGCACTGCCTGCCTATCTCCTTGCGTTTTTCCTTGCCCGTTTCCCACTGTATCTCTTCCCCTTGTTTGTTCTCAGCAGCTTTTGTTTGAATTAAATCTCTTTTATTTTCTCTCTGGGGGAGGGATGCTGTTCAAGCTCCATTTGCCTCAGAGCAGAGGCATAACAAGATGGGATGTGCTCAGCCAGTGGCATTTTCATCCATCAGCACTATTAACTCAGGAGCAGAGTCCTTTCATTTTCATTCCTTCCCTGTTTCCTCCACATCACATAACCAATTCTTCACTTTCTTTACACCACTAACTCAATTTTTACATATTCCCCCCCCCGCCTCTACCACCAATATTTTGCAGCCTCTATAAAAGATATTTATATTCTAATTATTGCTTTGGCCCCTGGTATAACTTCTAAGGAGATTAAACCTCAAAAATATTTTACATAGTGCTGCTCCCTGCTAGCAAAGGTTTGTAGGAAACTTCACTGGAAGCTTTGTTTAATCCCAAATCCGGCAGCCTTTTACATGGACACTGCTGCCAACACATCCACAACTTGGTCTGCACCTGGATCCACAAGACATATGCAAGGGGAAATGGCCTCAAGTTGTGCCAGGGGAGGTTCAGGTTGGATATTGGGAAAAATTTCTGCACTGAAAAAGTGGTTGAGTATTGGAATAGACTGTCCAGGGAAGTGGTGGGATCACCGCCTCTGGAAGTGTTAAGAAACCACTTCACAATGTGGTTTAAAGAGCACGGTGGTGTTTTGGACTTGATGATCCCGGAGGTCTTTGCCAAACTTAATGTTTCCATGAATCCACTGTCACAAAAAGCCAAGACCTCTTTGTGAGATTTTCTGGAGCAGCTTTGGAGGTGAGGAGTGGGAAGAAACTGCATCATGCACTGAAAAACTGTGATCTTGGAGGTCTTTTCCCCCTATAATGATTCTCTGTGAAACAGTATTTCCACCAGGATGAGAATCCTGAAAATCCTTTCCTTATACCTCTCCCTTTCCACTAGAGGGCTGGAAAAGCAAAGTTTGTGCAAAATGCAATAATACATGCACAGAAAAGCTCATTTATTCCTCGTGCTTCTGTAGTTATGCAAACTAATTCTTTTTGAATTAAAAAAAAACCCCCCAAACCAACTATTTTAGGTATTTCCTTATTTCATCTCTTAAAATGTCAGCCAGGAACCTTTGCTGTGTGAGTCCAGGATGGCACTGCAGGCAGAATTTATATGAAGTGAAGCAGAAGCTGTGGCATGTTGGAAAAAAAAAAATTTTGTGACTTGGAGTCTCCTGGGCCAGAAACAAGGTGACATCTTTCTTATTTTAGACGCATCTCTCATTCCTGTCCATCCATGCAGCCATCCATGTCCTCTGATGCTTTTATTCTATCAACTTACCTATTAATTTCCCTAATTATTTAAACAAAATTAGTTCCTGCCATCTGGTTGTCTGCCTGCTCGTTCCACTGGGATTTGACTCCAAAGCTGGTGTTGCTGTTGTTCTCCTACTGAGATTTCTGCATAAAAACCAGCTTTGGGGTACATTTGAAGTAGTTTTTCTTGAAGGAATGCTGCAGATAAACAATTCCTCGTCCTGACTAGTCATGACCACCTCTTCGGATGTAAGTATTTCACTGCAGGCCGGTGTCTAATGCTAAAGTTGAGGACAAATTTAGCTGTTTATCCGATAGTATGTTTAGATTGGATATTGGGAAAGAATTCTTCCCTGTGAGAGTGGTGAGGCCGTGGAAAAGGTCTTGTAGGGATTCTGTGGCTGCCCCATCTTTGGAGGTGCCCGAGGCCAGGTTGGACGGGGCTTGGAACAGCCTGGGAAGGTGTACCTGCCCTCGTCAGGGCGGTGGAACTCGAAGATCTTTGAGGTCTGACGCAAACCATTCCATGATTCCATTAATTTTGAGGGATTCTGGAGAATCAATCACCGGGAACTACTCACAGACTCAATCTCTGTGAGGCCCAAGGAAAGCAAAGCATTCTCAGCCTATATTTCCTCATTTTTAGGGTTAAAGGAGCGTCTTTATGAGGGCCACTCTCTTCAGAGCCGCATGGAGACAAACCCCGTTTACCAGCGAGAAATAAAGAAGCGTCACTAATGATTTGCTGCTCTCTGATTCCTATTCCCTTCAGCCTCCCAGTTAATGATGACATGAACTGTTACTGTTACATTACGCTGACATTTAGAGCGCTCCAAAATTGGCACAATGCGCGAAATGGGAGAATAAAACACGGAGAAGGCAAAGAGTGATGGCTGGGCATGGAGGGGAGATCAGCCTTTGCTGACAGCATAGACTGATTCCTTTCTTTGTGACGTGCAGCTTGGCAGAGCAGGCTGGGTTTAAGCAGAAATGCTGCCACGGTGACAGGAAAGGGCAGAGAAGGAGGCGATGCCATTTACACTAAAAAAAACCCCAAAGTTGTCGCTGAATAAATCCACAAACAAGCACTAAATAGTCCTGTTTAGGAATCACACAGTTCAGACTGAGCTGGAAGAAATGCAGATTGTATTTTTTTTTCTCATAGAATCGTGGAACAATTTGGCTTGGAAGACGCCTTTGACATAATTTAGTACCAACACCCTGCCATAGGCCTGGATAAGAGCAGGCTTCCCTTCCAAGAAATTAATTGGATGAATAAGAAGAAAGTAGTGGAGAAAAAGTTTAACAACAGCAAATAATAATTTTTCAAAAGCCTCTTGAAGATTTTGAAAAGTTCTGATTTGCAGAGAGCATAGCTCATGGTGTCCCTGTAGCTGACACCTTCTGAATTACCAGGGAAATTGGGTTTGCATGGCAAATTTTTGGTAGTGAGAGGCTTCAAGGATGGTTTATACGAGAAGCTACCAGAAGTTTTCCCAATGTCCAAAGAGCTAATGCCAGCTGGCTCCAGGATGGATCTGCAGCTGGCCAAGGTCAAGCCCATCAAGAATGGTGGGAACACCTCTGGGATAACAGATTTTAAAAGGGGGGGAAAAAAGACCTACAGAAGTGCTGGCGAAGAGAGGAGTGAGAGAAACGGCCCTGCAGACAGCGAGGGGGGAAGAAGGAGGGAGGGAGGTGCTCCAGGCACCAGAGCAGAGATTCCTGCAGTCTGTGGTAAGGATCTTTCTGCTCTCTAACACTTTTTAGCCCATTTTTTGTCCATCACCTCTCACAGTTACTCCCTGGGAAAATATAACAAAAGCCTTGTCGGTCGAGATAAGGACAGGGAGAGATCACTCAGCAATTCCATCATGGGCAAAACAGACCCGATGTGGCGAAAAATTAGTTTTATTACAAATCAAAATCAGATAAGAACCTTTCCCCCACACCTCCATTCTTTGGGAGGGGAAGGGAAGGGAAGGGAAGGTTTGGGAAGGTTTGGGAAGGTTTGGGAAGGTTTGGGAAGGGAAGGTTTGGGAAGGTTTGGGAAGGTTTGGGAAGGTTTGGGNAAACATGCCATACTTCCTCGCAAGCCTCTCTGCCTTGTCTCAGCCTCCCGTAGGCTGTGGAGCATCAAGACGACCTGGAGATCTGTTGGCATCTCCATCCTTGGTTTCCATCTGCAGTCACTCTGCTTCCAGTTCCTCTGCTTCTCCTGTCAGGAGAAATAAAGATCAGGAGGGATTGACTTGTTCATCAAATCCTGCCCTCTGAAATTTCCAGCTAGATTTGATATTAGGAAGAAATTCTTTGCTGCAAGGATGGTGAGGCACTGGAAAATGTTGCCCAGGGAATCTGTGGATGCCCGTGGAAGCGTTCAAGGCCAGATTGGGGTTTGGAGCAAGCTGCTCAGTGGAAGATGATCCTGACCGTGGCAGGGGGGTTGGAACTGGATGATCTTGAATTCCCAGAGACGTATTTAGATGGGTTTAGTGTAATAATTTGTTATCTTTAATATATTCTAGCACTGCTGTTGCTTTCAGCTCCTTATTCCAGTTGCTTCCAGCTTCCTCCCTTCTGTGATGTCTTCCTTTCAACCTTCATTTTTCTCTCCTTGCCTCCCTGTCCTTGTTTCAGTGGAAATGCAATTCACTGTCCCATTAAATTTAACAAAATTTGATGCAACTTAATTCCGGCCTGTTTTCAGTGTTTTTTCATTCAACGTGCCCTAATTCAATCTATTTCGACTAACTACCACACACTTAAATGTAATTCCAGGAATTCCATTAAAAATAATTTGCTGCAGAGGAAATAAATAGTATTTGCTCCAAACAACCACCAATCGATGGGATGTGATTTGCTTAAATGCAATTGCATCCAACAGAAGGAAATTCAATCAAAGGAATGCGGTGTGCTGCAATTAAAACTCATCCCTGAGAATCAGGTCAAAGTTTAATTAGTGCCAGAGAGGTTTTATTTAGCTTTCTTGAATATATTTATGTCTGGGACAAATTAGTGGCCCTTGATATCCTCGTGTATAACGCTGCCATTGATGGGATGTTTTCCTCCCAAGTTTTCCTGTTATTTCACACACATTGACCCACAAGGCTCCTTCCAGCTCCACCTTCCTGTGTTTCGTGATGCTTTTTGTCCTGACAGCCTGAAATTGTTTCCCTGAGCTGCTGTGGGATGAAATCCTGTGATTCCCAAATGCTCAGGTCCGTGAAGAGCATGGGCAGTGCCTGTTCTGCTGCTGAACATTCAGAGTCACCTCTCTCTGCTCCCTCCTCTTGAAGAGCAGAGATGAAGATTGAAGGGAAGCTGTTTGAGCATTTAGGAAATAAATCTGGCTTGATATTGGTCCCCTGTCAGTGGCTCATCCTGTCTCAGAGATTTCCAGAAAAAATGCCTTTCCTTGTGCATGGGAATTCATTTATAGGAACCAAACTTGTGCTTCTGCTTGTGAGGGAAAATAACAGGTCTGGTGTCCACTTTCACCACTTGTGGTCCCAGCTGGAGCAGCTCCAGAGAGATTTGCCTGGAATTTGTTCATCAGCAGATTTAGAAAGGGATTCATCTCCTTTGGGTGACACAGGAGTTTCCCTGTGAATGATTTGTCTTAAATTAGATACAGAAAATAACCCTAGAAAAGTGGATTTCTCTCCTCTGACCCAGAGGACTTGTTGAGATTTAAGTTGCACAAAACTAAGTGCATTTGAAAGAATATTTTTCTTTTTGCTTCCGTTCCCTGTTTGATGAAAGGTGAAGTGTCTGTACCTCCCAAAATTTATATAAAAGTATTATTTTCTTCTCTAATTGGACCAGACTTTGAAAACTTAATTCAGAAACACATTAAAGGTCTGAAAGAAACATTGCACCCTTATAATCTGTATATTGTGGTATGATTAATATAATGTACAACTAAAATGGAAAGGGAACATCTGAATGCACCAAAGGAAAAAAAGGCATCTGAAATTGTTTCTTTAAAAAAAATCACTAAAATTCATTGGATATAAAGCACTCCTGGAAAACATTTCAGTGTTATCTTATTAGAGAAGAAAGTGAATTCAACTCTGGTTTGGTGGGAGATGGGTTTTGTCATGGAAAGGAAAATCACAAATTTGCCTGTAGTTTGTCCCCTTTCATTTTACTTCCTTCATGCAGTGATTTGCCCACTTTCTTCCTCTTTCTTTCCACTCTTGATTGAAAACTTACAAAGCAAGGACTTGGCTTAGACCCCACCAAGTATCTTTGAGAAAAAGGAGAAAAAAAAGACTTTGGAACTTGGTTATGCTTTTGCAGAATTCTGGAATCCTTTTGCTTTACAGGATTTTAATTGGGGCTTCAGCTCAACACAACCAAATCAAATACTGGGAAAAAAAAAAAAAAAAGAAAAGTAAAGAGCCCCAGCTTTCCACCAATCCTGGGTAAATTGACACTGTAAAAAGCAACTCTGGGTCAGACTGCACTCATTAGTTTTGCAAATTAATGAGCTCAACATTGCACCAGCCCAAATGAAACAAGGTTAAAATGTGTTGGTTTAATTAGATTCTCCTGTGCTGTTTTTCATGGGAAGTATCAAAATATTAACAAAATCAGATAAAATCAGACTTCCTCCAACCAAATTTCACAAATTAACAGGGTTTTGGAGGTCTCTGTAAGATCTCTTCACTGTGCGCCACAGGGATGTGAAGGTGGGGAGAAACGCTCTCCCACGTTTTGGGATCAGATCAAGCTTGTGAATAACATTCATTTCTCCTCAGGCCAGAATCTCACATTTCTGGTGGTTTGACACTCATTATCATTTTCTGTTAGCATTTGTCTCCCTATAATGAGCTGTGCTGTTCTGAGGGAGATGTGGTAGGTACAGGAATGATTAATATGGTAAAGAGGCAGATTCACACTCATTTTTTTCCTACTGGTTGGCCTCAGGTCTACCTCAGACAAGATTCCTGTTGTGCAAAGTTCTGTACAGACACGGGGCCAGAAGTGAGGTCCAACCACAGAGCTGAAGGGAAGATGGGTTTGGAAAACTGAACTGTACCAGGAATTATAGCCTGGTTGGGTGAGAGATTCCCTTTGATTCAGGGGTTTGTGGGGTTTCCCTACTCATCCAGGTTCAATTCTTGTCATTGAAGAGATCTGGATGGGCACAGAGTAAAAAGAAACAGAGTAAAATTTGCTTTCTTGATTCTGTGATTAAATGGGAAGTGGGTGGTTTAAAGCCCATTCTGCATCAAGGAGAGGAAAAAATGGTGTTGAACAATCTAATCCCCCTTTCCAGCTGCTTCCACCCCTGTCACAACAGACAATCCTAAATCCTCTGTGCCAAAATGCAGGAAATCACGGATTCATAAAATCATGGAATCAGCATGGTTTGAGTTAAGAGGGACTTTAAAGATGATCTAATTCCAATCCCTCTTCTATGGGCAGGGACACCTTCTACTAGAGCAGGTTATTCCTGATTTTATGAGGTTCCACCTTCACTCATGGGCAAGGCAATCCCATGGTGACTTTTCCAAAATCCCACACACAAAGACATGGTGGCAGTTCTGTATTTCCCCTTTATCTCACCCTTTATCCTGTGCCCTTACGCAGCACCAAGGATTGTGTATTTCTCCTTTTAGCTCCTCTTAGATTAGAGCCACAAGGCTCAGATCCACAAAAGTATTTACAAGACAAAGGATTTCAAAAGGGATTTAGCTCCTTAATGAGGAATTAAGTGTGCAAATACTTCTCTGGGTTTCTAAGACTCGGATATGGCAGCACAAAGTGATTTATGAAGACAACAGAGGCTGGTTAATCGAGGAAACATCTGCTCCTTTGGTTTTTTTGTGTGTGTGTGTCTTCCTGGCAGAGATTCATCCACATCCATTCATTCCTTCTTCTGTCCTAATCTTCTTTTCATTGTTTTTAGGATCTTTCCAGCACCCCACTAAGCAGGGGCAGTCTTTGCTAACACCCACCAATGTCAATGAAACATGAATGCCAGAGAGGAATAATGAGTTTGGATATTTACTGCACCACCAGTTGTTCTTGGAGATCTCCCAGTTTATGCAAAACCAGACAGAATTTGCTGTCTTTTGGGGACTGAGGCTCATGAAAAGTTCTAGGAAGTAAAACCTTGAGGAGATCCTTCTGTAGGAGGCTCCAGCTGCACCTCATCCATGGAGCACATCCCTCATCCTTGCTCTGAGGTCTGGGGGTTGGCAGATCCCGGAATATTTCTCTTGCAATCCTCTTTTCCATTCGATGTGCACACGGAAACCACCCTGGATCGGGGCTATAACGGCACATTCCAAGCGTACATCCATAACCTGGGGGCTTTTTAGCAGCTTCAACAAATAAACAAATTAACAAATGAACAAATTAACAAATTATGGGCTACTTCTGAAGCTGAATGTTGTTAAAAAGGAACTTTTATTAGTGAGAGAGAAAAACCAACCCAGTTTTGTTTCAAACCTTGCAAAACCCATCTGAGAACCTTGTCTGACCTACATAGCTCAGGGCATGAAATTTTGTCTCAGCAACCTCCACAAACTCTCCCATTTATTTCTGCTTAAACTGCATAGAAAACTTTTTTATTCTTTCCTTTTTTTTTTTTTTAATAGAGGAATGCATAATCTTCCCCTAAAGAGACTAAATGATGAGAGAATTTATCATGTCCACTGCTTGTCTGCTCTGAAGGTTGATTTAACCTCGTGATTTAAGACGTACACATTGAATTCAGTGCCAATTTTGCTGACTTGAATTTCCAGCCTCTGGAACTTGTTATACCCTTTTTTTTTTTTTTTTTTGCTTGACTCAAGAGCAGCATCTGATAAGTAATTAGAAACTGTAATCGAGTCATCTGCTAA
This sequence comes from Edolisoma coerulescens, assembly GCA_013397115.1. NCBI lineage: Eukaryota > Metazoa > Chordata > Aves > Passeriformes > Campephagidae > Edolisoma > Edolisoma coerulescens. Next base: position 589,023 of record VWZW01004128.1, read on the forward strand.
GCTCCGTTTCACTCCGCTGAAGAAATCATGTTCCTGATTATCACTGAAGGGCTCATCTTTCAATTTCAGATCAATCTCCCATCGTATGTCCAAGCTATTCCCAACAGCTTCACAATTATTTTTGTTGCCTTTTGAAGAACAGAAAAAAAAAAAGATCTATCTGTCTATCTATCTATATACACATATATCTTTTCTTTGGCCATGTTTTCTATTTCACAAGCTGTCCTGAATTATAGTTTTTTAAAAGCAGGAATAAAAAAAACCACACATCTTTGGTGAAAAAAAGAAAAGCAGGAAGGTGGAATAGGGCTAAGCAATGACAGTCTTTGACCTAAAATAAAGGTGCTTAAACACAATGTACTAAGGAATAAGAGATGGGAGATGTCCTTTTAGAAGGAGGACATTTCTTCCCAATTTCCAGATTTTTTTCTGCGCAGGGTTTATCCTGGTTTTTCTGGCTGGCCTGATGAACACCCCCTTTACTGTTTGACCTCCCAAACATCTGAGTTGATTCCTGTACTGTCCAGAAAAGAGTCTTTGTTCAGATCCCCGAGAAAACTCTCCTGTGGATGTGTAAATCACAGGAATCCAACCAAATAACTCTTTCCCCACATTAATCATATCCCAATCTCATATTATAATGTCAGAATTCTTCAGCTTTTATGCATGCACCAAACCCCCAGTGATTAAATAGAGTTCAGAACTAAATTGCATCTGCATAATTGCTCTTTTCTTCTTTCTGTCTGGTTCTGTGATGCACTCCATGATTTTCAATTTTCTTCCCCAAGAAGATGTTGTCACAGTGCTGGTGGATGTAAAAATGTATTTATCAATAATTCAGTTTTGGTTGATTATTTGATACCTCCCATAGCTCAGCTGTTTCTTGGGGCTGGGTAATTTGCCCTCATGACCTATAAAAATGCCCTGAAGATTTCTTAGATCTACACCTTCCTCTTCCCATTACCAAAGATGATTTTGACACCAAACTGTGCTCTTTTTTTAGGTCAAGGTGGCAAAATTTCCTCCCACCTCATTCTTCTTTTCACCTGACCCTTCTTGCTCTGTGGTGGACACAGGGACATCACACATTAGGAGCTTTTTTCTCTTCCTTTTTTCCCCTTTTTAATTATTGTTTCTAGCACATAATTCAATTTACACACCCTCTCTGTTTCATTGGCTTCTACCTTTGCAGCTCTCTGTCAACAGATTGATAAAACTTGACCTTAATAGCACGAGAAATATTAACAGCACTCAGAGCTTTGCAACGTTTCCCTTTCTTTGGGCATCAGATACAGATTAAAGCTGGTTTCAAAACATCAACCCTTCCACTCCAGAGAGTATGAGAAACCTCGATTTCTACAACAGAAAAATTCAAGCTTGATTTTTTTGGGGGGAGAAGGAATATTTTTTCCTGGAGCGATAAGGCAGTGGTGCAACAGGCCACCAGGGATCTTGGGAAATCTCATTTCTCAGAGATCTTAAGGATTTGATTAAACAAATGCTTGGAAGTTGGATGAGGAACTTCCAGACATCTTGTCCAGCTTGTAATTTTGGGATAGGGAGCTCTAAACACCTCCAGAAAGATCCTAAGTAATTCAGTGTCAAGGAAGACCCTTTGCCTGGATATTCAATTATTCCTGTGTCCTGAAGCCATAGTATATTTCTCCATGAATTCCACTCTAGGTTTTCCCATGTTTTCTTCTGTTTGATTGTTCCTTGAGGTTCAGCTCCAGTTCACACCAACATAGACCTATCCTGCAACCTCTCAAATCCTTTTTAAACCCCACTGGCATTTTACCAGCACTCTCTAAAGGTGGCTAAGGGAAAAATCTCCTGTCTGGATAGTGAAGAGCTCCAGAGCTCTTCCGTTGTTAAGGGCCAGAGATAACAAAGACAGGGGTGATTCAGAGCTTCTTTAAGCACTGGAAGGTGCTTTAAGGTCTCCCTGAAACGTTCTCTTCCCAATTTCCTCCCATGAGGTGTGAACTTCTGACATAAGAGATTTGGCAAAGGAAAAATAAACGATTCCTCCATGCTGCTCTGGTGTAGGTTTGAACCTGAATTATCCACACAGAGCACAAGGTGCAGCTGCACCATCATTTCCAAACCCAAAGATGTGAGCAGACACAGCTCGGCCCAATAATAGATAGGAGAGTTTAGGGCTAATTATAACAGGTCTTTTAATTCCCATCTGGAGTCACAAAATCAATGGGAACTCCTTGCTTCATTAAATAATTGCAGTTGCCAATAGCTGGAGCTCTTCCATTTGCAGGTGGGCTAAAAACCTGTTTATTTAGTGGTTATCTTGCTCCAAAGCCTTTTTTCCAAGGAATGCAGCCACAAAGCTGCAGAGAAAAGGAGGACATGAGGAGGGGGGAACGTCTTGGGCTGATTTGAGAGGAACAGGATTTGTGCTTGGGATGAGCTACATTGTCCTCCAAAATTTGAATGTGATGGATTCCTCCTCCTTCCACCTCCAAATCTCCAGTATTGCATGGAGAGATGGAGGAAAAGCAGCCTTGATTTAAATGGGAGAAAGTTGAGGTTTAAATGGGAGAAAAATTTGGTTCCCTTGGCCAAATTCATCATGTGGGTGAAAGCAGCATTTGAAAATGAAGTCACAAAGGTTATTCCGGTAGCCATGGACTAAATAAGATTCTGGAGGTAAATAAATGAAGCAAAATCTGCTTAAAACCTACTTTTTTTTCCTTTCCAGATCTGTTTTGTATACTGGGAAAAAAAAAAAGATGGACCGGTAGCATGACTTGAAAGCCCTCAGTTACTCCTCTCCACACAAATCTGTCTCCTCATTTGTTGTCTTACTCCTACTGACTTGAAGTGCTCAAAATCCTTTTGATCTTCTCATAAAATCCAATTGGATTTGTATGTTTCTGGAAATTTTACCTTTCCAGGATAGGAGGAGACAGTCCAGCCCTCAACCAAAGGTTGGACTTCTGGTTGCAGGTTGGACTTGATGATCTTGGAGATCTTTTCCAACCTTAATGAGTCTATGATTCTAATAAGAGGAGTGGATTTAAGGAGATATCCTACAAACAACTGAAATTTGCTCTGACAAACAAACTTCAAGCCTGTAGAATAATAATTCATGGATAAATTTGGTTTTTTACCCCTAATTCCCAGGAAACAGGAGCTGTGGAGGTGAGCACCACCAAGGGGAATGGCCTTCAGAGAAAGTGAGGATGAAATTTAGTTCCAACATTAAAGCAAAAATGGAGCTGTCTCAGACTGTGGGATATTCTCCTGCTGGCTGGAGACACTGGTGGCTTGTGCTCTTCCTCTTCTCCTGCGAAACTGAAATTCTTCATGAAAACAACCATTTATGGAGCTTCTTCAAGAGTCTCCCTTTGGTAACGAGCGGCCTGATGCCTCCCCAAACCAATCCAAGCTGCAATCTGTTCTCCTGCTGAGCTCCAAGCAAGTCATCAGGGTTTCTCAAGGTGTTTACACTGAATTGTAACAAAAATCTATTAGGATTAAGTGACGACTGTAACAAGCTGAACTGCCTGACAGAGCAGACAGCAGAGTCTATCAGCTTTTCCATCTCCCATCTAAATATTTATGAATCTGGTTTTTAGCAGCACCAGCTGGCTCAGAGCTGCCTGAATACATGGATGTCTAAAAATCTTAGGTTGATTCCTTAATGTCTGGATCAAGGCAGACCCATCATTAGCTATAAGAAGAAATCTTTTTTTTTGGGAATAAAATCTGGCAAAGCACCAGGTGTAAACAAGATGAACACTTTAAATCAGATTTTAACTCACAAATCTTCAACAAAGGAAGATACCTGACATTTTCAGGGAGTAGCCATGATGTGAGGGTGGAATCAAGGAGAGTCAAGGAGTATCATGTTGGAACAAAACAGGCAAGTGTCACCTTAGCATCGACAGCTTGGAACAGCCAGGAAATATTCCCCGGCTTGCAGCTTGAAATGAGCATTTCAGCTGCTCCATTCACAGTGTGCCTAAGGCAGTCTGTAGTGAAGGGTATTAAAGCATCTTTAAAACATATTTCCCCCAAAATTGCTTGGCTTTGAGGGGACCTTAAACAAAAAGTGAATTGGAAACAAGGAGAACTATACAGCTGAATTCAGCTTCTGTCTGAGCTGTTTCAAGTGCATGAAAATGAGAGGGTTCATTCGTCGCCATGGGGAAGGGGACTTGCCACCAGTATTTGCAGCTGATGTTTGGAAGAGTGGTTCAAGACAGATCAGTGTTCTTGAGTTTTGTATTTGCTCTCCATCCATCTACAAGAATCCGTCATCTTTTCTGTCGTGGTCCTGCTTTGAAAGATTTTTTTTGGAAGAGGCTTTTGGTTGATTATACATGAGTTCATAGAATCAGAAATTCATACAATGGCTTGGTTTAGAAAGGATCTGGAAGATCACCTCATTCCAACCCCCTGCCATGGGCAGGGACACCTTCTACTAGACAGGTTGCTCCAAGCCCTGTTCAGCCTGGCCTTGGACACTTCCAGGGATGGGGCAACCACAACTCTAGCAGATAAAGGGCAGGTATTGAAAGCTGCTGAGGACAGTTGGAAATGAAGCTGCAAATATCTGCTGTATGGAATGTTGAACTTCAGGAGGAAGCAGACTGTGAGGACCAGGGACTGGTAATGATACCTGAAACAGGGAGAAATCCAAGTGTATCTCAGACCTTAAGGAGCAAAAACAAGAATACAGCAAGTTTGGGAGCACCTTGTGCATTATTTTACCTTGCGTTTTTTATGTGTATAAGTGACCAAGACCAGGCTGGATGAGGGTCTGATCAACCTGGTCTAGTGGAAGGTTCCCTGACCATGGCAGGGGTTTGGAACTTGATGATCTTTCAATCCAAAACATTCCATGATTCTATGACTGTATGATTCTGTGACCCTGTGACTTTGTGACTGCAGCTCTCCTGTAATCCGAGGCCGGGGTAGTTCCAGGTCATCTCAGTCATGGCCTGGTGAAGTTGCATCTCTTCTCCAAACAGTTTTTCCCATTAAAACAAGGAGTTACTCTGTCCCCTCACGATGCATATAATGCAAGAAGCCATAGGAGGCTGGGAGATGAATTGTGTTAACCCCAGGCTGTCCACCCATCCAATCCTTGCGCTCCCAGCCTTATCAGTCTCACAGGTGTGCCTGGACCAGATAACTTGAGTTGCCCAAGCAGAGCTTAAAAATTGACCCTGTTGAGTGAGCAAGGGCACTCAGCCTTGCAAGGACAGATGGTGCAATTAAGGAGAGCAGCTCTGCTGCCGTGTTCAGCATGGTCACCCTCACTTCCATGTGTGTCCTGTCACCTGAAGAGGGCTGGAGGCCATCCAGACACCCTTGTTTTTGTGTCTCCCTGACATATCCACAGGAGTAGGATTAAATGGCTCTGCTGTACCCAAAGGGTTGGGTGACCTGCGAGGCTGGTGATGAGATGGTGACCCTCACCTCCTGAAGACCAAGCAGCCTGAATTTTTATCCACTTTGGGCTTGATTTTCCATCTTTATTGCTCTGTGGGCACTGAGGATCAGTGTAAATGAAGATGGTGTTCCTCTTTTTGACAACTCACTGGAAAACTCCCCTGTTCCAGAGAAATAATCAAGGAATGACAGCACAGAACAAATGTACTGCAACAGCCTGGTCAAGGACAGGGATGATGGACAGCTGTGGAGAAAGATGAGGATTTTTGAGGATACCTCAATGGCGTCCTGGGTGCATTGGGAAGAGCATTCCCAGCAGGTCAAAGGAGATGGTCCTGCCCCTGTACTCAGCCCTGGTGAGGCACATCTGGAGTGCTCTGTCCAGTTCTGGGTTCCTCAGGACGGGAGGGACATGGAGCTCCTGGAACGGGTCCATGAAGATGATTTGTGACTGGAGCATCTCTGATAAGGAAAGGATGAGGGACCTGGGGCTGTTCAGCCTCCAGAAGAGACAACAGAGAGGGGACATCATTCCTGTCTGTCCCTGTCTGCAGGGAGGGCTCAGAGCAGGGCCCAGGCTCTGCTTGGAGGTGCCCAGCAATGGCACAAGAGGAACAGGCAGGAACTGATGCTCAGGAAGTTCCACCTGGACATGAGGAAGAACTTCAGTGCAGTGACCGAGCCCTGAACAGAGACCAGAGAGTGTGTGGAGTCCCCCTCACTGGAGATATTCCAGAGCTGTCTGGACACAATCCTGTGCCATGTGCTCTGAGATGGCCCTGCTTGAGCAGGGAAGTTGGACCAGATAACCCCACTGTGGTGCCTTCCAACCTGACCCATTCTGTGATTCCATGATTTTGTGATTTTGGAAAACTCTCCTGCTTCTCTTATTTTGGCCCAAATGAGAACGAATGGATGGGCACAACCTACAGACACAGGTCTGTGCCAGCTGTTGCCTACATTTCTCCACCAACAGACTGAGAAAAGCTCAGGAATATTTGACCAGCTGTTTTTTGTGCTGGGAAACAAATCTGAAAATCCAGCCTGGTAGATGAAGCTGTAGGGATAGAACAGTCAGAGAAAAATTGAAATGGATCAACCCGATCAAATGGATCAAAAAACGGCCTTTTATGTGGGAAACTGACACTTTGGGGGTCAAACTTTGATTCAAAACTATTTAGAACCTGCGTTTCAATACCACAGGGACAACTACAGTGAAGACCAACAGACAAACTGGGCATTAGTAGCATCTCATAGCACAATATTCCATCAAATTCTCCCTTAAGCTGGCTGGTTTGTTCATTTGCTATGGTATGTTTTGGGAGTGATAAAGGTGTTATTTGAAGATCCCAAAAGCTTCCATGCTGGAAAGGGAAGTTTTCCGTTATCATTAGGGGAAGGACGCTGGTGATTGCTCAAGAGCACACGTAAGGGCAAGCAGGATGATTCAGGGAACTCATGGTCTTGGTTATGAGAAAATATTATCCAGACGTGACCTTTAGTTCGTTCACCTCAGACGAATAAAAACACATCCTGCCTCTAGAAGATCCTGCAGGCTCAGCCGTGGGGAGATCTCCAGGAGTTTTCATTGCAGTAACTAATTCAGAAATAAGACCTAATGAGTGAAAGAGGAAAGAGATTGTCAGAAACCTCAGGAAACCTCAGGACAAATGCTAGTGAATTATTTTGCAGGAAATGCCACCAAGGCTCTTGTACCACCCGTCTCAGACAAGGCTGGTGGTGGCCACCTCAGCCCAGAATGTGACTGCCTGGGACTTGTAATGCATTAACAACCCATTAGAAAACTTGATTTAATTGTCCTAAGGCTCAGGGCTTGGTGGAATAAAAGGTTGACTTTAAAGTCCATCTGGTTCCAACTCCCTGCCAATGGCATGACGACTTCCTCTATCCCAGGTTGCTCCAAGACCCATCCAACCTGGCCTTGGACACTTCCAGGGATGGGGCAGCCACAGCTTCTCTGGGGAAGCCATGCCAAGGCCTCATCATCCTCACAGGGAAGAATTCCTTCCTAATATCCAATCTAAACCTCTCCTGCTTCCATTTAAGGCCATTTCCCCTTTTCCCATTGATGCCAGTTCTGGTTAAAATCTTTCAAACACAAATCAGTTTTTGTTCTGACAATGTTCATGAAAGAATTTTAATGTTTCTCCACAAATCATCTCGGGAGAAAGGGAAGATTTTGCCTTCTCAGTTTTTTCCCTGAGTTTTATTACCCAGCTGTCTAAAAGTTCAGAAGAGACGAGGACAGTTACTGAAAAAGAAATGCATCTCTCCAAGATCTCCGTGTCTTTTGTTACAACTGGTGCAGGGATTGAAAACATTTATTGGTTTCCAGCAAGTTCGGATCCCACAATCCCCCATAACTCTTATTCTGACTGCTTTACAGAGGCTGCCCTCTTCAAAATTCAGCCTTGAGAGGGCATGTGTTGTTCCCTGAGATATTTAATGATTGCTGAGACCAGGTAGCTGTTTCTACCTGCTGTAAAGTTGGGTTTGAGCAGCCATCAGCAAGAATTTGCAATTTAATGCCTCGCCAAGGCATTGTTTAATTGACAGTAACTCTCTGAACTCAACACTGCAATGTTGAGGAATTAGACGGGAGAAAAAGTTGTGGACAACAAGTAAGTGCTGAAGCCTCTTCCTCTTCAGTTGTCTTGTCACTTCAAGCTGTCATTCAGAACAGTCCCTCATCTCTCTTCTCCTACTCTGCCTTTGCTGGGTTCACCTTGGAAGGGCTAATTAGCTCCTTGTCAACTACTGCCTCCTCCTGAGTCCTGAAAAGGGGAGCTAAAATCAATTTGTCTTTCCAGCAACATCAACCAGGAAAGAAGGAAGGAGAAGGCAGGCGACGCAATGAGTGTCAGGGAATGGTGAAGCCCCACAAAATAGTTATACTGAGAGCTTGGGTGAGTTTGTATCAGTTTGATGAGGAGAGTCTGGACTGATTTATTCTATTTAAAAGAGAAAGTGAGGCGCAAAACAGATTTGCTTGTGGTCAACCATCAGCAGAAAGAGGAGTTCATGGACGTTTTTATGGATAACTCCTTTGGCACTGCTGCATTCAGTACCTTGGTCCCAGTTGTAGGCAGGTCCTTCCTGAGCTCATGTGAGAGGTCTGGCGTGAAAATCCCACAAAGAAAAGGGAATTCTCCTACAGAATCATGGAATTAGGTAATTGTTAAGGTTGGAAAAAACCTTTGGGTCCAACGTTTGACCAAATACCACCATGCCCACTAAACCATATCACAAAGTGAATCATTTAGAGACCTGAGCATCCCAGAGATCCACCATGAAAGGCAGGATACCCAGAGAAGCCAACTTAATTCCCAAAAAAACACCTGTTAGATAATTTTCTTTTATTCTTGAGGAAATTTTAGAGTTGGCTCAACATTAGAGTGCTTTGGGTTGTTGGATTCATCTTGGGGATCTCTCTGAGCCCAGAGAATTTTCCAGTTGTTTGGGGAAAGAATTTTCTAACAGTCCCCTAATATTTTTTAGGGGAGTACAAGCAATTGGCCACTCCAAGAAAAAAGGCAGTTACATTTCATGGAATGCCATATATGTATAACAATAATGACTCATTTTTCTCTCGGTGTTTTGCCTGTATTTTTTCCTTCATCCTACAAGTCCTTTGAGAAAGTCACTTCAGGAAAAAAAATAACTTTGAGGAAATTGCTAATACTGTGTAATACCTGGCTCACCACATCCAGGAAACCTGCTGTGCTGTTGCCAGTAAATTTGAAATGGGTATTAAGTCCAATTTTTGAGATTTCTGCTACTGAAAGTCATTATTCTTAAGCATAAATGTTTTTAAAATGGATGATTTTTATGTGAATTAATTACTTGCTCCCATATTATTTACCACAGGCCCATTTTCCTCAAAGGAAAACAAAAACCCCTCTTTCCAAAGGCTTCTAAACAGTGATAATTCATATATGGCTTTTCTGGGGCTCAGTTTGTTGCTGGGTTCCGTTACAGCTCGGGGTAACAGAACTGTTCCAGCTTCAAAAAGCAAAATCCTTGTAGACACTCCCAGGGGAGGCTTCAAAGCCAAATGGGAATTTTGAACTGCTCTGCTCTGTCTGGACCTTGAGGCAAGGCTGCAGGCAGGATTTTCTCCCAATTCTGACCTTTCTTGGTCACAGATCTTCAGGTACTCTTCATCTTCCAGAGGATTTGGCTGTAGCACTGCAGACCATGCAAGGAAACTGCAAAGGGTCACATCCGTCCACCCCTTTCTCAGGTAAAACTTCTTCCTGTGCCTTATTTAGATTTTTCTGTGCCCTATTTAGGTACTTCCACAATAACTTGCAAAGTTGGAAAGAAAGAGACAGGGACATTGAGCTCATGCAAGATGCATGGTTGCGTTTGCGAACAGGAGTGGAGATTGCCCCACTTATTTCCTCTGGAGAGGCTGAAAACGCCACACACCCATTTAATCTTATTTTTAACTCTAAGTGGGTGCCTGAATTGCATCGCTTTCAATGGGGAATGAAAAGGGTTTTAGTTTTCTTTCTGAATAGGAAGGAGTCAAGCCCCAAATCTGGGCATTAAATTTGAAGGCGCTGACAAATAAAGGATGGGATTTATTATTTTCTTTTTTTTTGATTGTTTTGCTTGTTCCTCAGATGACACTAATTGAGTGTGATACATGGGATAGGTCCTCATCTTATTTAAGGTCTCAAATTGGGCAACCTCCAAAAGCTGCTGGTTCTGTTTTCATTTTTTGGAGTGCCTGAAGAGTCTCTATAATTTAGGCAGAATGTCTGGTGCAGACCCATACTTGGTGCACTTTCAGTCTCCATCACTCCAGCTTCTCTGGGACAAGAATTCCTGAGTGTATCCAAAGTTCTGCCCTGAATTCAGACACTCTGTGCGCCTGCCCCTAGATACCCCCAGTCTGTCCTTCTCCCTTTCAGGTCACACACAGCCTCCTGGGCAGATGCCACCTCAACTTGTGTAAGTCCTGAGACCTTCCAGGAGGTCCTGAGACTTTCCAGGAGGTCCTGAGGTCTTTCAGGAAGCCCTGAGACCTTTCAGGGTGAGGTTCCCATGTAGACCCTAAATTTCAGGTGTCTACAAGAGATGTTTCTTCACCTGAGGCAGCTGATTGTGTTCCCACCATGGGCGAAGGAGATGCAGTCAAGAGAATCAGAGAATTCACCCAGTGCTTCCTCTGGCCAAATCAAGAGCCCTCATCTATTTTAGGATAAAATGAATCATGGAATGGTTGGGGTTGGAAGGGACCTTCAAGACCACATAGTTCCAACTGTCCCTGTCATGGACAGGGACAACCAGACCATGTTGTTCCAAGCTCTTTCCAGCCTGTCTTTGAACATTTTCAGGGATGGGGCAGCTACAGCTTTTCTGGGAAACTTCTGCCAGGGCCTCACCACCCTCACGGGGAAGAATTTTTTCCCAAAATCCAATCTAACTCTGCCCTCTCTCAATTTAAAGCCTTTCCACCTTGTCCTATCATACCTTTTAAGAAGTAAAGGACAAAACCTCTTCTCCTGACATCTGTTCATCACATTCCAGAAGTCCATGACTTCCTTCCCTGTTTCGTTTAGGTGAGAGATGTGGATGTTGCCTTTTAAGGAACGCTGCCCACATCCCTGTGAAAAGCAGGACTTTTCCGATTCCTTCAGGTACTTCCTGCTCTTGCAACTTGAGCAAGATGGGACCCCCTTCAAGAAGGAATTTTGAAGGCTTCCAGGGATGGTGATTACACCACTTCCCTGGGAGCCTGTTCCAATGCTTATCCGCTCTTTCGGGGCACATGAAAAGCTGTGAGACATCAGGGCCAGTCCAGGTTGGTCATAAACCAGCCTCTGACAGCTGCGACCCAGCTCGTCTTTCATTCCCAGGGCAGTGCAGCAGCTGGATGGAGCAGGAGGCTCAGTCCTGCACAACTAATTTATGCCTTTGACGTGTGGGAGAATCTGTGCGATTCATTACTTTTCTACTGCAGATGTGACCTGTTCGAGCAGGACCCCACGTTTTGGAAACTGAATTGCCTGAGTGACTTTGTGGATTATTCTCTATCTCCAAACCTTGTGTTTGGTGTCTAAACTAGAAAGACATATTTTGATTTCTTTTTGCTATATTCAAGTGATGTTAAAATATACATTTTGCAAGGAGAAGGGAAAGTAAATGAACAAGGCAGCACTCTCAAGGAATATTCCCTGGCTGCAGCAACTATTTCAGTGCTGGAATAGCTGGAATGTTACAGCTTCTCTCCTCTGAATGGGTCTCAAAATCTCCAGATCACTCCAGTTTCGTGGTATTTCTAAACAAGAAATACTAAAAATATAGTGATTATTGTTTAATTAAGAGATATTTGACAGATATAATATGGCAGCTGTGGCAGCTCCAGGTCTTCACAATGCTCTGTATTCACAATGCAGAACATAAAAATACTCCTGGTCTAAACATGCGAACCCCAAACCCACTCACAAAGCAAAGAAAACCCAAAACAATCCTGGCCAAATGGGTGAGCAGCCCATTATAGATTTTAGATAGATTTTTTTTTTAGGTAGATTTTACAGCCACCTCTTTTTAAGATTTCTGTACCTTCAAGCCCTTGGTTACACATTTTAATCTCAAATTCCACCTAATAATGAAAGTCATATCCCTTCTCGGTGTATCCAGAAAAACTCTTCCCACGCTTTCCCTCTCACTGCTTGGTCCAACCAAGCAAACCCACTCTGATCTGAGAGATCTTTGCCAAGAGCAGCAGATGGAGGGTCACCAAATGTGCTATGTTCGCAATCATTTTTTTCCCCTTTTTGGTGTTATCTTCCCCTCTTCTAACATTTGACAGAAACCAGTGTGAAAAAGAGGACAGGAAAACACGATGGTGTTCAGGCCTCTTTGGTGCTGTGAATATGAAATTTTATGGTGCTGGAGAGACAAAGGTCACCCTCGCTTCCCCTCTGGCACCTCCATTTACATTATAAACCTCTCCCTCATGTATAAATTGAGGAGTGTTGCTTTACCAGTAACCTCCTTTCTTCAGAAAGGTTTTCAGCTGCCTTGCTTAAAACTGGATATTCACAAACTACCAGGAGGTTTCATCTTATTTTCTAAAGGTATATGAATAAATTACCACAACTGAGGTGGAGCAGGCAGCACACGGGGACCTGTGAGTGCGAGGTGAATGCCACAAGCACCTTTTCATGCTGTGCTCTGATGTTGGTGCCCCAGGCTCCCGCAGCTCATCTCTTAGGCTTCTATTCCAACAAAAGCTGAGATTTGTTGTTGTTGCTGTTATTATTATTATTATTATTATTATTATTATTATTATTATTATTTCCTGGTAATGTTTTGTAAGTCACAGCAGCAACACGGTAACAACAAACTCAGCCTGTTCAACAATATGTAAATATTTTCCCGTGGGAAATGAGATAGAAAATTCATGCCCACGGATTTCCAAAGGTCACTTAGGCAGCAGTGTTTGAACACCAGCAATCTGCATTCCAGCTGCCTCCAGCAATAATTCCTGTTTAGGTGCTCACCAGGCATGGAGAACATGGGAAGTGAGGTGTGTAATAGGGATGGCAGAGGGATGGAGATGGAGGACAGGAGACCAAGGCACCAAACAGGAGAGGTGAGAAAGGGCAGAGCCACAGCAAGAAGGGTTCTTCAGACACAGATTTGGGTTGTCTGAAGTTGTGCTGAAGGCACTTCCCAAAATACTCATCTACAGATGTCACTGTTGTTCTGCTCCAGGGCATTTTGCATTTCTTGGAAAAATGAAAGAATCGTGGAATAGTTTGGGTGTAAGGGACCTTCAAGAGGCCCAGGGTGAGATTCTTGGGGTGTCTCATGCAGGGCCAGAAGTTGGACTCCATGATCCTGACGGGTCCATTCCAACTCCACAAATTCTGTAATTTTGTGATTCCATGATCATCCAGTTCCAAGCCCTGCCATGGGCAGGGACAGCCTGGAAGTGTTGAAGGCTGGGTTGGATGGGGTTTGGAGCAACCTGGTCTAGTGGGAGATGTCCTTATCCATGGCAGGGGGTTGGAACTGGATGATCTTGAAGGTCCCTTCCAACTCAAACCATTCCATGATTCTGTGATCCTTTTTCGGGGTTTCCCATGGAGGAGGAGGCTTTGCACAGTCCGTCCTGTGCCTGATTTATTTTAAAAAAGCTTTGCTTTGCCAGGGTTTCTTTCAGCTGACACATTTTATTTTCTTCATTGACTCTGATTTACATTTTCTACTCAGGCAACGACTCGCGCGCTTCTTTATGTTATTCATCCTTTGTCTTAAAGGCTGTTTATTCGTGATCTATTGCCATCAGTCCTTCTGAAGCAGATTGAAAGGAGTAAGAGGATTGAGATGGCAAAAAGAAGAGCCTGTCAGAGAGGAGAACCTTTAGCCTTCTTTAGCTGGCTGCAGAATTTTGGCTTGAGGGAGGTAAAATTAAAGTGGGTTTGTGTGTGCCTGTGTGTTGGGGTTTAGATCCTCTCCTCTGTGTTTCTGAGCACTGGGGAAGTGGAAATAATTCCTCCTGAATTTGCAGGGATCAATGCACAAAGAGACACGGGCCACAAGAATCAAGACAGGTGGAAGGGGCTGGCACACAGACTGAAATATCTCCATAAAAATCACTGAAAATATCTCTGTAAGAGTCATTTTAAGGTTTTCTTTAAGCAGGTCCTGAACTTGAAGTACCTAAGAGAGTGTGTTTGAGCAGTGTGAAAATGTCACAGCATTTTGGGGGATACAAATCTTTGTTTTTCAGCAGGCCCTCTGGCAAAGCACAGCAGAGAGGACAAAATCCCACATCATTGCTGTGAAATGAGTCATTATTGTAACCACTTTTGGGGTGGGAAATGGAAGCTCACACTTGTTCAGAGTGAGGAGCTTCAAGATCATGCCAGTAACCAGAATGAATTTGATAAAACCTGATTCTCCCTTCCTAAAATCCTGACAAAGAGCTTTTACCTCCCTCCACGTAAGTTTTTAAATAATGTCAATATTGAAATAACATCCAGGCTTCCCTGCCAGGTTTTCTCTCAGGTTTTTTTCCTCCCTCTCTCCTTTTCTCTCTTGACAAAAGCTCATTTGGTTTATTAAAATAATGCAATGGAACTTTTAGAATTTTTTTTTTAACTGATGTAAGGAGAGGAAAAAATTCTCAAATTTTGTGACTTTTTGCCTTTAGGAGGGAAGTATAGAAAGTTCCAAGCCACCTACACTGGAGTCAGGACTTCATCTTTCATCACACAGATAAAGTACCACAGATTGGTCTCAAATATTTTCCTATATGTGTTCAGTTCCAGGTATCAGCCTTTTGTAGCACTTTTTTTCCTGATAACCACTTTGCACTGAACATTCTCCAAGTCCCTCTAGCATTGAAAATAGTTGTGTAAGAAAAAGATATTCAGCATTGCTCAGAATTCTTAATTTTTTCCTGATAAAAAATAAGTGCTGCCTCTATTGGAATGTAGTGGCTCCACATGAAATCATGGATGTTTTCAGTGCTCCATGTTATGTCCCAAAGTCCTTCCAAGCTTTAATTTTCTATTTATAAAGGACACAGTAATTAAGTTCCTTCTCCAAAATGAAAGGATTTTGCTATCAAACATTGCATTTTCCGCAGAAAGGAATTATTTGCAGACGCAATTCCTGAAATAACTTCGTGGTTGCAGGGACTTCCCTCCATGGGTGCACATTGCAGCCCGACCTCAGTTTGACATCCATAATTCCCTTCCTGCCTCTCATCCTGCTATCACCCCGAGGTGGGTTCAGAGTGCAGCTCCAGGAGATGGTTTTCCAAAGGCAGAGAGCTCAACACTCCCATATCCTAAATGGGGCCCTTCATTCTGGATTGGGAAAATCCTACTTTGCCAAATGATGACCCAAGCACACGGAGTCTGATTTGCTCTGTTGGCAAAGTGGAAATGCAGGGAGAGGGATTAATTTGAATTTGAAAAGTAGAGGATCATTTGGTGCTAATCCAGACTCCCAGATACTGAAATGAGATATTTGGATTTCAGTGTCAGGTGCCCATCTGGGCCGTCTGCCTCCTGCTGACTCGCTGGGAATGGAAATCCCTCTTTCCTTCAGTCCTGACACAGGCATGGAAATATGTTCCAGTGGAAAGCCAGGGAAGACCTAGGAACTAGGAAAATCTTCCTCTTTTTATTCCATGGGAGATTCAAACACGGTTCCTAGCCCGGATCCAGCCTGTGATGACATTGCAAACCTGCTTAAGAGCATTAGTCAGAATGCCAGCATTTATCCACTCAGCAATGACTCCTAATTCCCATTACAGGCAAATCCCCGTCTCTCGCAGCAGCTTGATTACAACGGTGATTAATTTGAAAGTCAACATATTTACCCAAAATACAACATCATTAAAAAGACTAAACATAAACCTGCATATTTACAAATATCTTAACTTGACGTGATTAAAACAAACAGCCTCCTCTCTGCTTGTTTAGATCCAGGCAGATGAGCCCAGCTTCTCTTCCACCTTTATATTTTCATGTCAATAGATGGCACTAGTATTTTCTGCATTTTTCACTGCACTATTAGATTTCCTTATGACACCTCCTGCCCGCACTCAGATTTTCAAAGGATGGAACTGCTCATTTCCAAGGGGACATTTTATCCTTTGTAAACACATAATATCACTCCAGTTTGGCTCTCAGCAAGTAAATCTTTGCATACTTCATAAAGCTTCAATGCCACAAGACTGATTTTTTCCCATTGTGAAAACAAAATGAATTTAAAGTTTTCATTTCCATACTGATGGGAGAGTTCACCAGGAAAATCCTGTAGGATCTCTGTATAGGGTGCCTTAAAAATCCTATGGCTTTTACTCTATCATCACTGTGAAAAGAGAAAGACACTGCTCCTTTTCAATTATATTTTTGTTTGAAGAATGAGCAGTGGGTTGCATGAAAAGCAGAGATATTAAAAATTGTGAATAAGATTCTCTGTTTTACTCTACCCTCACAAATCTAGGAACTGGTGAAGCTTCCATTTGCATACCGGCTCAGCTTTTCTAATTAAACCTACACTTTAGGAAAATATATTTTAACATTCCAGCAGATGTTCTTGTCTCTGTCAGTGCAGAGTCCTCTTGAATTAAAAAATTCATCTGGTCATTGTCATCCTAAATGATTTTTAATTTCATTTGCCTGTGCTTAGAGAGCATGTTGTCATGAACATCTCCTTCATGGTGGGAGAATCAATGGATTTGGATGTCGGAGGTATCAAGAGTAAACAGGGCACAGATTCAAGTTTTTTGTCTTGCCAGAGAACCTTTGTAGGAAGTGTCAAGCCAAAATGAGAAGTTTACTGTCCCAGTTCCCCAGATGTTCATAAAAGTGGTTTCTTCAACTTGTGAGGTTATAGTGAGGACAAAGATAATTGCAGGAATTCTCTTCCTATTTCATAGAATCATGGAATGGTTTGGGTTGGAAAGGACCTTAAAGATCACCTCGCTCCAACCCTTCCACTAGATCAGACTGCTCCAAGCCCCGTCCAACCTGGCCTTGAACACTTCCAGGGAAGGGGCAGGCATGGAATTCCTGCATAACCTGTGTCAGGGCCTCACCACCCTCATAGGGAAGAATTTCTTACCATTATCCCATCTAAATCTAGCCTTCTTCCTCTTAAAGGCATTCCCTCTTGTCCTGTCCCTGGGGTGCTTTGCCACCTGTGTCTCCCATTGAACAGGAGTAAAAGGGAACTTTGGTGAATCCATCAGCAGTGGAATCTAATTAATAAACATGCAAATCTCCTGATATCCACATATTGGTCATGCTCCCAGTCCACATGGCTTTAGGGAACAGCCACAAGTTAAATCAATGGCAGGTCAGGGATGGGAAAGTTCCCCTCGTGTTGTTCTGAGATAACATCAGGTCATGACTAAGGAATTATGATGGGAACCCAAAGGAACAAGCGAGTCCTGAACCCCACAAGGTTTATTCTCCTCAGATCTGTATATTACAGACAGATCTGTTTAACTCTGGCAGGCAATTGTCGGCTGGCCCAGGGCAGCAGCATTTTGCTGTTGCAATTTTATGCCTTTAACAGTCGTGGTTCCTCCATTTACGAACACAGAACTAATTAATATGCCAGCTAAAGCACCTGGGTTTTGACACAGGGGCGAGGAGAAAGTGCAGAAATCAAACCACTACAATTAATTATGTTTGCTTCTCAGAGCAAGACACTGGTGTCCTGGGATTTTCTGCCTGTCTTCCTTCCCTTTGTTCATCTCCCTCCTCGGTAATAATGCAACACTTGTAGAAATTAATTTGGTGGAAATTGATTAAAGGTGGACATTGTTTGCCCAGGAAGGTAATTGTCTCTGACACCTGGCGATGAGAACGATGTGCACATAGAGATGCAGGAAGGTGCACGTTAATCTTCTCCTCTTGAGCTGGAAGTGTAAGGAGGTGAATCAAGGGGGTGATCTCAGCCAGAAAACATGGAAAGGAAGAGAAATAAAATGAAGGTTACATGGAAGGAAAGTGAGTTCAGCAGTAGAATCCAGCAAGAGAGAGAATTATCACAGAATCATAGGATCAGAGAATGGTTTGGGTTGGAAGGGAACTTCAAGACTGTCCAGTTGCAACTCTCTTGGGCAGGGACACCTTCTACTAGACCAGGTTGCTCAGGGCCTTTAACTCTTCCAGGGATGGGGCAGCCACAGCTTCTCTGGAAAACTTCTTCAAGAGTCTCTCCACCCTCTCAGGAAAGGTTTTTTTTCTGAATATCTAACTTAATTCTGTGCTCTTTCAGTTTAAAGCCTTGTCCTATCACTAATTCCATAAATCTAAAGGATGATGCCTGACTGAGCCAACTCAGTGAAAATCTACTCTCACTGTGTTGAATATTTGGGTCTAATTTTTGAGCATTGATGTTTCCTGTAATTAGAGTTTTGACACTGGTCATCATTTGTCCTCCAGTTTAAGCAGGTAAAACTGTCCAGGGAATAGGTCAAACACATCTTGAGGTTCCTCCTGCTATAACTTGAGTGAGAACAGATATTTGTTTAGTTATTTATTTATCCAGCCAGTCTGGAAGGGGCTCTGAGCAACCTGGTCTAGTGGAAGGCGTCCCTGCCCATGGAAGGGGGTTGGAATGAGATGACCTTTAAGATACCTTCCAACCCAAACCATTTGAGGATTCTGTGATTTTTCCTTTTGATCTTACACCATCAGATGATCAATTGAGGGGAATGTCTCCAGCCAGATGGTTTCCCTGTTGTCCCATCAACGAATGAAGGAGAGCTCCATCCTCCTCCATCCATTTCTCTGCCAGTGGAAGTGGAAGTCCAGGATTTCAGCTAAAACTGAGGATTGCTCTGTGCCATTTGACATCACACCCATGACCTGAAACAAATGGTTTTAGCCTGGAAGTCAAGGATTTTGTTACAGACAAATCACTGAGCCATGTACATGAAAATGGGAAGTAAGGAAAGGTGATTATGGAAAAGCACAGAGGGCAAAACCTAAGAACGAAATTCCAGAATGGGAGTCAGAAAACCCTGTTCTGATAACCAAGTTCCCAACTGCCTAATAAAACTTCAGCAATTTTTCCCTTATTAGTGGAGTCTGAGATCATAAATGAAAAAATCATTAATGAAAAAGAGAGCAGAGCAAAAATCAGAAAGAATACATTGGGAATGCTGCAGCTTCATGAGGGATTAAAAAAGATTTGCTCATCTCTCTCTAACATCATTTTATCTCTCTATTTCTTTAATATCGATTTTTTTTGTCAACCAGACAAATTATTCTGCAGTATTTTTAACACTTTTTCAGAGCACCATCTGTTTGCATGATAATTTCCCCCAAGTCCTTATAAGGGCTGTAATAATCCCTTCATGTTAACTTTTATTATTTGATTTCCAACTGCCTGAGCTCTGAAGGAGCAGCACGGGGAAATATGTGTTATTAACAAATAGCAGTTCCCCACAATTCCTACAGAAATTAATCATTAAAAAGGATTAAGTTTCAACCACCTTGTCAAGGCACAGTATTCACACAGATATGGGTTGGAGTCGTGAGGACAGAAGTACAGAGGAACAGGTTCAGAACAAGCAAAGCCTGGCTCCAAAATAAGTTAAACTTGAATGTTTGGGAAAGAGTAAGAACAGAGCAGGCAGAAATGATGCATTTTCAATTTTCTTCCATTTTCCAATGATTTTTAGTTCCATACTTGAGACTGTTGTAACTTGCCAATTTATTAATCTGCAACAGGAATTTTTCTGAGTGTTCATTTGGCCTCAAAGGACAGTTTGAACCCAAATTGCCATCTTGCAGCTTTTGCTTTACCTATTAAATTGTCTTTATTTCAACTCGAAAGTTTCACACTTTTACCCCTTTGATTCTCTTCTCCCTCCTAAGGAGGTGAGAGTGAGTGAATGGATGGGGCTGAGTTGTTGGCTGGGGTTAAACCACAACAAAATCTTCTTTAAAAATCATATCCTCTTGTTTGTTTTGTATCTGCCTTCCAGTCATTTATTCACCAAGTTCTGGCAGAAGAGGTGGTGAACGGCTAACCCTCACCCAACTTCTCTAAAGGCGGATGATCTTCCAGCAGCATAAAGGGGGACACAGATCTCTCATGGAAAAGACTGGAAAGATGAGATATATGGAGTTGAAGACTCTATAAAGTTGTAATGTATATGTTTAAATGTGTAATACTCAAATGGTTCAGGCAATTGTACCACACACATCACAATATCCTATCAGAACAAGGGGACGTTTGGTGTTGCTACAATATTCAAAGGGCTCCTCAGCCTTCAAAACCATGAAAACCCCCTTCCAAACACTTCTCCCTCCTCTGTCAAGGAAGATAGTCCTAAATATGTGTCAGACTTGTGCTGAGACCAACAAAATGCACCCACAGGACACTGTTACAGCATTTGCCCCTGTCATACATGAAATAAGGACCACGTGCCCTGGGTGTTTCCTCCCTGGGAACCAAACTCCTCATTCTATGATTATCCCCACACTTCGGTAGCAGAACCTTTGATGTTCACTTTCCACTACTGGATTAAACATTACATGAAGACTTTGCCTTTCAGATTCCTTTTGCTGTACATTATAAATTTGCCTGCTCTGCAGAAGAGCAGAACAAGGACTTTGTTCTTTTATTCCAACTGCAAGACAATGTCAATAGATAAGTGTGTATTAAAACTTCAAGGTCATATTATTTAGACTTAATTCAATTAAACTTTTTTTGTGCTTTTGTTGGCAGTTTTCTATTAAGGTCATTCTGTCGAACTTATACTTAAAAAGAAATAGCTGCAGAGTCTTGCTACTTAACATAGAGGAGTGCTTCAAGTGCCAAAGTCCAAGGTGAGTCAAAGGGAACTGTTCAGGTAGATGAGGACGTGCCAGCAAACAACCAGCTCCAGCCAAGTCATTGCTGCAATCCCAAACAAAGATTCTTTTGTCACTTGATTGTTTTATCTGTTGTCTTCTCTTTATAGGTGCCCTGCTCAGTCACAGAGAAGGGTGGGACTGCACTGAGTTCGAGAAGTCTCAGCAGTGGAGCAAGGTCCCAAGAGCACTGAGAGTTTTCCAAGTGGCAGAATTTATCCTGAGTTTTAAGAAAATATAAAATATAATATTTAAGAAATATATTTTTGAATCTATGTGAAAATAATCATCATAAAACACTGTGGGAGGAAGGTTGCTTTACAAGAACACAGAATGAGAGAATCACAGAATGGTTTAGGTTGGAAAGGACATTTAAAGGTAATCCAGTCCAACCCTCCTGCAGTGAGCAGGGACATCTTCAACTAGACCAGGTTGCTCCAAGCCCCGTCCAACCTGGCCTTGAACACTCCCAGGGATGGGGCATTGACCATCTTTCTGGGCAACCTGTTCCAGGGTTTCACCACCCTCACTGTAAAAAAAAATATTCCTTATTTCTAGTCTAAATTTCCTTTTGTTTTTTTTTAGTTTAAAACCACCACCCTTTGTCCTATCTCATCAGTCCCCGCAATAACTTGGGCCTATTTTCCTTATAGGCCCCCTTTGAGCACTGAAAGGCTTGTACAGCACCCAATACTCCCCCCTCTCAGAGCCCATCTTCAACCAGATGTGAGCAAGGATAAAGAGATTTGCATTTTGGATTGGATCTGAAACCTGGAATACACCAGCTGGTCAAGAAAAGCAAGGAAAATGGGGGTATGAGGTGTGCTTGCAGCTTAAACAGATTTTGAAATAGACCATAATCACCCACAATCATGGAATCATTAAGGTTGGAAAAGACCTCCAAGACCATCAAGTCCAATCTTTGACCAAATACCACTCCAGCCTCAGTTTTGGTGGGACCATACACTGGGGCTTAGAAAATCCCTGAGATACAGAACACATTGGAAAAAGGTTTTAATGCAACATCAGCAAAAACAGGAACCCTTGGCTGCCGGCCCAGGTAAATTAACACTCATGCCAAGTGCTGACCTGTCTGTAACAAAGGCCTCTCAATCTGCCACAAAATGTAATTAATTGGATGGAAAGATCTCCATGGATTTCAGTGGGATCTGCATCAAAACTCTCAGTGTGGGCCACTTCTGAAGTGACCGATCAAGGCCAAAGTGATGTCATATCCTCTCTTTGCTTCCACTTGTCCCAGGTCTGAAACTGGAGCTGGCAACAAATATCTTCAAATATTAGTGGAAATCTTCAGCTGAGTGATTTCAGGATGCTTCTGCCAATAGACATTTGTGGTATCTTGGCTGATGTCTCTGCGGATGCATTTCGTGTTTACTCGTGCAAATTTCTACACCTGAAAAGATTCTCTGTAGTGATGTGAAACCAGGGATGCCAAGAATTGTGCCAAAGACCAAACTCGACAGACTTCATAGTCCAGATACTGAGACGTTTCAGACCTCTCCCAGTCCTACTTTCTCAATATTCTACCACTTTTTTTCATGGTTTCTCTTAAAAAAAGTCATTTTGTGACCTAAATGGAAAGCAGAAACAATAATACCTCACCAGTAGCTGACTGTGGGCTGACAAAGCTCATGAATAAATAGATAATTTGGGTTTGCTGGTATTGGATATCTCACTATGTCAAAGATCTTTCGGTGCATGTGTTCACCATGGTGTTGCTGCCCTTTCAAGCTCCATTTGAATCTCACTTAATGAGTTTTAAAATGACCAAAAAGATGTTAGAACTGATGAAGAGATGTTGTTTATACTAGAAAAGGATATTTTAATTCTATTTGTAAGAACAAACCAACACCTTTGCAAGGCGAGTGCCAGTTGTGTCCAGGATCGACTCTGAGAAATCTTCTTGTCAGTTCCTGCGCTGAAAACTTTTTTTTTTTCCCCAAATATGTGCTACTTTGGAGAATGAATAGTAGCATGAACAGGTTGGCATGAAATATTCTTCAAAGAAAATTATGGGGGAAAGGAATGTAAAAGGGAGTGAAAG
The DNA here is from genome assembly GCA_013397115.1 of Edolisoma coerulescens. Classification (NCBI taxonomy): domain Eukaryota; kingdom Metazoa; phylum Chordata; class Aves; order Passeriformes; family Campephagidae; genus Edolisoma; species Edolisoma coerulescens. Next base: position 611,883 of record VWZW01004128.1, read on the forward strand.
TCTCCCAAGAAAATTGCCACAAAGAACATTGATTTATAGAGATGCAGATCGAGTAAATATCCAGGAACACATGCAAGGCAATAAACAATCATAAAACACACTGTGTCCAAAACAGCATGGCCAGCAGGACCAGGGCAGCTACTGACCCTCTGTGCTGGGCACTGCTGAGGCCACACCTCTAGTGCTGTGTCCAGGTCTGGGCCAACAATTAAATATTGAGGGGCTGGACCGTGTCCAGAGAAGCGAACAGAGCTGGGAAAGGGTCTAGGGAATAAATCATCACAATTTTGCTTACGTACAACAGGATATACTGGCTTTAGCACAGCAGCACATTGTGCTCCCAACACCACAAAGAGACCCTGGCTCTGGTATGAAGTTCCTTGAAGACATAAGAGGAAAATCTGCAAAACTTCAAGCTCACCCAACACTTTAAGGAAACACCAGACTGATTTCCATCTCTTGGCACGTCATGAAATGCAGGGAATAAATGTAGGGAATGAATTGTAGGGAATAAATCATGTGAGGAGCTGCTGAGGGAGGTGAGGGGATTTAACCTGGAGAAAAGGAGGCTCAGGGGAGACCTTATTGCTCTCTACAACTCCCTGAGAGGAGGTTGTAGCAATGTGGGGTCAGGCTCTTCTCCCAGCGACAGGACAAGAGGAAATGTCCTCAGGTTGTGCCAGGGGAGGCTCAGGTTGGATATGAGGAAGAATTTCTTCATGGAAGGGGTGGTCAAGCATTGGAAGACACTGTCCAGGGAGGTGGTGGAGTCCTCATCCCTGGATGTGTTCAAGAAACAATGGGACGTGGCACTCAGTGCTCTGGTCTGGGTGACAATGTGGGGATCAGTCACAGGCTGGACTCGATCTTGGAGGTCTTTTCCAACTCTCATGATTCTATGATTCTATGAAAATGGGGTTAAAAGAAAGACTTCCCAGAAAATGTCAGACAGCTTTATGGTCCTCCTGGTTCTGGAGTGGGTGAAGTAGAAGTTCTCATCTCTATCACAGACTATGTTAACACCATTTTATAAATCTCTTTAGTTTGATTATTTCTTTGCAAAGTGTCTAATTGCCACTCTTTTGCCATTGCAGCCAGACCAGCATATTCCTGGGATATTTAGATGAGTCATTACCATGCTGCTGAAGACTGCATTTCCTGGAGTTTATATGGATCTTCTGTAATTGTATCACAGAATCATCACAGGAAGGCTTGGGTTGAAAGGGACTTTGAAGTCCATCTGGTTTCAACCCCTCTGCCATGGCCAGGGACACCTTCCACTATCCCAGGTTGCTCCAAGCCCCATCCAGCCTGGCCTTGGACACTTCCAGGGATGTGGCAGCCACAGATTCTCTGGGCAACGTGTGCCAGGGCCTCCCCACCCTCACAGGGAAGAATTTCTTTCTAATACACAGTCTAAATCTCTGCTTTTTAAGTTTATATTGTGGATGTCATTGCTCTAATTTGTGTGCATGGTGCAGAGGCAGAATTATGAGAAAGGAGTAGCTTTAGATTTCTGCCATTTATTATCAAGATCTATATTGGCTCTTCTTGCAAGTTTAGCATCTTGAATGCCCCCACACATCAATGCCAAGAGAAGAGCTCCTGTAGCAGAAGGGCCATCCTGTTTTACATTTCCAAGTTGATCTGTGAGGTGCTGTTACACACAGATTGAAGCATGAGATGCAATTATTCTGGAGCCAGGGAAAGGTAATAGGATGGCTCTACCTGACCTGACTTTGAAGTGTGGTTAAAACCACTTAAGAACAAGAAGAAATGTGGCTCCCTGATGCTCATTTTCAGGGGTAAAAAGTGAATCACAGAGTATAGCAGAAAAACATTCTCTTATTACCAGAAGTTATTCAAGGATTTGATGGAGATGTGCAACAGGGATGTGAACTGCAAGATCAAGTGATAGATCCAGGGCATCACAGTTGAAAATCCCATTGTGAGCTTCTTAAAATGCTGGGTTTTTCTTACATGCACAGAGCACTTTCAAAATCTAAAGATGGAAAAAGCACTCAGTGCTACCATAAAAGATTTCTCAATAATTGATTCACTATGCTAATCCTTCTCCAAAATCAACCTACATTCTTCTTTTAGTCTCTGCTGCTCAAATCCAGTCACAAAAATGTTAAAAATGAACTGCTTACAACCATTCTCAACAGATGAATGGGAAAAAACCAAATTTCTCTTTCTGGTTGTTTTTCTTTGTTTATTGATTTGTTCTTACTGTGCAGCTACAATTATTTTATTATGTCCTTCTTTGATAAGTTCCAGTTTTGCTCAATGGGATTGTGTCCTGATATTTGATATTTGAAAGCTGATCTTTTCATTTCCAAATTTCAAAGAGCAGGAATGACCCAGATGTAGGAATCTGGGATTTTTGCAGCTCAGTGTATTGGCAAAGTCCACTTTCATGTGGTCAATTTTCCAGAACTTTTGTACCTGTTGACCACACCATGATCACTGGATTTCCAATGATAAAATTCCTGTAAAATTCCATCATGCAGAAACTTAGTGAGTGCAGCCAGCTCTCCTCCAGGGAGAAAATAAAACCAAGAAAAAAAAATCACTCTCAAACCAAGTTGTGTTTTGCCATAGTGAATCAGACCTGTGTTCTTTCTGTCCCCAGATTAGAATAACAACATTAGGGAAGGATATAGAATTTATTCTTGGAGAGATCAGAGGGAAAACTACACCCAGTGTGGAGATCTAGACCACACTTTGGGTATCCTTGCTTGTTCTTTGTTTTTTTCCCAGATTTTCAAATTTGGAGAAAAGTCAACATTTTCCTTGCTGAGGAAGCCCAGCCATGGAAAAGGGAACATCTGACTCCAGAATCCAAGCTAGAGGCTGTGGGTATGTGAATTATAGAATCATGGAATGGTTTGCTTGGAAAGGACCTTAAAGATCATCTCATTCCACTCCCTGCCATGGCCAGGGACACCTTCCACTATCCCAAGTTGCTCCAAGCCCCATCCAACCTGGCCTTGGACACTGTTGGAGTGAGAGCTCCTCTGGACTCAGGCCCAGAGGAAAGCCAAAGCACAGGGGTTGAATTCAAACCTCTGGATAAGCTGAGATACATGAAGGCACACCAAAGTGAAACAGAAATACAGATTTTTAACTTTTAGTAGAAATATATGCTAAGTGCTTTAAACATCGAAAAGCTGCAGCAAAAGAGACCTTAAACACAGTTCTTACTGCAGCAATGTTACCCTTTCACAGAATTTCTTTACTCTAGACAAAACATAGATGGAACTATACTCTTCACATTTTTTTAGATAGAGTGTTCACATAAACAGTAAGAGCTGATAGAAGCTATATATGCAAATTTGTGTAATACCTATGTAATACTTGTGTAAGATCTATGACTATTAGAATTAGACCAGGATAGGTTGGAAAAAGAAAAACTAGAATCGTGTGTCAATCTTATTGGTTAATTAACAAATATAATCTATACTTCTGTAAGTTTAGAGAGGAAGAAGAAACTGGTTTTGCTTGCTGTTTTGCCTGCTGCTGCTGCTGCTGTTCCTGCTTGGCTTTATCATGTATTCCCCTTCGAACTCTACCTTCAGAAAACTATGAGACTATGGAATAAAGAACTTTAACAGGACAGCAGCCTCCTCTGCTCTTTCACCCTCGGCCTAAAAGGGAGGGTGTCCCGTGAAAATCTTCAACAGGACACTTCCAGGGATGAAGCGTCCACAACTAAAAAAGGCCACAAAATTTTTCTGGGGAACTAAAAGCACAGCCTGGAGAGATACATAAAACTCAGCTTCCACCTCCAGCGCAAGGAAGGTTGGGCTGGCAGCCACAGCATCTAAAGATTTTCTGTAGCAGCTCCTGAGGAACTTCAAACTCCACAGAAATCATTGTTTTTCAGAAAAGCAAGTTCTAACCACCCTCGGACCCACCACATCTTGATCAACTTGAATTCTTTGGCCTCTGCTGCATGTTTTCTCTCTCATATTTCATCTCATCTCTAATTTATGCAGGAAAAATCACCTGCTGTGTCACTCAGGGAAGGTTGCTGACCCCTGTGTCAACCCACGCTGCCTTGTCCATATTGTCCACACCAGGAACATTGCAATGGCAGCTGAGAGAAGCACATTCCTGTTCACAGCGAGGGAAAATGGAATCCAGAGACAATAAAGGCAGGATGAGGTTTTTCCCTGTCTTGTGAGTTTGAAAGTCTTTAGGGAAAATAAAAAAACCAGCTCAGTTTAGTTTAATATTTACCAAATAAAATCCAGGTGAGCTCTTGCTGCTTGGTTGGCAGAGCAATGCCTCAGGGAGAGAACAGAAAAATCACTGAGGTGAGACCCCCTTCAATGGCACTCTGAAGTCCTATGCATGAATTGTCACTGTTTAAAGCCAGTGCTGTAGATCCCACTTCTCATAATTACTCTGCAATAAAGCAAGAGCAAAAACCCGTTTGTCAATTGTTTCCTCTGTTGGTTGAAATATTCCCAGCATCTCCCACTTCCCTCAGTTCCTTCAAGCAATCATGTGAATTTCAAGAATTTAATTGCAACTTGGAGACTGTTTTCTAAGACCAGAGGCCATAAAACAAACCTTATCAGCCTTGGTAGAGACACCACAAAAAATATTGTGGTTCTTTGTGCCTTCAGGGGGAGGGAGAGTGGAATGGTTTGGCAGGGAAGAAGGGAAGGGGAAGGGAGGCGCAGAAAGCAGGCAGGACATCAATAATTACGGAATCATTTAGGTTGGAAAAGACCCTTAAGATCATTATTGCACCCTGTAAAGATTCACAGAGCATGGAAGCCGCTCATCATGAAAATGCAAATGACTCACTCTGATCTGAAGAGAGAGCAAAAAAAGCAGTCAAGGAGTTGCCAGGGTTGACAGGAGAAGTGTTCAAGCAGATGAGCACCTCACACAATCAGTTTAAAAAAGACACTGATTTTTATAATAACTCAACTGGCATGTGAGGAAGAGATATTTTGATGGGAAAAGGGGAAGGAGGCATTAGTTGAAGAAGGAAAAGAGAAGAAGTTTTAATCCCATTGGTATAGAAAGGAAGGGATGTAGCAGCTCTTTTTCCTGACCAGTGATGCCGAGCAAGCCTGAGGGTCACTCCACAGTCATGACAGTCAACAAAATTCCCAAAACTTATTTCTCAAGTGAATATTTGCTTTCAAACATGACCCCAACTGCTGTAGGATGGGTGGGACTTCTAAGAGACCTGTCTGAAAGGCCATCCTCACTCAAAGGACGTCAGATGGCCATTCCAGGATGGCAGTGCAGGAAAAAGGATTATCATCCAGATTTTATTTGGGAATTAATCTCTGAATTTCATGGCTCCCATGCTTTCTTGAGGTGGGAAAATCATTCAGACAATGTGTATCTCCTGGCAAAGGGGCAGCCACAAAATTTTGCCACCACACAAGATTTTAGGGAAACTGTCTCCAGGTTGTCCTGGGTTACAGTGTAAGATGTAACCAAAAGCATGTATTCTATTATCATCTTCACAAGCTGTTAGAGCAGGTGGGGCAGTGTTCGTTATCTCCTATCATGACTCATCCTGATAGCTTCCGAAGGGAGTTAATCTCTGTTTAATGGGCCATCAAGAACCCACCGCATGACTCACAGAATTACCTCATCCCATTGTAAGATGCTCCGCCCAGAGGGGAGGAGACAGGCATTCCCACCTGGGGATAATCTGGGTTTTTGGAACAGCAGACATAGGTCTTACCTACTGGACTCCCAGAGGACAAAAGCTACTGTTTGGACCTTCAGGTGGAGACCAGACCCTTCTTTCCTACAAGATCATTGCTTCAACAAGACCATTTTGTCTGGACTGCTGTCAGGTTGTATTCTGACTCTGTCAGTGCTCTTGTACTATTGTATTTATTTTCTTTTTCATTTCTCTATTAAATTATAATTCTGACTTGCGATCTCTCACTGGTTTGTTTTTCAAACTAGTACAAGGTTCTTTTCATTTTCAGGGAAAATAAATAAGACTTTCACTTCTATACGTTCAGATTGAATTGTAAGAGTTACAAATCTCCAGTTCCCACACCCAGTTCCTTTCATCCTTTGGGAACTGGCTATTTTATGGCTGGCTGAAATATCTCCATGGATTTTTGAACCTTTCTTTAACAGTCCAAATGACAACTGCCAAGGAATTTTCCAATTACAGTGAGGCCATTTGCCTGATCCTGCTCTGGAATATTAAAAGAAAATAAAGGTGAAGAGAGCTGATGAATGAAAGAAGAAATAAAAGGCCTCAGACATGGCAAATAAAGCAAACAACTGCCCCCAAAATAAAAGCCAGGTGAGTTTTTTGTTTTGTTTTGTTTTGGGATGGGCTTTTTTGGGGAAGGGGCGAGAAAAACACTACTGAGATTGCATTTAGCTAGAATGGACCAATCCTGGTCATAAAATAGTGCCTTCATCTCAAAGAGGCTGACAAACAGCAAATAAATCAAGGAGAGGCTGGCACTTAATTTCCTTGTGGTTCCTTAAATCTTCTCTTGGCAGGGGAAGCCAAGAGAAGCTGGCTGCACCACTCTGATATTTTTGGGCTGCAGGGCATCAGGGTGTGGAGCCTCATGGTGGAGGGAACCACCAGTTTGGTGGCATTGAATACTCTCAGGTATTCTTACAAACATCTCTTAGTCTTCTAAGCCACCAATATCTCATCCAGCTGGGAAAGGAGGGTTGGGAATGTCTTCTTTCTTATAAAGTCAGATTATTTCCCGAACCCATGGATGGATTGAGTTAGGTGGCCCTTCCTGGCTGGAATCTTCTGGGCAGCTTCACACTCAGCCCTTGGTTTCAGTAGAATTCCCGTAGTAAATCCAGAGCTCCACTTAATTCCTTCCCTGTTAGAAAGATGCATTAGGTCTCGCAGCAGGGCCTGCTCTCTCATTTCTTCCAGAGAAACCCTGCAGGACTATTTTGGTCAGCCTAAAAGGAGCAGGCAGCTTCATCAACTCGTTCATGATTGACTTGGCACTGCACAAGCCTGTCAGGAGATGCAGTTTACTGTAATCAATACTTCCTGGAAGGTTGCTGAGCTCTTCTCCAAAGGCTTGGAATGCCCCTGGTGTTGCCCGTTTAGTGGCCTGGATGAGATAAGCAGAGGCTTTTGATGGTTTTATGTATTCTCTGAGTACCAAGAGTCTCTCTCTCCCACCAAGTGATATTCCCCTCTTCCACAGTTTTCCTGTCCCGGTTTCCAGTGGGACATCACCTCCTAGCAGGTTGTCCTAGGGATAAGCCTCTGTCCTGTGATTTCATTGGTCCAGGCTCCTGGTTCTGTGTGGTGAGAGGAGGTAACAGCAGATCTGGAAAACCTCCATATCCATTTTCCTTCATTCCTCATCCCATCAGATGGAAATCTTCCAACAATGCTGTGAATTCAGCATTCAGCATTATTTTTTGTTGTGTCCAATTAGTTATTTCCTTCCTTTCTCATCCTCCCTTGTTCAGAACCAGGTGTGCCCCAAATCAGGTAAAGCAATGCAATGTCATCCCACAAAGCCTACATCCACTACACGGGAATATAATTTAAATTAGTTTTGGAATCCATGAGTATATTACTGGGGCTGGAAGAGCCAGGATGGCATTGAGAGGATTCCTGGTGATCTGCTAATTGTAATGTAAATCTTAATTTTTGTTGCAGCCCAAAACCTTACGCAGCTGGACACACCTGAAGAGCATAACCAGCGTTTAGTGAATGTGTGGTGCTTGTGTTTTCTCTCCACACAGGATATTTATCCTTTATTTCTGGAGATCTTTAGCACTTCAGCTGAAGTTATAAATTTTCATTCCATTTGCTTTACTGGTATTTCATTCAGTCATGGCCCACTGGCCCCGAAGGACATCCATTACACACCTGCAACAGAGGCAGAGAAATGTCTGGGGTAGGAATAAAATGTTTCAGAGCTTGGTTTTAAAGTTGTCACTTCTGAGCATAACAAAGTTGCTGGTCATGGCAGAGTTTGACCAGTTGAGAAGTTATTATGTGAGTTTGTGGGAGATTTTCCCATTCATTGCACTTATTGTTTTTTCTTGACCTGCTTCCAACAAGATAAATGAGTCTAAAGGGCTGTATTTTAAAATAAAAGAAGGGGGGAAAGCAGCATAACCATCACCAACCTGCAAGGAATGTCAAGGCTCCTTCACATGATGGAAGGACAGGAATAACACGTTCAGAAACAGAAACTAAAAGGACCCAGAACAGTAGAAAGAAATAGAAAAAATAACTCTTTTTTTTTATTCCCCTTGGCTGGAATAACCAATGAATCGGTTCAACATCTTCAAAAAGGATGACATTTTGGACACTTTTTTGAGATATTACTAGAAAGGTGCTGTTTTCCGAGAAAATTGACTTCTTTTTCTTTTTGATATATATATGAAATATGCTGAGTATGATGCAGCCAAAACGCACTTGGTGGAGGAGAAAGGTAAAGAAGGAAAGAGGCACCAAAGCTCTTGTTTTCTGCCAGACAAGGGGCAGCACACACAGGGTGAACAGCAGCAAAAGGGGATGGAGGAAGGCCTAACAGCCTCTACCAGTCCCTCTGGAAAACTACCTCCACTGACATTGGAAAAATATTAAGATCATAAAATGATCATCACAAAATATCATGGGATCATGGAATGATTTTGAGTTGGAAGGGACCTTAAAGACAATTTAGTTCCACCTCCTGCCATGGGCAGGGACACCTTCCACCATCCCAGGTTTCTCCAAGCTCCATCCAACCTGGCCTTGAACATTTTCAGGGATGGGGCATCCACAGCTCCTCTGGGAAACCTGTGCCAGGGCCTCACCACCCTCCCAGGGAAGAACTTCTTCCTAATATCCCATCTAAATCCACTCTTAGTTTGAATCCATCCTCCCTTGTCCTGTCACTCCAGGCCTTTGCGAAAAGTCTCTCCCTTTTTTTGTAGGTCCCCTTCAGGTACTGGAAGGCCACAATTAGGTCACCCCGAGGCTTCTCTCCTCCAGGCTGAACAATCCCAATTCTCTCAGCCTTTCCTCACAGGAGAGCTGCTCCATCCCTCTGACCATCCTGGTGGCTTCCTGTGGACTCGCTCCAACAGCTCCATGTCCTTCTGCGCTGAGGACCGAACATTCTTGATCTTCTTTTTCTAATAATGGTAATAATAATAACAAACAACAAATTAAGCCAGCTGCTCTTCTCAAGATCTGCTTCACCCACTGGAAAAGGTTGCCTTTTCCAGAGTCTGTGTCTATTAACCTCTCCCATCTTAACCCTAAATCTTTCTAACTGCACTGCTGGACTCCAGGTTGGAAGTGTCCTGCTCTTTCCTCACTCCATAGGCAAAAAGCCAAAATCCACGTGCTCACACCCAACCAACACAGAGCAGAGCCCAGCTGCCCAGCAATCCAGAGGGTTAAGCTCCACTTTTAGATCAGGATTTCTCCTCCTGCTGGCAACCTCGTGATGTGTGCATTTCAGCCAGGTAATTACCTTGTCCATGCTCAGAGCAGGCATGAAAAACTCCATCATCAGCAGAGCCACATGTTCACTGGCTCTTCTCCACCTTTAAATCCCATTTTCAAATGTTTCTTGTCCTTTGCACAATCCCAGAGATGCCTCACGTAGGTTTTTGTTGCTCTTTGAAGGGCTGTGCACATCATGCCTATCAGAGCATTATCTTCTGCTTATCAGTCACGCTCTCTAGTCCCTCATTACTCCAGTTCTGGGCTGCTGTAATTAGATTTCACATTTTTTCAGACCTTTGTAGCAGAATTTTAGTTCACAAATTGAGGAGTTCGTTCATGCCAAAATGTATTCTTTCCTTATCAATTTCTTTCTTTTTTATTTTTAATTTGCCCAGTGAACCAAAATATCAATTATTTGCAGAGCTCTAGTTTAGAGAAGAAATTAAGGAATACATTTGCAAGACTCTGCTGTTAACTATTTAATCTGCTTAACTAACTCTGTGATGGATTCTCCATCCTTGCAACTACTAAATCAAGAAATTTTTTTAAGTTATAGTGGATTTTTCTTCTTTAGAAGTTGAGCTTTAGCATTAGCATGAGTATTAGATTTGAAGCAGAAACTATGACTGAAAATCCTATTTCCTATTTCAGCAGGCAAGAGGTCAGAGCAGGTAATCACAGCACTCCCCTCCAAGCAAATCACCTGAAATGCAGATTACACCATTTATGATTATGTTCTATCTTGATCATGTGCTCCAGCACCACCCATGTATGACCAGTAGACCCCAAAACTCAACTCCAGCCCTCTCTGACACCAATCCCAAAGGCAGGAGAGGCAGAAATCAGCAGTTCCCCTGAGGGGAAACAGGACACTGACTTTGCCAAGGGCTGGTTTCCACTGAGAGAATTTCTCTGAGCATCCTTTATTTGGCTTTTAAAGCTTTCTCCTAAATTGAGAGTCCTAATGAGCCCTAATGCAGCAGCAATTCAGCTGCTCCCTTTTAATCTGTGTCCCTTTTAATTCAAGGTATCAGGGCAGGCAGGGCTGCAAAATTAAAAATTAGCAGCACTTGTGCAACATGAACTTCTCACAGAGGGTCTGCAGAGCTGCAGGGTCTTCAGAACTGCCACAGGCTCCTCTGAGACAAATTCAGAGTAGGATTGCAGGTTTAGATGGGATACTGAGAAGGAATTCCTCCCTGTGATGGTGGGACCCTGGCACAGGTTGCCCAGAGAAGCTGTGGCTGCCCCATCGCTGGAAGTGTCCAAGGCCAGGCTGGATGAGGCTTGGAGCAACCTGGGATAGTGGAAGGTGTTCCTGCCCATGGCAGGGGGTTGGAAATAGATGGTGTTTAAAGTCACTTCCAACCCAAACCACTCCATAATTCTGTACTAAGTTACTCTACTTAAGATAGCTCCTGCAATTGTCCCACCCTATTGTGGGATCTGCAGTTTGCATCACAGCCCTCTCCAGTCTGCAGCATAAATATGGACACTAAAAAAATTAAGTTTAAAAGAATTCACCCTTTAAAATTATCCTCTTTTTTTTTCCTTTTTTTAAGGGAGTGTGGGACAAGAAGCGACTAAGTTTGGATGAAAACAATATTTCTTTTTGTTGACACTTTTTCTCTTCTTTGCTGAAAATAAGATGGAACAGGGGGACCTAGAAGGGAAAATGTTTTATTTCATATGGTGTGGAGAGTGAGGAGGCTTTGGACAAGGCTGGTGCCTCAGCCACTGCTATCATGTGTTTAACAAATATTACTCTCACATCTTTAAAAGGCAGAGAGAGCTGTCCTTTCATTTTAGCCCAAATAGACCTCACATTTTCATCCTGACATCAGTCAAAGCTTGACCCAAATTTCATTGTACGGCTCACAGCTCACTCTGGAGTTTCCATTTAGCAAGACCTGAGTTTTAGGTCAGTGAAAAAACCCTTCAAATTTCATGTCTCCTCCTTCACTGCAATTCCCCTTGCCTTTGAAATGCTGGAATTCACTCATTGCTTGAGGCAAGAAACGGGAACAAATGGACCACAGTCTAATTGAGTCTAATAAATCTTGTGTTCCTCAATAAAATATCACATTTTTAGTCCCCTGTTGTTTCTCTGAGACCACGCTGTGCTTTTGAGACTGGGGAACGTATTGGAAACCATGAGTCCGAGATGTTCAAGTGCACCACATAAATGTCATGTTTGCTGAAATAAAACCCATAATTTTCACCTGCAAGCCTCAATGGCTGACCTGCAATTCAATATCGATTGACCTTCAATTCAATATCGAGAGTAAAATTAATAGAAGGAATTCCAGCAAATCACACAACAACGACAAAAAACATGACACTGTTTTTCCTGTGATTCGGATCTTTCCTTTTGTTGTGTTTTCTGTCCAAAGTGAAGAAGATTAAATGATATCCTCTCCAAGGGAATGTTTTTAATTATGTGCTGCTTCCACTGCAGCTCTGCAACAGCGAGTTCCACAATGCCTTGACGGGTTTATCCTCATCAAACCTGCAGGAGCCCAAGGTTTGGAATCTGCACTCACCTGCCTCGTTATCGGGAGGATTTATGGAAAGACAGCGACAGCACCACAACTCATTAGGTAATTAGCTAATTAGTCCAATGGGAAATTCACCCTACAATGCTTCTGGAGGGAAAACCAGCTCAGACAATGCCTCTCACTACAGAGAGTTTTAGTAAGGAGCAGGGTTTGACACTGGATTGTGACCATCCAGGTCTTTCCCAAATCACTGCAAGGTCACTGTCATCAGGAAAGTGAATATTCATCACATTTATGATTTCTGTTTGTCAGTACAGTAATATGGTGCATCTTTGGTGGGTGGTAACAGCATTTTTACCTCTGTCAGAACAGACACAGACAAAAGGGATGGAGCAAAGTGAGCTGGCAGATCTGGGAGGATCCATCTGAGGAGTTGTTACCCTGAGGCTGTTTCCAGCATCTTGATAGGACAAGAGGAAACGGTCTCAATTTGCACCAGAGGAGGTTTAGACTGGATATTAGGAAAAATTTCTTCACTGAAAAGGTGGTCAAGCATTGGAACAGGCTGCCTAAGGAAGGGGTGGAACCACCATCCCTGGAAGTGTTCAAAATCCATGTAGGTGTGGCACTTGGGGACATGACTTAGTGGTGGACTTGGCAGTGCTGGCTTAATGGTTGGATTCAATGATTCAATTGTCCAAAGGTTTTTCCAAGGTATAATTATCCGTAAATGTTATGAATTGCTTTTTATCTGCTAAAAAAAAAAGTCCAGAACTTTTCTTTTAGCACTGCCAAGGAAAATTCAGGGTTGCTGAGGTTGCCAGAAGGCCTCACCTGAAGTGCCTTGATCCATCATCACTGTCACCAATGACTGTGGGTCATACTTTGTGGTTTTTGTCATCTCTACTAAAAACTTACGCAGGAGGTTCTTCATCCTCCAGATGCCTCGAATTTGGAGTCCTCGTAAAATGAAGTGACATTTTGACGCTTCAACAAAATCCAGTGAAATCCCAGCTATCCATGTTTAATATGGAACAGTAAGAGACAGCCCAGGTGATAAGGACAGAGGTGTCCGGTGCCAGACCAGTTCTGGTTCACTCCACCTTTTACTGGACAGTCAGGTCAGGATTCGTGAGGGCAGAAGACTCCTGTATCCTGCTCTAGTGAGTATTTAGGGGCATGGAAAATTTTATTGTACCTCGGGGATGATGGCACAAACATTCCAACCTCTTGCAGGGCACACCCCCAGAGCAAAGGAGCTGCTTAACCTGGTCCTTGGTGCAGAGAAATCCCCAGTTCCTCAGCAGGACCAGCGTGGTTTGCCCAAGTCTATCAGTTTCTGTTCAGCTCCAGCCAAATCTCACCCAAAATCCAATTCTGCTGGCGGTGTTTTGCAAAAGTTGTTCACATTTGTTCTTTTAAAATTCTGCTGCACCCATTAATAGCCCTTCCTCTTCCTCGTCACCGAGGGGAACTTCTGTGTTTGCTTTATCCAGTGGTGCCAAGGGAGATAATTTTCACAATCAGATTTTACAAAAAGGAGGAAAAATACCCCTGTCTCACCTGCGCCACCCTACTTTGAACTTCAGGCTGACATTATTAGCATATAACTAATGATGAATTCCTCGTAATCTGAGCTGCCAAAAATAGTGTGTTTATACACTCAGAAGGAAAATGATGAAGTTAATGAACCTGAGGTAAAGTTTTGATTCATCACAGTAATAACAGCAGCATCATTCCTTACATTTGTCAAATGTCTCCATTACTGCAGCATCTCACAGTCATTAGTGGTTGAGCTCAAATGCCGTAGGAAAAATAACCTCCATTTTATCTATTAAGGTTTATGGAACAAGGAAGTTAAAGGACTTGTCAAAATCCACCCAGGGCATTTATGCTGTTTCTTGTAGCTAAATCCAGAAACCCCGATTCTCAGGGTAGTAATTTAAGCATCTGACTGAACCCTGTTCTTCCAGTCATTATCATACAAAAACAAAAGAGATACAATCAGAAAATATCAAGATGCTGTTGGTATTGTTCTTTCTAAGACCTAGCTTGGATATCAAGACCAGACTGGAAATGTTTGTCCTTGGAAAAGTGTCCATGCTTTAGTAGCCAAGAAATGCTGAGAGGCAGGAATAAAGGCGTGACTTGAATATTTTTCTATAAACTTTTAAAGACTACAGCAGAGAAACCACTGATGCTATTTTCACAGAATCAGAGAATGGTTGGGGTCAGAAGGAACCTTAAAAATTGACTCATCCCACTGTTCCATGTTGCTCCAAGCCCGTCCAACCTGGCCTTGGACACTTCGAGGGATGGGGCAGCCACAGCTTCTCTGGGCAACCTGTGCCAGGGCCTCACACCCTCACAGGAAGGAATTTCTTCCCAATATCCCATCTAGCCCTGCCCTCTGGCAGTTAAAAGCCATTCCCTCTTGTCCTGTCACTCCATGCCCTTGTCCCAAGTCCCTCTTCAGCTCTCTTGGAGCCCCTGTAGGAACAGTAAAGTGAAATAAATTTCTGAGTGATGACCATGGCCTTTCATGCACATCCAGACTACCTCTTGCTTTTCAGGTTGTATAACTGAACAGGTTTTCAGGCAGCACATCAAGATTAAGAATGTTCCTCTTTAAAGGCAGCCTTATTCCCTTTCCAGGTTCTACCTGGCAGGAGTTTCCGTCTTCAGTCTGATGCTTTTAATTGCTGTGGAAAGGGCAAGCCAGGATTTGACGGACAGAGTAAAGCACCATCCCTGCGGATAACCAGGGAGGACTTGTACCTGGAACTAAGCTCTCGAGTAAGAGATCTCAATTCCCTCTCCTCCAAGATTTCCATTATTCCCTTAGAAAAATTGAGGCCAGAAATATGTTGGTAAACTGCTTCGTGGAACTGGTCTTTCCTCTTTACAGAGACGAAGGGAAATTCTTCCACAGTCTACAGCAAACAGCCCCAAAGTCCATCTGATGACCAGGTGACTTCTTGTCTTTATAGGGGTGAAGGCGACCTCTTTCTGCCCAACTTTCAACGGCAAATATCTGGCCATTTTTAATTTCTCACTCAGAGAATGAGAATTTGCCGCTTTGGCTTGCTCTGCCGCCCGGGAGGCGAGCTTACGGCTTGCCAAGTGTTCCGCTATGGAACAGACTGGTAGATCTCAGTCTGTGGCAAGGTGAGGATGGAGCTGTTTGCTCTCAGGCCCTCTTTGGGGCTGGCGGGAGCCGTTGTAAACTTAGCGATCGGCGGAGACAAAGGAGAGGGAGANAGAATTATCACCTTTTGAACAAATCTGCAATGAAGCTTGACTTCATTCAGATGGATTGAAAGTAAGAAACAAAATATCATCTTTTCATCAAGGCAGATAAATCATATTGTCCTTCACACTTCCAAACTGGTCAGAAAATACCAGGCAAAACTCCTGACCTTTGCAGTCCTGCCTCCACCAACTAATGATTGTCTGGAATAAAATACAAATAAAAATTTATGTTTTGGGGTTTTTTATCTGAAATTTTAGTGGTATCCTGGCAGAGTCTCCAGTTACCTGTTGGTCAAAATGTTGACTGACACAGTTGCACTTGTCCAGCCTGGCCACCTCATTCCTCCTGTGACACTTCCCTGCTGTTCTCTTCCCATCTTCCCATGTCTTTTCCACTGGCCAGCTGCCACTGAATATTTTAGAGCTTCATTTTGCTGTGGAGAAGACCAAAAGCGAGTTGTGTTCTTGGAAACTTTTTAAAAGCAGGTTTTTAAAAATATCAATTCGGGAGAGTTAGAGCAGATTCATTTTAATTCTATATTTTCTCCTGCTCAGAAATGTTGGCAGCTGCTTGAACTCCACTCATGAGGGCTAAAACACTTCCTTATTCTCACTGCATTTTAAGTCTCCCAAGATATATTTTAATACTGCTCAAATATCACATCAAGGACGACACTTCTCCCCGCTCTCCACCCTGACAGGGTAAACTTAAAGGAGCAAGACCAACGAGAAAGAGATCAATTTCCCCTTCAGCATAATTTGGAATAATAAGTGAAAATGAGCAATGTTTGTGGTTTGCCTTTCAGCCTTTTGATGGCAGAATGAGGCAGAGCAGAGTCTCTGCCACGCAGGTTTTGAATCCAGCTGTTCACATGAGTGAATGCTTCAAAAGGGCTTTGCCTGAAGCAGAAGTACAAAGCCGCTTCCTATTTGGTAGCTCGAGCACAAGAGAGAGATCTGTACATGGAGATCATTAACTTCACTCACTGAGAGCAATTTCTGCTGCTTTGTAGCATCAGAAAAACTCCAACCTGGTCACTCATTTCCCTTCCACAGGGATGATCACTGAAGGAGCATCGCTGAAATGCTGGAATGCTCATTTTCTGTTATATTGGGGCCCCCAACACAAGAAATTTGTTGACCTGTTGGAAGGAGTCCAGAGGAGACCACTCAGGTGATCAGAGGGATGGAGCTCCTCTGCTCGGTAGAGTTGGGAGCATTGGGACTTTCCAGTCTGGAGAAGAGAAGGCTCTGGAGAGACCTTAGAGGCCCTTCCAGTGCCTAAAGGGGCTCCAAGAGAGCTGGAGAGGGACTTTGGACAGGGGCCTGGAGTGACAGGACGAAAGGGAAGTGTTTTAAGCTGAAGGAGGGAAGGTTTAGATGAGATATTAGGAAGGAATTCTTCCTTGTGAGGGTGCTGAGGCCCTGCACAGGTTGCCAAGAGAAGCTGTGGCTGCTCCATCTGTGGAAGTGTCCAAGGCCAGGTTGGATGGGGCTTGGAGCAGCCTGAGACAGTGGAACTGGAATGAGATGATCTTTCAGGTCCCTCCCAACCCAAACCATTCCAGGATTCCGTGATGCCATAAATATTCAAAGCAGGGTTGTTTATACAGCACTGGCTGCTTGGTCTCAGGTTTAATCCAACGCCAGACTCAACAGTGCCAGGCACTGAGGAGGAATCTAAATGATGGCTTTTGTCTTCAGGATATTCCCAGTCCATTTAGAGGAGGATCCCACCGGAGAGGAAGAAGGAAAAAAGGAAAAAGTGGGCATTGTGATGTGTGTTGGTTAGTCCAGTGCTCTGTTTTCAGACTTCTGCCATGGTAAATATCTATTCTGCACTCACTAATTACTGTGTGCCTCCCCAATTCCCCTGTCTCCAACAGAACTGAATGAAATTGGAAAAGGTGCAGGAAAAGGTGATGGGGATTATCGGGGAAATGGAACAATCTCTTTGCAAAGAGTGAAAGTAAATAAATTAGGCTTCATCATTCCAGAAAATGAGACAGTTGGGAAGTGACAGAGGTCTGCAGGGTCCTGAGTGGCCTCAGGAAGGGAGTGACTGTTCATTCAGCATCTTCTTTTTAATGCAAAACAGGACAAACAGAACAAGAGCTACTGGGAGTTCTGACATGGAAATAGCAGCCTCAAAACGAGCAAAATAATTCACACAGTGAAAAAAGTTTAAAAAGGACAGGACTCCTCAGTGTAGGACATAGTAGTTGCTAAATATTTACACATCTTCGAAAACTGATGAGACAAATGAATGGAAAAAATGTCAATCAGATAAACACAGTGGCACCTTTTCCAGCTCCAGAGGTATCTGTAGGGTAGAGTAGCATCTCTCTGTCTTTTCTTCTCATCCTCTCATTTGATACTTGGTGGAAGAGATGCTACCCACCTTTTCCTCATTCTTTGTCACTGTGTTTCCCCCCTCATCCAAAAAAAGATGAAGACTCCTTACCCCTCCTTTTGTTGCTGGTTTATTGAAGAAACAGTGCTTTTATGTGCCAAGTCACTGCCAAAAAGAACGAAATTGGTGACTATTGAGCACAAAAAACAAAGCCAAGATGTCATTTTGTACCACTGTTGAGCACAGGCCAGTACAAAACAAGCCTAAATCAGGTTTGCTCCTGAAATTCTGTCTGGAAACAGTTGGAAAAGATGTGTGGCCTCCATGGTCACTCTCACCACAACAATGCCTTGCAATCCATGAGGGAACAAACATATTAGAAAAAAAAGGGGAGAGAACCTTCCCAGACAAAAGTCCGTGAGTTGCTTTATGCCTAAAAAATTTTAGGCTTTATAAAAAATAATAAATGTTTATCTCCCCATCTATCAGGGGAAAATAAAAAAAAAAAAAGAAAAATATTGTGTAAGTAAATGAAAGCCGTAAAGAAGCACAAGGGAGGATAAAAAACAAGCGTACATTTATGAAATAAAGGCATAACCCATAAACACAAGTGAAGCAAAGTATAAAACCTTTTCAATAAAAACCTTGAACATCACAAAGCATTACCCTCCTCTAATTAAAAACACCCTCCTCTAATTATAAACACTTCTTGTGTCTTTTCAACCAATAATCATGATCTATGTATTAAACTTTTAGACTTTATTCTGCCTCACAGTGACAGGTTGTATAATGCTTTGAAAATGAGCATATAAGTAAGGTTTATTATTATTTAAAACCCCAAAACTGTGGATTGTGACATTTTAATTCCTTTTTTCTTTTTTTTAATTAAACTGAACCAAGGCTGACAGCCTTTAGGAATTAATATATTTGTAAGGATGCACTCCAAAGACCTGCAAGATCTACTACTACCCTCAAATAGTCCTAAATCACAACCCTTCTCTGCTAATGCATTTTGCTTCCCATTATCCCTGACTTATTAGAGAGCTGTTTGTGTCATTTGCAACCTCACTGAGTGTATTATAGATGGTTTATTTTACAGTTGTAAGTCATTAAAATCAGGTTGCAGCATCTCTTAAGGAAGATATTTATACAGTAAAAGTGGAGCCCGAGGTCTGAATGGCTGAATAAGTTAAAGATCCTTGGATGCTGCTTAATGTGCAGTGGTTGTAACCCCTCCGTAATCTATGGTTTTGGTAATTCTGACCTAAAATCAAGAAGACTTCCAGTGATAATTCAGTGATTCGTCCTCATCTTTAATGTCCGGCTGAGGTGAATGAGGATACAGCAGATGTGTGTCGTGAGAGGAAGAGAGGGTGACGTCTCACAGCTCTGCTGATGTCTGGCCAATATTTGCAGGAGGTTTTTCTAGTCCTTCAAAGAATAAAACAGCTCCTGGAAATGCCTTGGTGAGTGATACAGCACAAGGAATCCAGACTGCTTCTCTATCTGGATATCAGCAGATTAACACAAATGGATGTCCACCTCTTTTACCTCTGGAAATAAAATTATCGCTCCGAGGTGCTGGCAGGTCATGGTTTGTGGTGGCTGTCAGTGGACAATGCCAGAACTCTTCTGAGGGACTCTTTTAGCAGAAAAGATCCATTTGTCAGACTCTCAACTCCTTACAAGGCTCAGCTGATCCATCAAGGATTCTCTGCTGTAGATCCTGACTCAAGGAAATCACTCTGCAAAGTGTTCACACCTCCTAAAAGTCCCACATCTGAGTCATTGCCAAGGTGGTGATGGCCCTGCAGGAATGTTCTTATTTCTGCAAAATATCTGTGTGACCAGCCCTTTCTCTTCCCTAATGCAGAGAAATCCATGAAGTATTGCCCCTGTGGGCAATGACCTCACCTGTAAAGAACTGGGATTTCTTTCCTGCTGCTTGCTGGTTATCCCTTGGTTTGTAGTTTGAAGCATGAGGAGTCATTTCCTTTCTAAACAGTGAGGTTTAATGAACCTCTCTTGCTTCCAACCCTGTATTGATGCCTTGGGTTTTAACTTTTATATTTTCCAGATCCTGTACTGCCTAGTAGTTTCTTGTAGCCTGTTAACTTCTGCTCTCTCATGCTAAGATAGACAAAACAAAGCCTCTCTGAGCTTGTTATTCAAGGACACTCAGACTGTCCTAGGCCCAAAAAGTGTAAACCAGGGCCTCTAGAGAGGTGGAGAAATTGTAGAAATTACATAATTAGCTAAAGTTTTAATTGGTGAATTTATGCTGATATGCAAATGGACCAAACCTATAAAAGTGTGAAGAACTCGTGACTCATCGTCCATCCTGGGGTCTTTTTTGGATGTAGCATTTGGCTCCCCAGGGTGTACCTTTGAAGGCCCTTCAAATAAATACCTACCTTTATTCCCTTATTCCTGTCAATCTCTGGTTTTAGGTAGCCACTTTAGGCATCAGTATTATCACAGAATCAGAGGAAGGTTTGGATTGGAAGGGACATTAAAGATCACCTAATTCCAACCTCCCCTGCCTTGGGCAGGGACACCTTCCACCAGCAGGTAAAAAGAGGCTGAAGGCTCTTTGCACCCTGCTGGAATACAATTTAAATGACCAGGAAAAATCGCATTGTGAATTGCAGCAATGCAGATAAATGCTCATCCGGTCCAAACACAAAAGGCCCTTGATTCCTGTTGGGACCCCTGGACCCTGTTTCCCTCTCCAAATGCCCACTGGCAGATTTCTGCTGATTCTTTAAATCAGGCTTCCTTCCAAGAGAGGAAGCTGTGGCAAGAACTTTCCTTAGTAATAAGACCTGTAGGGACAGGGATTTTGCTTATTTTTGTTTTGTTTAAACACAGGTTGTCCATAGTTACAAACCATCAAAATAAGTGACAAATGCATTGGAGGGAGCAAAAAAGAAACCAGTTTCATAGTCTTTTTGTCCAAGGTTTTTATGTTCTGCTTCTCTTGGGGACCACAAAGTTCCATTCTGCCACTGGGAAGAAACAGAAAGAAAAGCCATAAATCAACGGTGTTGTGGTGTCTGCCAGGTACAGAGAAAGTGTGCAGAGAGGCGAAGAAAAGCAGATGCTCTGCATTTCCCAACATCTCGTGCTGAAAGATGTTTCTCTGCTGGGTTCTTGCTTCTCCTGCTGCCCGCCTGAACCCCAGCTCAGGAGTGTCCCATGAAGGGACCACCTGGGTCATATGTCCAGTCCCCTGGGGCTCCATGTCTTACAAACCCAGTTATTTAAAGTGATAATAAAATAATAAAATTGTTTAGGTTGGAAAGTCCTCTGAGATCATCAAGCCCAACCATTAACCCAGCAGTGACAGATCCACCACTAAACCATGTCCCCAAGTGACACATCCACACATCTTCTAAATCCCTCCAGGGATGGTGGCACAGCCTGTGCCTGGCCACCCTCTAGAGGAGCAAATTTTTCCTAATATCCAATCTAAACTTCCCCCAACCTGAGGCCATTTCCTCTCATCCTGTTGTGTTTTGCCTTCCGAGCATTCGAGAGTTTAGTTCTGTTGGGATCCTATTCCAGAATTTCTCTCCTCCTGATAATGAGGAATCATCCTCCAATTTTCAGTCAAAATTTATTTCTGGCCTAAATATATCTCTTTTTTTTCTGCCTATATTGACTTTTCTATGAAGTGGCTCTTTTCCCTCTACATCCAGTGCTCCTGGTGCTCCTCTGTATGATCACCTCATCTTAGTGACCTAAGCCAGGTCAGATATTTTTTTTCTTCTTCAAGAGTTGAGCTTTTCATTCCCTGTGAGACTTTCAATCACATTTTTATCCTCACATTTATATATTTTTTTTCTTGGTCTTGGGTAATGAGATGCACGCATTGCATTTCTATTATGGATTCCCCAGGAACAGGACTGTGTGCCACAGCTCCAAGAATTATTTCCATTAAGGAAACTACTCCTAATACATCCTCACCCTCAATGGGCCCTGGAAATTTGGATTCTGAATGCTTTAAACCATTGTCACCATCATGGTTTGGGCTGAAAAAATACAACAGATAGGACTGGAAGAGGATCTTCCTGGGAATCACACTTAGAGGCAAGAAACCAGCACTCAGAAACTGGCCTGTCTCTGGTTTTTAATAATCTAATCAAAGACAAGTTGCTCCTTGGCTGCTACATGTGAAAACGACGATGAAAAATGGACAAAGGTTTGAGAAATCAAAGAGGGACCAGATCCACAGAGGTATTTTAATTTCTTCTGAAGTAAATGGGAGTGGGGCATCTAAATGACTTCATGGGTATAAATGATTAAATGGCTTTGGTCTGTACACTTTGAGAGGTTATTTTAAAAGACATTTGCTCCCATTTTTGAAAGCTATTTTAAAGTTTTTTAAAGCTGAGAACTGCCACAAGTAATCCCAGAACAGGTAAAGTTTGAAGGGACCACAGTGGGGTCATCTGGTACCACCTCCTTGCTCAAGCAGGGCCCTCCCAGAGCATATGGCACAGGATTGTGTCCAGTTAGTTCTGGAATATCTCCACTAAGGGAGAATTTAAAAAAATCAAAATGTAATTTATCTGATGAAGGTGAGGGTAGGTGTTCAAAAGGTTTTGAGGAGGAAAAGTTATTTAAAAGAGGGCATCGTTTTGATGTCAAAAATTAGTAGCTGTGCACGGGGCCCTTGAATCCCACTAAGAAATCACTAATTTTGAGATTCCTTAGAATATGGAGACAGGATTATTAAAAGTACTGCATTGCAATGAAGAAGCGCAGGAGATCTGATGACACTGGCTCAGTCTTTTCGATAGTTAATTAGCAATAATCAAGGCCACAGTTTTCAGTGGTGAGGTGCTCTCTGCTCTCTCCCTACTTAACATCCACAAACAGACCATTTCCTCCACACTTTATTGTTTTCCATATTTACCAAAAAAAAAAAAAAAAAAGAATTAGGCTCCATCTGCAGCTTGTGAGGCTGAAAAAGGCAAACAATTCCCCCCAGATTGAGAGCAATAATAGGTTATTCTCCATGCAAATTGGGCAAAGCAAATGCTGGGTAATTGGCTAAAAATGAGACTCTGATGATCTCTGTTCCAAACTGTCATTTAAGACAAACAAATGTATTTGCATATGAGGAATTCAGCCAAGGTACAGCTGGAGGAATATTAAAAGCTAGGGTGTTGATTCAGGCTAAGACTGCACCACGTGGGGTGCCTGGAGAGTTGGGGATCAAAAGAGAATTTGCTCCATAACTGTAGGGAATTGGGGAACATCCCTTGGGAAACAGGAAGCTCCTGTGCTTCTAGATACCTCCAGGAATGGTTATCCTGGGACAGGCTAACAGAACATCTGGTGGTATAACCTGTCTCTGATGGCAGAGAAAACACTTAAGGAAGGTCTAGAGTTGTATTCCCCTCAATATTCCCTCTTGGAGGCTGATTTGGGACTTTCTTTGCTATTGAGAGACTGTGGGGGAATGGCTTCAAGTAAAAAGAGGATAAATTTAGATTGGATATATGTATCTGAAGAAACCCCTGTCACCTTCTGACCTGGAGAACCATCAGGGGAAAGACTGGTGGAGACACAGGCTAAATGAGTTACATGGAATCATGGAATGACTTTGGTTGGAAGGGATCTTAAAGATCATCCAGTTCCATCCCCTGACACAGGCAGGGACCCCTTCCACTATCCCAGGTTGCTCCAAGCCCCGTCCAGCCGGGCCTTGGACACTTCCAGGGATGAGGCATCCACAGCTTCTCTGGGCAATCTATCCCAGGGCCTCACTATCCCCACAGGGAAAAATCTATTCCTGATATCTAATCATAATTACAATTAATGATCTAAAAAATTCATAATCCAGCACTCACTCTCCATTGCAATTCAAACTTTCCCAGTTTCTCCTAATGAATGCAGGCCCCAAAAGAGAGATACTGGGGGAGGAAAGCCCAGTGAGGAGCAACTGAGCATCAGCTGTGAACAAAGTCCCCTCAGGAATGCACACCCTGACCATCTCCAGGGACATGGTGCTGTAAACACAGCAGGACATTTATCATGCCACGGGTAAAGCAGGCTGACCCCAATCTTAATTGGATCTAGGCTGACAAACCCTCCAGCAGCTCCTGGGAAACAATAGTGGGATAACTGGGGAACGTGCACGGAATGTGCTGCTGTGTTATCAGCGGGCAGCTGCCAGGCTGTGATCCATAAATCCATAAATCCTCATTCACAGGGGAGGAGTCAGCTCAGGTTTAGAGCACCTGGTTGTGGGCAGGGACTGGGCAGGTGGCAATCACAGACGTGGAGTGCTGCAGAAAGGGTGGGGCAGGGGGTGGAACACAAAAGGTGCCTTTTCCAAAGGTCTCTCACCTTGTTATTCTCATTCTTCTATGGAACAGTCTAGAAACGTTGCTCCAGCAGAATGAAAGCTTTCAGTTAAACACAGAATCATGGAATCATGGAATCACAGGATCCTTAACGTTGGAAAAGACCTCTAAAATCATCAAGTCCAGCTGTCAAACCACCACACCACATTCACCACTAAACCTTGCCCTCAAGTGCCACATCCACACTTCCAGGGATGCTGACTCCACCACTTGCTTGTGCAGCCTGCTCCTATCCTTGACAACCCTTTCCATGATGAATTTTTTCCTAATATCCAGTCTAAACCTCCCCTTTTGTATCTTGAGACCAATTCCTCATGCATTTGTTACAGAATCACAGAATTAGGGTTGGAAAAGACTTCTGGAGATCACCCAGTCCAACCACCCTGCCAAGACAGGGTCACCTGGAGCAGGTGACACAGGAATGTGTCTAGATGGGTTTGGAATGGCTCCAGAGAGAGAGAATCCATGAGCTCCATGGGCAGCTGTCCCAGTGCTCTCGCAACCTCAATGGAAAGAAGTTCTTCCTCATGCTGAGGTGGAACTTGTTGTGTTCTAGTTTATGGCCATTGATCCTTGTCCTGTCCCAGGGCTCCGCTGACAAGAGCGTGGCACCATCCTCTTGGCATCCTCTTTACCTGGAAGAAGAGAGCATTTAATATATATATAAATACATATATAATAAAAAATTTTATTTATTATAGATATATATTTCCTTTTCTGCCAGAAACTAGGCTCCAAATATTAAAACTCTACATGATCTTATCTAAACACACAAAGTACTGTGGGTTTACATGGCACAATTGGCTAAAATATCCAAGGAAACTTTGTTGGTAGGGAAGTGCAAAGGCAAGAGATTCCTTTTAGAACTGAGACTAAAAAATAAAAACTGTTTTGAGTTGTGAGGAATAAAGTGTCCACTTTCTTAATCCCTGTGGTGAAGAATATCTCAGCAAGCAGCTCATGGAGAGGCCTTGGACAGAAGCATGGAGATGACAAGAAATGCAAGCTTATGTAGGAGACAATTTGATTTTCTGTCCTGCCAAGAGAGAGCATTTTTAATTCTCATTCTTCCCATACCTGTCTGTCATTTTACCCTTTTCAACCCATTCTCCCAGTGCTGGTTCCTGACAGCTCTGACCTTTAGCAGCAACTCAAGCACATGAGGGTGGGCCTGACAACAAGAAAAGATAGAATCAGAGTTGGATTTAAGTATAAGGATTAATCTTTAAAATACAGCCTTGTTTTGGTTTTCTACTAATCATATCTAATAAAATAAAATATAAAAGATATTATGGACTAAATAAATACTTGAACAAGCAGCTAAATAAAACAAAGCGTGTTTGCATGTGTATATGTGAATGTAGACAAAGTTTCAAGAAATAAATAACAAACATTCACAAATGTAAATATTTAGGTAAAATAATGCAGATGATGCCAGTGCAAATCAGAAATGTGTCAGAAAAACGCCTCACACTGACCCCTACCCCAGATCAACTCCAGAGTTTTGAGCCTGGCCAAGTGATACAACGATTATAACAGCAGATTTCTGGTCTTAACTTTCAGAAATGGTATTTGCAGTTTTTATTCCTCTTTTTCCACCACTAATTCTGACATCTCTGCTTCTCAATAAAGCTCCAGAACTCAGGCTATAGCAGAATCTGCACTTTCACCTCTTCATCCAACCTGCGAAAATTAAAAAAACCCATAATTGTGTTTCATATAATCACACCTAGTGTAAGTAATCAAATAAATGGGCTACTCACATTGACCTCTCTCTTTGTCCCCATTTAGCTGTGAATAATACCTGTGGATCCCTCGGGATTTTACCCTTTCAAGACACAAGGAGTAATAAAACTTTATGCCCAGAGAGAATATTCTGCCTCAGCCTTTTGGCTGTTGGAAGGTCTCCAGTGCAAGGGAAGTGTCTCAGTTTCTGGGGTTCCTAAAAAAATGGCATCTCTGTGATAACAGATCAACCCCAGCACCACGAGGAGGTGAAGGACAGCACCATTATCCATATGGAAAGAGCTATAATTAGGGTAGACTTAAGGATTTGGGAGCCATTCCTTGCTAAGGCTGAATATTAAATCTTCATAGAAGCTTCACAGAAGCAGCAGGAGTTTTACAGAGAAGATGCAAATTAAAGCTTTGAGTCTACTCCAAAATCCAGACCTGTCTATCATCCAAACCACAACGCTTTAAAGGGTTTCTGTTAGGATCATGAAATTGGAGCTATTGGATGCACAGAACAGGATCCACTTCAGGACTCAAGATCTTCATGCAGCAGGAACCTCAGGATCAACAAATGTTTTACAGGCTGTTCCATCAGCAGTTATTGCTGATTTAGCCCCATCTACAACCCGGCCGAAAAGTGTGTGGTCATGGCTTGCAACAGGCTTAGGCCAGGTTTAAACTCAGGTCTCATGTGATAAATAGTCACGAGCCAATTTGCAAAACAAAAGGAATTTATTAACAACAATATTAGAGTGACAATTAGAGACCAAAAATGGCGGTCTGCCAGGCTACAAGGCAAAGGATGCAGCGCTGGGTGCTTAGCCAAAGTTGGAAATGGCCAGAGGCACGCCCACAAGCTCTGCGCAGCCCCTTTTATACCCCCTCGATGTCAATCAAGATGCTCCGATACATTCGCCCAATCACGAGTCTAGAGTTCTCTGCCCGCCCCTTCCTCCGCCCCTTGGGGAAGGAACAACCTAAACCCACCCACTTGGAACATGCCCAGTAGTGGGGCTAGGAGGATCTTCCTGCTGATTGGCATCTCGATTGACATCTCAGAGACTTTTCTAGAACACTCTCCTCTTTTCCTTCGTCGGCCATTTTGTCCCTATCTTTTAACATGGAAAACTAAGCATTTATTAACATACTTATAACAACTGTGGTAACTGGTAACAGGGGGATCTTAACACAGGACATTACATCAACAATAACAGAGATATTAAACCCATTAACTTAATTAACTTAACAAATGAACCATTCAATAATCTTAACATTTCTATACGAAAGCCAATTCCCTAATTTTATTTATAACACTCATCATGAAGAAATAATTTGATGTTTCTCATTACTGGTGGCAACAGAAGGAGTTAATGCAACATAGAAATTCCCCATTTAAAGCTGTTGACTACAGCAAGCCAGGAAGCTGAAATGACATTTCTGAAAGTCTCAGACAATTCCTTGACCCAGGAACTCTCTAAAACATATCTTATAACCAAATTTATCTTATCTACCTAAGGGAATCATGAAGATGTTGGACAAACTTCTCTGGCTGCAGCCTGAGGCCTTCTGGAGAGCCTGATGGAAAGATTTGTGAGGAAATGTGGCCATGGAGAACAGCTTGTTTTCCAGGCAAATGGACATCAGGAAAAATATTGGCATGCAGATGTTTGTTATGCCTGGTGAAAGTGATAAATCAGACAAGAGACCAAGGAATAACACGGGAATTGTGTCACTTTTCATGCTGAGAAAATGAGCCCAGCCCAACCTCTTGGTGTGTTTAAATTACAGCATTCCCAAGCAAGCCCAGGATTAACTGTTCACTTGCAGATCTTCAGTACAGCAACCACATCATCCCTCCACCACCTCTTTTTAAAGATCTTTTCTCCTCTACAGCCGAAGGTCAAAAGTTGAGTGAAATTAAGTTCCCAGAATATTGTTGTTTTAATTATGAGAGAGGCTGCAGCACTGAAGCTCCAGACAGAGCTGCTGGAGGCCATGGCTGAGTCACATCTCACAGGGCTTGGGCTCCTCTCCTTTGTTTCTGTGTCTAAAAGGGTGGAGAGGGTGCCCTGTTCCAGGCCAGGTTGGATAGGGCCCTGAGCAAGTTGGTGTTGGAAATAGGAAATAGATGTTCTTTAAGGTCCTTTCCAACCCAACCCAAACCATTGTAGGATCCTACGGAATGAAGGAGCAGGGAGGAGAACCCCTGTCCTGGATATTGCTGTTATAAATCAAACCTGTCCTGGAAGCTGCATCTAAAATTTCCATTATAAACATCAAAGTCAATGCTACAGGCATGAAACCTGGAGTTCTTTAAATGAGGAGTTGCTGAGCTTGTTAAACTCATTGTTGAAGCCCAGATCTGTGTTTAACTGAGCAGATCCAGAAGCAGAGGGTTCGGGACCACAGATCACAGAATCAGAGAATCACAGAATGGTTTGGGGTGGAAGGGACCTAAAAGATCATCCAGTTCCATCCCCTGCCATGGGCAGGGACACCTTCCACTATCCCACGTTGCTCCAAGCCCTGTCCAACTGGCCTTGGACACTTCCAGGGATGGGCCAGCCACAGCTTCTCTGGGCAACCTGTGCCAGGGCCTCACCACCCTCAGAGGGACAAATTCCTTCCCAATATCCAATCTAAACCAGGTCTTCAGCTTAAAGCCATCCCCCCCGGTCCTGTCACTCCATATCCTTGTACGAAGTCGCTCTCCCTCTCTTGGAGCGCTTTTAGGCACTGGAAGGGGCTCTAAGGTCTTCATGGAGCTTTTTCTGAGAGAAAAATCAAATATTTAAGGTGTCTCCTCACATTTTGAGGCTTTTTTGGAGGCAGGCAAAAATACCTGGGGATGCAGAACATCCTCTGCCAGGATGGATAGGGAGAAAATCACTTTCTTTATGGAGAGCAGCTCACTGAACCAGGCTGTGAACTGAGTATGTGTGAGGTGTGAACGGTGAGACCTTGAGTAGCCACATCCCAAGAACCCCAGTGTTGTTTCATGCTGCAGAGCTGGAGAGGGAATAATGTAATAATGGGAATTATCCTTGCCTTTTAATGGGATTTAATACATTAAGAAATCTCTCCTGTCTTAAGTTCCATGCAAAAGCTAAGAGGGCACCACAGACTGTGTGAGAATCAGGGTGGGTGACAGATGCAACTTGTAGGGATGAACTTAATTTAGAGGCCAATAGAATCCAAAATTTCCTCTTCTTTTTAAGCTTCTCATTCTGATGCTCTGGATCCTGCAGGTAAAAGGCCATTGAAAGCTCTCCCTTCTCACCTTGTTTCAGCAGCCAGCAAAATAATGTTGGGATGTGGGAACAGTCATCCATAAATAGCAGGAATTAGAGCCAAGAATGGTGGCAGCAATGCCACTGACTCTAATTCATCGTTCCCAGAGGATTATTCCAACAGCTTCTTGTACGACCCAGCTTCTCTTTGTGCAAATGACTCAGCCCAAGAGGACATTTAAAATGACATTTATTATTTACATTTTTATAATGCCTTTGGAGATTACTTCTCTTTCCCCCGTGCCCCCAAATCTTTCTTTTCATTCCTGCTCCAGCTTTCTCACTGTGCTGTATCATCACGACTGCGAGAGGCAAAGCTGAGGAGTAAACAGTGTTTTGAGCACTGCAGGAGGAAAATAAATGCAACGCAACAGCTCATCTGTTGAAATTTCAGCCATAACTGGGTGCACTAAAGCCTGCTCAATGTTTGTCAGGGAAGCAGTTAGTATTTCCATGTAGAATTTCTTCCCAAAGGGCTTTGTAGTAAAGATGATTTAGCAGGCAGAGCCCTTCCCTTGTTCAGTCACGATGAAATCACATTTTGTTGTGTTTTCATGGGAGTGTAAGACCAAGTGCGCAGCCACAGTTTGCCTTTTTTTTTTTTTTCCCCTGCAGCTCCCAATTCCTGTTGCTTTCGCACAGTTTTTGTGTTCATTTTAGCCCAAAGGTGGCTGCTGTGAGGGGTAAGAGCACATGGATGAGGAGGAGCAAAGTTATTTAAGAGTAACTCCCAATTACAACTGAATGCAGAATGGTTTTTTCCATGCTGTGAAGCATGTTAATAGCCTGCCTCCAAATCTTCCTGTCCTTTCCAGGGATTTCTGTGCATCTCATTGCTCTTGAGTGAGAAAAACCAAAGTCCTTTTCTTTGCTTGGGAAGGGGAGAAGCCACTTCAAGCAAAGCCTGAATTCCTTGCTTGACCCAAAGAAGGCATTTTGGCCAAGGCAAACATTCCCCTGGGTCATTCTGGGGGACCAAAGGGACCTTTCTTCCTTTCTTTTCTTATTTACTGTCACGTGGTACTGTCCTTTGCACCTACAGACCTCACTTGGACATCCAGAGATGGTCAGGCTCTGACATCTTCCTTATCAATCTTCCTTAACATTCCCAAAGATCAGCTGAGGTAACTCATACGGGCAAAGGTGATCTCACTGTCGGTGATGGATGAGGTAACTCCACATATCCCATATTTTAATACGTCCCCATTAAATTATTTGTCTAAGTATGTTCCTCATCCATAAAGAGTGGGAGATGTTATTTATAAAATGTATAAAATAGTCAATTTTCCCCGTATTGATGTCTGAGCTGATCAACTGATCCACAGTCAGGATCATGGGATGGTTTGGGTTGGAAGGGATCTTAAAGATCATCCAGTTCCATCCCCTGACCCAGGCAGGGACAGCTTCCACTATCCCAGGTTGCTCCAAGCCCCATCCAGCTTGGCCTTGGACACTTCCAAGGATGGGGCAGCCACAACCACTCTCATTTTCAGGAATGCTGTGTGTCTGGGTGTGATATGTAAAGACTACACATTTTTAATGATAATTTAATGCGAATCTGCAGCACCTTTCAGCCAAAGTGCTGATCAAAGCTTTTACTTTGTTCTTTTTGCCCTTCCCTTAGTGGCAGATGTGAAGATATTCAGGGACAGGTTGTCATGTTAGGACGGTAAGAGAGAAAATTTTCATTTCCAGCTGCGAAAGAAAGGGGAAAAGAAGGAAGTGAAGAATGTATGGCAGATAGATTTGGCATTTCATCCCAAACCATTCCAGAGCTGAGGACAGATTCCGGTGGGGAAAGCCTGACCCGCTGGCATCAGCAGGGACTGTGCTGCTAATTTTCCCCTGAGTTTGCACAGAGAACTCTAGGTTGTGATCAGAAAACATTCTTCTTCCCACTCAAATTGACAGAACAAGGGGAAAAGGCTCAAGCTGCACCAGGGGAGGATCACATTCGATATTAGGAAAAATTTCTTAACTGGAAGAGTGGTTAAACACTGGAACAGGCTGCCCAGGGAAAGGGTGGAGTCACCATCCCTGGAAGTGTTCAAATGTGATCGGATGGGGCACTTTGTGGTGTGGTTTAGTGGGTGCGGGGATATTGGGTTAAAGGATGGACTTGATGATCTTGGAGGTCTTTTCCAAGCTTAATGACTCAAAGAGTGCCCTGTTTTCACAATTCCAAACCTGTCCTCACCTGTTAATCTCTGCTCCCTGCTCGGCTCAGGGCAGGGCTGGACAGAGGTACAGGAGGTGCTCTCTGATCTCTTGGGTTTGTAGGTGGTAAAGCTGATATCTTCCCCTGCACTCAGCACTGGTGAGGCCTCACCTTGAGTACTGTGTCCAGTTTTGGGCCCCTCAGTTTAGGAAGGACATTGAGATGCTTGAACGCATCCAGAGGAGGGCGACAAGGCTGGTGAAGGGCTTGGAACACAAGTCCTGTGAGAAACGACTGAGGNAATTGCACTGATCTTTGCTCACAGAGTGGGGCAGGAATCTCGGGATGAAAATTCTGTGCTCTAAGAAAGAGACTGACAGTTTACTTTCCCCCTTTGCCAATGAAGGAATGGACATTGCAGCGTGCGAGATATTCCAAATTCAGGCTTCTGCTGTTCTGGGCATGTTCAACATCTTCCCCTAAGGAAGAGGTAATTCCTGGAGGGAAAAAATCCTGTCAGGAGAGACCTGAAGGGTGAGAGGTGTCTCTTTGGTGCTGAGATGGGTTTTATTGCCAGTGAGAAGGGACTGTCTCAGCAGGGACACAGCTGGGAGGCAGCATGTGCGTGTGGCTGCTACCCCACAGCAGGAAAATTGTCTGTGGCTTCTCTGATGCTTTCTTAAAAAGAATGATTTTGTTGCTGTTTGGAAGGAAACCAAAAAAGTGCCAGATCCAAAGGAAATGTTTCAAGTCACTCAGTGCTTTGAACTAGGGAAATGTTTCAATGGAGCTTTTTTCCTTCTTGTAAAATGAAGAAAATTTAGAAATGAGAGTCTGCTTCAAATGCTAAGTATCTGTGTTTCATACAGGGGAAAATGAGGAAGTTATTATCCTGCCTTTTCGGTTTCCCCCTGCACTGAAACTTCAAATGCTCTTCCAGAACAAAGGCTCTTTGTTCATTTATAAATCCCAGGAAATTGTCACCAGGCTAAGAAGGAAACTTTTCAAGAAAATGCGAGGATATTTAAAAACCCAGTAGCTCAGAACCTGTTCTCACCTACCCCTGGACTGTTCTCATTCACCAGTATCACTGGGGCATCACCAACCCAACACAGGAGATTCAGTAAATATTATTTGGAAGCTGCCCAGGCTGGCATGGGATGGAAACACAAATTCTCTGGGAATCAGTGCTGACTGCTGCAAAGAAGCGCTGTCGTCGTGATCCTGCAGCCTCGTGTGAAGGCACTGATAGAAAGGCAATAATAGCACTTGGAAAATGATAAGTGGCACATTAAACTCTGCTCCAGTAGCTCAGCTCCCAGCGATAACAAGCGTTCAGCAACAAATATTAGTTATAAAGATGCAGCACAACGTGTGCCAGGAAATTACAGGCAGAAAAAATCAATCACCTCAAAGGATGTGGATGCAGCACTAATCCGAGCTCGAAAAGTCAGAACTTCTGAGTTTGTGCCTGAAATATCCTGGCAGAAGATAAAGGTCTTATCACTTTGCTAAAATGAAAAGTGCAACTTTTTAAGAACATATTTCTGAACCCATGAAAGAAATGCTAGCATTCATTTTTGAATGAGGGCTTTCAGTATTCCCTCTTCTGAAAACTTAGGGAAGACGGAGATACTGTTTGCTAAGGAGATGGAATAATTCCCTGATTTGCGAATTCAGAGTCTTGCCCTGATGTTTGTAGAGCTTGTACTTAA
Source organism: Edolisoma coerulescens (assembly GCA_013397115.1). Taxonomy (NCBI): domain Eukaryota; kingdom Metazoa; phylum Chordata; class Aves; order Passeriformes; family Campephagidae; genus Edolisoma; species Edolisoma coerulescens. Next base: position 644,708 of record VWZW01004128.1, read on the forward strand.
TGCAAGAAGAATACAAGAAAATTTTCCATCTCTCCTGGACTCTGCTGAATGGCTCGATAAACTCCCTGCGAATTTATAATTTGCTGTTGCTTTTCAAAACGCCAAACACAAAGTGAGCAGGAGCGAGACTCGGAGGGGTAGTTAGCGAGGGGAATGGCTTATTGGGGAAGATGATTGAAGAATCCCATTGTGCTGGAGTTTTTCTGACATTTTCTTTGCAGGGAAGGCAGGCTGAGATCAGCATTTCCCCTCTTCTTGAAGCGTCTTATCTTCCCAGCCATGTGTTCCCGGGCTGTGTTAATGAGTGTGATATATAATACATTTCACACCGAGCCTGATTTACAAAGGATGGGGTGAAAAACCTGCCATTCCAATGGGATGGGAATCTTAATGGAGCAGAATTTTCTGCAAATGCTACAGAGTTGTAAATAATGGAGGAAGGCTAAGAATAGACAAGCCAAGTCAATACCTGAGATGCATCTTAATTGCTCGGCTCAGTACAAACAAGTAGCAACACATGTTGCTTTTGGTGAGCTCAGCTGGGCAGATTTTCACGGGTTCAGCTCAATTTGTGTGGCCTGCAGTTGTTATAAATCATAAAATCACTGAATAACGGAATGGTTTGGGTTGGAAGGGACATTAAAGATCATCTTGTTCCACCCCCCTGCCATGGGCAGGGACACCTTCCACTATCCCAGGTTGTTCCAAGCCCCGTCCAACCCGGCCTTGAACACTTCCAGGGACTGGAATACATTTGTAAGGTCTTGCACTTGGAAAAACAGAATCCAGGAGTGCAGCACAGGCTGGGATCAACCCATCTGGGGATCAGCTCTGTGGAAAGGGACCTGGGGATCCTGGTGGGCATTGAGCTCCATGTGAATGAGCAGAGTCCTGTCGTGACCTAAAAAAGCCAAGAGGATGCTGGGTGGCATCAACAAAGGCATCACCAGCAGAGGTAAAAGTCATTATTCCACTCAACTCAGAGCCTGCAAGGCCACACCTGGAATATCATGTCCAGTTTTGGTCCCTGCCATACAAAAAAGTTGTGGACAGACTCGAGGGGGTCCACAAAAAGTGATCAAAGGTCTGGGAAACCTGACATGAGGGAAGACTGAGACAAACAAACTGTGATCGTTCATCACTGAGAACAGAAGGCTCATGGGAGACCTTCTCATCACATTCCAATATTTAAAGGGTGGCCGAAAGGAAGATGGAGACTCCCTTTTTTTCGAGCAGTCACATGGAAAAGAGGAGGGATATTGGGTACAAGTTACTCCAAGGGAGATTCTGACTGGACACAAGAGGAAAGTTGTTCATCACGAGAAAAAATGAGGCATGGAATGATCTCCCCAGGGAAGTGGTGGATTCCTCAACATTGGATAATTTTAGGATTCAGCTGGACCGTTCTGTCTAGACTGTGCTTTGGCCAAAAAAGGTTGGACCAGCTGATCCTTGAGACTCCTTCCAACCTGGCATTCCGTGACTCCGTGATTGAAAAATACACTTCCCTGAGCAGATCAAAGAAAAACTGTTGCATTCAGTTCAGAGGTATCCATGAAGATGCTCCAAGGGCTGGAGCTCCTCTACTCTGGAGCCAGGCTGGGAGAGTTGAGAATGTCCAGCCTGGAGAAGAGAAGGCCCCAGGAAGACTTGGAGCCCCTTTCAATCCCTAAAAAGGCTCCAAAAGTGCTGGAGAGGGAGCTTTGACCTAATCACAAGGGCATGTAACAATAGGATGAGGGGAAATGACTTTAGACTGCCGGCAGGATAGGTTGGGTATTGGGAAGGACTTCTTCCCTCTGAGGGTGGTGAGGCCCTGGCACAGGTTGTCCAGAGAAGCTGTGGCTGCCCCATCCCTGGAAGTGTCCAAGGCCAGGCTGGATGAGGCTTGGAGCAACGTGGGATAGTGGAAGGTGTCCCTGCCCATGGCAGGGGATGGAACTGGATGATCTTTGAGATCCCTTCCACCCCAAACCATTCTGTGATTCTCTGGTTTAGTGAAATGGAGGTGAAAACAAGTGGTGGCCATTAAAATCTGAAATGCTCCTTCCTGCCATGATTCATGAACTGCTCCTGTGACACAGCACTGTCCAGACATGGAGTCAAAGCAAGAGTTTATTTTTCTGGGAGTTATCCTTGGAAGCCCAGAGGCCAAGTTTTCCATGGACATGTGCCTCAGCCCTTTATGTCAGACTCCTTTCTGCTGCACACAGGGCACTTCTTTCAAGGTTGCTGCAATACAAGATTCCTAAATATAGATCCTAAATGGATATGCCTTGATCCTGATGTTTACTAAACATCCACTGTCTCGCAGTGGTCGGTTTTCTAGGAAGCAGAAACTTGGAATTATTCACAGTGGGTGTCTGAATCAAAAAGAAAAAGAGGTGGGTGGGTTTCAGCTTGTTTGGTACAAAACTGAAAGCCAAGTTGGTTCAGTTTGGGGATTTACTTATGTGTTTTCTTCACTTGTAATTGAATGTTTTGCTTCACTTTCAGGTTGTTAAAGTATTTTAGAAAAGCCTTTTCCAGCTAGAGGCTGAAAACTAAAAACCCCCTGTATTTCTTCTAGAGAGGAGAAGTCAAAGTGTTTTCCTTCCACAGGATTTATTGGATCTTTTCAAAATGTTTCAATGGCAAATTTATACCACACAGGGCATAACTTAATGTATTTACTGATTGAAGGGAACAACCCAATTCAACTCAATTGAAACCCTTTAAAGGATAATTTTGATTCCTTTGGACGTTCTTGTTTCTTCGGATAATTTTGATCCCTTTGGACGTTCTTGTTTCTTCTTGTTCTTGTTCTTGTTCTTGTTTTTGTTCTTGTTCTTGTTCTTGTTCTTGTTCTTCTTGTTCTTCTTGTTCTTCTTGTTCTTGTTCTTGTTCTTGTTCTTCTTCTTCTTCTTCTTCTTCTTCTTCTTCTTCTTCTTCTTCTTCTTCTTCTTCTTTCTTCTTCTTAGTTAAATAAATAGGAAAAAAACCATATCAAAAAAATCCCCAAACCAAAAAACCCCAAACCAAGCAACCCCAAAAGTCCATTTAGATATATCCTGGAAGAGTTTGTTGATGTGTTGAAAGTTCAGACCTTGCCTGGTCATCTTTTACTGGCTGAAAACAGCCTCAATAAAAATAACCCAGGCTCCCCAGACCATCCTCAAAACAGTTTTAGACCCACTAAAGTCGGTCATTTGTAAATCTTATGGATCCCTTACATAGAACCAAATTAAGTTTTAGCTTAATGAGGCAGAAGATTTGATGGAAAAGGAAAAAACTCCTTGGAGCTTCTCCTTAGCTGTATGAACTTTCTTCCTACAGTTGCCAGGAATCACCATCTCCTGCATGAAAAATATTTTTGATAAAAAAAATCAGATAATAAAATCAGTTTTTGCAACATGAAGGCCAACAGAGCTTGTTGTATTTTACGCTCTCCCCCCTCACTCTATACAACATATTTTAAACAACTTTTTTCTTTAAATTTACACACACATTAAACTTGTTTTAGTATTTGGGGGAGTTTCTTTTAATGCTCCTTCTTGCAGAGCTCTTTGCTGGTAAGCACTTGTTAAAATAATCTTCTCCCATGTGTAACCCAGCAATAAACTGCAGGAAAATGAGCTGCTAAATCTTAATGCATCCAGAAAAAAAACCAAACAGGGCCCTGGTAGGACAAAGGGATTAAGGAAAAAAAAACAAACAAAGAAAAGAGAACAAGAGAGAGAAAAAGACTAAAAGATTTTGTCAGATTGATTTTTTATTAAGAACCCCTACACTGGAATGCAGAAAATGAGGATATTTTTTCCTTGAATCTTGATGTGCTGCTGCAATTTCTTCAGGGGATGATGGGCAGCTGGGAAAAGGGGATCAGAGAGGGAGTGCTAAATTACAGGGAAGCCACAGGAGCATTTTGCTAAGGTGACAATTGACAGGGAACACGAGGAGCTGATGTTTAACCACCATCTGCATCGGCAACTGAACCGTTCCTCGGTGTCTCTTCATCCAGAAGATTCACTCCAACGCCACATGGGGCTCAACAAGATTTCAAAGTGCAACTTAGGAAGAAATCCGATCCTGGTGCATTGGAGTGGGACCTGCAGGATGAATAAACAACTTATTCCTTTTGCCTGACCTGACATTAACCTGCAGTGCTGAAAGGACACATCCTCATTCCTTGAAACAGGGATCAAGAGCTGACAGAACAAATTCCTGCTGATTTAAGGGACCATTTATCCCAGAAAATTGTATAAAATGTACCTCTTTTGTGTAGATAGAGCGCAGTGTTTGTGACCTGAAAGACGAGATTCCCAGTTGGATTTCCACAAATATTATGGGAAAGATACAGAGCAACACATCTGCTACAGAAACATTGAATCTTAGGATCACTTAGGTTGGAAAAGAGCTCCAGGATCACGAAGTCCAACCTTTGGCTGAATGCCCCCACACCCACTAAGCCATATCACAAAGTGCCACATATACTTGTTTTTCCAACTGTTCCAGGGATGGTGACTCCACCACCTCCCCAGGCAGCCTGGAACTACACATCCAAGAGTCCAGAGCTTGGATTTACCAAAGAGGAAACCAAACCAATCACAGGACATACTTTTCACTACAGAAATGCCAGAGCCCCATCAGTTGATTGCTCACTGGCATCAGTTTTAAGTAGGGAAATACAGTCCTGGCCGAGCCCTCTGGAAGTGTCAGAGGCAGCTGAAACAGCCTTGTTTTGTTGGAAAACATCCTTGGAAACTGTGATTTTCATAGAATTGTAGAATATTTTGGGCTGGAAGAGACCGTCAAGATTGTTTAGGGGCCCTGAACAACGTGGCCTAGTGGAAGGTGTCCCTCGGGAGAAGTTTGGAACGAGACGATCTTTAAGGTCCCTCCCAACCCAAACTATTCTGTGATTCATCAATGATTTTCAGTCTTCTGAACCAACCTGATCAATACCCAGCTAATGAAAAGCACAAATAGAGCTGATCACAGAAAAATTAGAGGGCAGGATTGGACTAATTTCATCTAAATTCATGGAATTGCAGTTTGTCTCCCTACAACCTGGTCACCCCTTGTTGAGCTCATAAAGAGAAAAGGGAGCATGTGATAAATTATTTAAATGATTCATTTTGGGTGTCTGTGTTAGGATGCTCCAAACTCCACTGCTGAGGTTTTCTAGCTCTCCATGGACTACCACAGGAGTTTGGGGTGACCAGCTCAGGTGTCTGTGCCCAATCCAATTAAGTGTTCTGCTTAAAATCTCGAGTCTGAGATTACAGAACCACCATAAAAGCAAAAGTTTTCCAAAAGTCCTGCCCCAACAACCTCTGTGCCAGCCCAGAATCCTGTCCCACCACCTGGGCTCTGATTTAAATCAAGCAAGAGGTTTTCCATTGCTCTGGAAAATGCTGTTTGTGTTCGTATTTACGACTCACTTGTGTTGGAATGCACAGAGGAAATGTTTCTGTCGGTTTTCCATTCACATCAATGTTTCCAGCTCAGCTGATGGGGCTGAGGTGGTTTATTGCAGCATAAGTAATTATACCAGGGACTTCATACATGAAAAATTAATGAGGGGAGAAACTGATTTATTTGTCTGATCTACACCTGAAAGTACAAAAAGAAATCCCACCTGATAAGGCAAAAAGTCCTGTTAAATGCTGTTGGGAAGGTGATGCCTTCATCAAGGGCAGCTGTAATTGAGCCTTGTAGGGGCAGTTTCACTCATTAATTCTCTGCAGCACCTTCCCATTCGATGGATTCACTCATTTTCATTCACAAAGATGCTGTGGCTGCCCCATCCCTGGAAATGTTCAAGGCCAGGTTGGACAGGCTTGGAACAACCTGGGATAGTGGAAGGTGTTGGAATAAGAAGCTCTGTAAGGTCCCTTCCAACCAAAACCATTCTACAACTTTTAAAATTGGTTTCCTCTGGGTTTTGCATGGACCAAATTAAACCCATAATGTGTGCAGATAAATGTACCACTACCCCGGGGCTGAGATATCACCCGGCTCTTTATTAAAATCATTTCTCTTTTTAAATCACTTCCCTCCAAAGGGAGCTGGGAGAAAAGGAAGATGCTCTCGAGGCCCATAAGCCGGCCTGGAGACACCTTCCCTGCTCTGTGTTGCTGCCCACAGAGATTTAACTGGGAATGTGTGAAAGTTCATCTTTGATCAGTGTGCAGAGAAATAAAACTCCTGGAGCCAGGCACAGCTTCCAGAGCACTGGATGGAGCCCAACAGCCAAACTCCTCTTGGAAAACCCAAGCCTGCCTGGGGGCTTAAGTGCATTAACCTCTGTATCTGAAAACTTTTAAGGGTCAGCTTAAATTACATCCTTTTGATTGAACCAGAAGAGAGATTTGAGCAAGCCCTGGGACATTTGTATTGTCTGTACCCTTTTGTGAGTTAGAAAATTGTGGCTTTTTAGTAGATTTTGGGGTCACTGCAGTCAACAGCTTCTTTCTGCTTTCCCTGTTAGGCTGGTTCCTAAAAAAAGGGCCTGATCTTCTTGTTTATAAAAACCAACCAGGCACCGCTTGTGTTTTAAGAGGAAAGTCCCCCTTTCAGGATCCAGGACTAGATACAGGGAGTTGGATCCATTTGATAAAGCAGGGGAAAAGCATCTTTGCCAATAATCTTGCCAAAGTGGAAAGGATGGCTTTAAATCAGGTATTTCAGAGGATGGTGGCATCAGCTGATGGTTAATTCAGGGAGTTGGACATTAGGGTGGGAAGTACTTAGGGGAAGGCTGAGATAAAGGCCCCAGGAAGGATGAAAATAGGTGAGAAAATGATCCTCTTCCCAAGTTTGTGCTCAAATGTCCAGAAAACAGAGAGAGAGAGATCTGCTGCACAGAATCCCTGGAAATGATGGAGATAAGGTGCAATGGACACTGTGGGTTCCCCAGAAAAGGCAGATGGGTTGGACCAGAGTCTTCCACACGTTCAGGAATCTGTTTCTCTACTCAAAAAATTGCTGCTAGGGAGAATTTTTCTCATCCTACTTCACAGAGCCAGGGAAAGGCACCATAGAATATTTTGTTTCAGGGGAGAACGAGCATGGAATGTGCATTTTAGAGTCATTTCCAAGCACAGACAGAGGAATGTGACTGGAACAGCACAGGGAAACCAACAACCTCTGCTGTTACTGGAGGGTTTTTTTTTTTTGTTTCCTCACGAGAAAGAGAAAAGAAAGAGGAAGAAGGAGTGAGACGTACAGCAGGAAAACAAATAAAAGACACAGTGGAAAAGATGTGAGGTCTAGAAAAAAAAAAGGATAAAAGGGGGAGGAACACAAAGACAAAACATCCAGGAAAAAGAAGAAGGAAGATGTGGACTGCATTTGTTAATTGGGAAATAACCAGGATCTGCAGTGCTGGCTGGGTGTGCGAGACCCGGTCCGAGAGCAAGGGAGAGAAAGGGTAACGGGAGAAGAGAGAGAAGGAGGGAGAAATTAAACCAGCAGCAGGCGAAAAATAATCAAAGATAAATAAAGCCGACACAAAAAAACGACTTTCATTTTCTCTTGCTGACACTCCAAAGTGAGCCGTGGGAGCAGAGACTTTAATTTGCCTCCTCCCCACAGTCTCAGCCCCGCTGCTTGGTCCAAGCCGGGGAGGCTGCGCTGCTCGCAAACCTCCAGTACCAATTTATATGCTAATGGCTTTCGTTTGTAAATCAGGGCAGGCTTCGGCAGTGCCTCCCCCCCACCCGAAATTCACTGGTGCGAAATGCTGTCCATCTCCGCACACAGGGCTGGGAATTGCCCGACTCGGAGACACAAAAGACATCAAATCCGAAATAATTGGATCATTGATGGAGTTCATCCCCATGGATTAAGTTGCTGTTTCATCTCAGCCCCTCACCTGCTCAATAGGAACCTTTCTAAGAAGTTTTATAATTAGTCAAGCCTGGGAGAGGAAAAGAAAGTTCCCTCCTTCTTTTCCTCTCCGGTGTTCCCCGATTTCCTTCTTCAGAGCTCTCCTTGGAAAGACAAGGGAATGGCACCACTTAGATCCTAATTTCACTTTTGAAAGGGTCTGTGAGTACCTGAACAGGGCAAGTCTGCTACTAGTATGCCCATATCCAGGATGGGAATCGAATGGAATTATGAAGGTCCTGGGTTATTGTTTGTCTCCTGCTGGATGATTCCAGAGGGATCAAAGAAAAAAAAATATCCTGATCTCCCACAGGAAAGATGTCTCTGGAAAGCTTTGAAAGATCAAGAAGTCTGTTTTCTCAGCAGAATTAGAACTGTGCTTAATTCATTGCCAGGTTTAAACAAGATATTTTGATCCCTTCTGTTCCCAGTGACAGCTTCTGAAGGTAGGGAGGGAACAGCAAAAGAGAACAAGAATTCTTAAGCCCTTGATTATAAAGACAGAAATTCAGGGTGGAAGTTCGGATGTAGTTTCTAAGTGGCAGAGTGGTAATTCCAGCCTGGAATTACCTGAAATTGGAACTTCTCACTACATGGTGCTGTTCCTGGGATTATGAATTCAGATAAGCAGAAAGGGACACAAATTTGGATCTTCTCCTCTGGCCTCTCTGCAGAGGACACACAGCTCAGCTATTTGAACAGAAAGTCCCTCCCTTGCCAAGCAGTCTTTGACAATCACTGGCTTTCCACAGGCCAGTTAAAACAGCTGAGTTTGGTATGCACAGGTTGTTATTTGGAGTAATTAACACCAGACCTTAACACTCCAGGATTCCTATAGAAGTTTCCAGCAATCAATACAAAAAAAAAGGAAGTTACAGAGCAGTCATGCACTTCTACCTTTAAAGGCAACCCCATCTTTGGGGAAGATTTTCTTGCCATATATATTTGCCCAGGATTCTTTCTTGCTGCCAGCTTTCATGGTTTATGGCACCCAAAGGATTCCCCAGTATAAGCTGCAGAAAGGAGAAACCCACTGCCGAGTCTAGACTGGACCCACTGGTTCTAAAGATGTATTTTGGGTGAATTTGGACCACTTTCCTCTTTTGAACACAGAAACTTTAAGAAATCCTTCATTTACAGCAATGGACATCAATGACAAAGGACAGTCACATGTCCCGGGCTGCAGGTAAAGGTCCAGCCCTGCCCCAGATCCCACAGTGTCCTGTCTCTTTATGGGAAGTCATTCCTAGCAATTTTCCATGCTGATTTGTGTTATTACTTCTATCTTGAGCCTGTGTTAATGCAGTCTGCTGCAAGTCAGGCTCCATGGCTGGGAGCAGGGTAGGAGGTCTGGGGTCACCTGCTAGACTGGGGCCACCAGCCTCGGGAGCTCAAGGATCCTGATGCCAAACACTGGGAAAGACTGAGAACTGGGGGTAACTGCTAGATAGACCAAGCCCAGCTGCTGGAGAGACACCTTTTGGGTGTGAACATCCTACAATTTCAGTTCTGGTTGGCTGTGAAGAAGAGGATGGAGCCATCCATGCTGTCCATGGTTATGTGAGTGCCGTGTGTGTTGGTGGGGTGCTGGTGAAGGCTCTGCTCTCCAGGCTGTCCATGTCTGTATATTCCCACTGGGAATATGTGCTCCCCGCACTGATTTCCAGACTTGGGAACATGGATCTGGGGCAGGAGGAACATCCTCAGCCCACTGAGTGTGGCTGTCTCTACCACCCTTTTCTTGAACCAACAAATTCTCCAAACTCTCTCTTGAGGCAACCATATTTTTATCTCCCCTGCTCTCCCTCATGTTGGAATCACCACACTTCCAGTTAGGAATCACATCCTAAATTCCAATCTTGATTTTTTCATTCCTATCTTTGTATTCAGGGGCTCTTTCACCATCAGAATCCTTCACGTTAAAGGATTAAGCAATGAACCTCTTGATGTGCTTTAAACAGATTAAAGGAGCCAGACTCTCTAAGCCTGGCCATGGGGTCTCAGTTCCTCTGGATTTCAAATATTCCTTCCCAACTAGAATCTCTCTTCTCCATCAATAGTTGTGCTGGTCTCACCATGAAGGAGACACCAGGACTTTGGGCAACCCCAGGACCCTTCAGTGCCTGGACACACCCAGTGTTCCAAAGGAATTTCACCATGTTCTCACAAAATATCATCTCCTCTCCTTTACCGCTACTGGAAAGGCCTTTCCTGGTACACCCCAAGCCTGACACTTTATTTTTCCCTGGGTGAGGATTGTCCTGGATGCATCCAAGCCTCTCTCCCTTGTCGCTCCCATCTGTTGAGCCTCCCATGCTGCAGCAGCAGCTCTGTGCTGAGCTTGGCCGTGCTCTTGGTTCTATGGAACGTTGATCCTTTCCTCTCCCTGCTCTCACCCGGAATCTGCTTCTCCTTGGATGATGTCTCAATCCTTCTCTGTATTGACAATGTCCTTCAAAGTTTTGCCTCCAAATGTTTCATTGGCAAGCAATTTTTTTTTTTTTATTCCAAGGCTTCAAATAAAAATATCAAATAAATCTTCAGCTTAACTGAGGAACATTTTTATTGATTTGTGTCCCACTCCTATCACAGCTTTTTACCCCCCCAGCACTTTTTCTTTATCCACCACACACATGAATTCCCATTTTCTCCACTAATACCACAATAAGATGTTTTGCTGAAAATAGACAAAATATTCTGATTGCAGATCCAATCTCAGATGCTTTATTTAATGAAGATAATTAAATACTAAGGACAAGAACTCTTCAGCTGACTATCTGGGCTGTGTGATCCATTTTTCATTTCCTTTTGTTTTCACTAATTCTTATAATGGGTCCAAAGGCTTGTCTGACACTGAACAGGGATGAGCCTTAGTACACCAAGCTGATTTTCAATGAGACAATCAATGAGACAAATCTTAAATCACTTTATTTTGATAACTAGCAGTAGGTGCCAGCCCTGAAATCCAACCCTTCCCCATCTCAGAAATCCCTGTCCATGGCAGAGGGGTTGTAATTAGATAATTTGAGGTCTCTTCCAGCCCAGGTCATTTCTGATTCTATAATTCTCTGATCTTAGGTCAGAAGGGAGTTTAATCCATGGGCAGCAACTGAGACCCAGCAATTCCTTCCTTGCCTTCATCCTCTTCCAGAAAATTCAGCAAAAGTGGCTGAGACGATTTTACACCTCAAGTGGTACCACAGCTTGGCCTGAAGGGGTTTCTGTGGACGAAGCAGATGGTCAGCATTTAGTCCTTCCCTCTGAAGCTGAATTTTCTGTGTTCAAGTCAAGCTCCTCTGCCTTTCCTCTGTGCTCTCATATTTCCCACAGATTGCCAGCCCTTTGAAGAGGACAGGGCCTTTTATTCCCCATGGAAATGCAAAACACCCACGAGTGATGGAAGCCTGTGCTGGCCGAAGCCTCAAAGCTCGAGTTGCAATTATTTCAGACAATTGATCAAAGCCAAGAAACTCCTGGTATCCATTAAGCAACTCTTTGATTGTCCATTCCCTGAAAACCCTCAACCCACACAGAGCAGGAGATGACAATTTCCCTTTTCATTTACTTATTTCTCCTGAACAGAAACTCCCCTGGACTTCTCTTACTTCCTGCAGAATTTGCCGCCTTCTTTCTCTCCTGCTTTCAAATCATTCCCAATATTTGCATAATTTTCTTTGGTCATTGCCCCACCTTTGGAGAGGACGCTTGTCACAGTGCTGCCGCGAAGTGTTGTATTTTAATTTTGAATTTCTGTGCCTTTGAAGCTCACATTTTCCATTAGAGAGGAGAAAAAATAGCAGCTTCCATCCTGCTGTGCGCTGCATAAATCATAAGTCATCATAGAATCATGGAATGGTTTGGATTGGAAGGGATGTTAAAAATCATCTCCTTCCAACCCCTGCCATGGCCAGGGACACCTTCCGCTATCCCAGAGTGCTCCAAGCCCCATCCAACCTGGCCTTGGACACTTCCAGGGACAGGGCAGCCACAGCTTCTCTGGGCAACTTGTTCCAGGGCCTCCCCACCCTCACAGGGAGGAATTTCTTCCCAATATCCCATCTCCCCCTGCCCTTCTTCAGTTTAAAACCATTCCCCCTTGTCCTGTTACTCCAGGCCCCTGCCCAAAGTCCCTCTCCAGCTCTCTTGGAGCCCCGTTAGGCACTGGAAGGTCTCCCCTTAGAGCTGACCATCAGGACCATCTGTTCTCTCTTTTCCTCCAAAATCCAACATTTGTATTTCTAAACTTTTTATATATATATATATGTATTTATATATGTATATATATGTACCTAAATTTCTTTCCCAGTTTGGAAGTTCAAAGGGCTCTTGCAACCTCCTCAGGAGCCAGGGAATGTGGCTTTCCAAAGAAACAAACATCTGTGAAGCAGCTGGATGGTGGAGACTTTATCCAGGAAGGTGCTCTTGGGATTTCATCTGTCAAGTTGCCACAGCTCCTCTGGCCATCGTGGTGGCTGACGGCCTCTTCAGAAGCCGTGTTATTCCTTCCTAATGTGCCAAATCCCTTTTTTTTTGTGCTTTTTGGGACACGGGAGATGAGCAAGGCCCACATCAGTGCCCTGGGACTTTTTTGGAAAACAACTGAAAATAGATCTGAGAGAATAAGCACCTGGAGATGTCTTCCACAGGGATCCCTTGAGGACTCTGACTTCTTCCTGCTATGAGTGGTTTGGGGAAACTATGAAGGGAAAAACCCAACAACAGTCATCTTTCTTTTCTTCTCTGTTTAGATCTTGTCCCAGCAGGAACTCAGGAAGAGATACTCACCTCAGGCCCTAATTCATCTCGGACACAGACAGGAGTGCAGTGAGCCCAAGCACTCCTTGAGTCACAAAAGAGAGAGACTGGAGAGAAAAACCTCCTGTCTTGGTCCCAGATCTCCCGCGAATGTTGTCTTGCTCCACATGGGCCTTTTCCTACATGGGCTGCTGTAGTGAATGGGTGATTTAGATCCCTGAGAAGATCACCATAAAATGTATCAGCAAAAGTGGTGTTAATGTGATGTTGTAAAAGTGTGACTTAACAAAGTCCAGTGCTAAGGTTCACTGTTATTTAATATAATAAATGTACAAAGGAAAATTGAGTTGGAATCAAACTAGAAGGGTTTACACAGAGATGTGAGACACAAAAGGGTAAAGGAGAGCCTCTCATTGAGCCACAAATTTCAGAGTGGCCCCGCTTGCTGTCTAAACTCCTGATGGAGCCAAGGTGCATTTAGGTCCAATCTTAGTCTCAGACTTGGGCAACGGTTTATGTCTAATGGAGTTATCCACACAAAGTTTATAATAATTAATACTGAGTACATAGGTTGGCAATGTTACATTATTATTAATTCAGCTTGATATCAGCAACTTATTGAGGATCCATCATGAGTAAAGATCTCTCCTTGGACAAGGAAGGATCTCTCAGTCAGGAATCTTAAACCTTGAGGGTTGTCCCTGCTCCAGGGGAGACTCACCTGGCACACAGTCCAGTTGGAATTCAGGGACAACTCAAATGGGACTCATCCAAAGATCCAATGCTGGGAAAAGGTCTCCCTGCCTTGAGGAGCCACCTTGAGAGGTGTCCCAGCTCCAGGGGAGGAGGTCACTTCCATGGCAGGTCATAGAAGGCTCACTTAGGCTGTCCTATTTATGGACCAAAGTGGTCGGCTCAGAGTCAAATTGCATCAAATGCAAATGGATGAATGAAACTCCTTGTACCCAGAAGTTTCTGTTCCCTGATAAATGAGCCTTGGAAAAGCCACCTGTTGTTCGTGCTTTGATCAGTGTTCCAAGCTCATGTGCATCGATGCTCACTGTCTCACTCTGCTCCTCTGTGGTTTTCCTGGAGGAGTTCTTGGCTCAGATACAGCTCAGGCTTCACCTCCTCTGGGTTCTGAACCAAACTGCTGCTGGTTTGGTGAAGGGGTCGAGTGAATCCATCAGAGCAGCCCAGGTAAAAGACTTTGCATTTTCTTCCATTTTCAGACTCTTCACAATTTTCCAGCACAGCCACGTTTTCCCAGTGTAGCAATCAAGACATACAAATTCTTGCACGTGCAATGTACAATTTATCCACCTCCACAGCATTGCTGTGCTTCATCCGTGTGAGATGATGGTGAATTTGGAGTTAGAGAATGGGTTGGGTTGGAAGGGACCTTAAGGATCATCTCATTCCACCCCCTGCCATGGGACACTGTCCACTAGACCAGGGTGCGCCAAGCACCATCCAGCCTTTGAACACTTCCAGGGGTGGGGCAGCCACAGCTTCTCTGGGTGTGCCAGGGCCTCACCACCTGCACAGGGAAGAATTCCTTCCCAATATCTAATCTTAATCTCCTCTTTTTTAATTTAAAGCCATTCCCTTTGTCTTTTCACCATGTACCCATGTAAAAAGTCCTTCTCCCTCATTTTTATAAGCACCACTCGAGTATTGGAAGGCTGCAGTGAGGTGTCCCCAGGTGTTCTCTCTTTGCCTCAGGACTAGAGCCTGGGGTGGCTGCAGGATCACAGGGACACAGGACACTTCAACGGGACCTCAGAAGTCCCTTTCCAAGCTGAACTGTCCAGTGACCCTCCCTTGCAGCCCCATCACGGAACAACCACAGTGCAAACCAAAACCACCTTGACCTCCTGCACCCACCACCTCTGGCAGTGCTTTCATTTACAGTCCCATGACTACAGTGAGAAGTCCTCCCTCCTTCCATCCTCCTTTGGTGGGAAGCAGCAGGACCTCCTGATCCAGCTCTAGGATGATGATCCAAGGTTTGGGTTCTCCTGCTCTCCCAGCCCATCACCTCATGAGGTGCCTGGTGATGTTTCCCTTCCCTAATGCTACACAATCATTGAATTCTTCAGGTTGGAAAAGATTTTTAAAATCACCAAGTCCAACCCATCAAGGATCATGGAATGGCAGATGTAGGGTGAGAAACACCTCCATAGGAAGGATGAAGGCCTGGGACTCACCATCAAATGCTGCTGATTGAAGAAATGTTGGATTATGGCCCAGGGAAGGGGGAACTGGGCTAAGAGATTCCAGGCAGTCCCACACATCTGCAGTCATTCCAGATTTTTCAGGACATCCACATTATTTCATCCAGGCCACGATAAATCATTACATCTGAGGACCTGCTAGGCCATGATGGCTTTGGATGAAGGTTCTGGAGATCAGCAGTCCTGGAGCCCATTTTCCCACATTTTAGGCTTCCTGTAGTCCTGCCTATAATCCTTAAATCTAACAGGTGATGGAGCACAGTCAGGGAGATAAGGACTTTTTTTTTTTTCTGGAAGATTTCAGCCATTGAGGATAAGCGCCAAGGAAGTGAAGAATTTGTTGCTCAATTAATTTCTTGTCACATTTTGTGAGTGATATCCTTAAACCCCTGTGCACTGCGCCAAGCTCCTGCTGGGAGTCTGCCTGGTCAAGCAGGAGGTGCCAGGAAAATCCAGGTGAGGTTGAGTCTTCCAGTACCTGATGGGGGACAACAAAAAAAAATGGAGAGGTACTTCTTACAAGGGCATTGAGAGATTGGACAAGGGGGAATGGCTTTAAGATGAAGCAGGGTAGATTTAGATTAAATATTGGGAAGAAATTCTTCCCTGTGAGGGTGGTGAGGCCTTGGCACAGGTTGCCCAGAGAAGCTGTGGCTGCCCCATCCCTGGAAGTGGAGAGTGGAAGGTGTCCCTGCCCATGGCAAGGGGTGGTACGAGATCTTTAAGGGATCTTTAAAGTCCCTTCCAACCCAGATTATTCTGGAATTCTATGATTGGCTTTGCAGGGATGTGGGCAGGGTGGCATCAGCATTACCTTGGCCCCGCTGGAAACTTTAACCCCACACCCCTGTGCCAGAAATGCTGCCAGACCTGTGTTAAATCTCAGCCCTTTGCATCCTACGATATTGGGAAGGAGGCATCAGGTTGGGGGTTTGAGAAACCTAAATAAAAACAAGCTGCACTGCACAGAAAAGGGGTTTCCTCACATCCTGCAAATGTACATTATAGGGACAGGAGTTTTTAGAGGTGTGAAGAAGATACAAAGCTGAAATTTGGGTAAATTCAGCCCCATGTTGTGACTCTTCCAGAGTTGCGAGCCCAGGTGGCAGCTGTGGGACCAGGAGAGGTTTCCCAGCCCCCAGGAGCGATGCAAGGCACACGTGGGGGGTGGGCAGGGGCGCTTTTAAAAAGCAGACAGGGCTGGAGTTTCCACCTCTTTTATTAGAAATAAGACACATTCATTTTGTGCTCTGAAAACTGTACAGAAAAAAAAAAAAGGAAGTGTTGACGAACACGGAGAGGAAGGAGGGGAAGGCATGGAAGGAGGGCAGGGCATGGGAAAACAGGATTAACTGGAGGAGCTGAGCCGAGAAAGTCGAATATCAACAGTTCTTAAACAAACATTTATCTCTGTAATTACATAACATCATTAATGTCCTGCAAAGTGAATGGGTGAGCGGGGAAGGTTGGAGTGAACAGGGCAGGCTCGGGTGGGCAGGGGAAGGGAAGGGAAGGGAAGAAAAAAAAAAGAGAAGAATTATCACACAGTAGAAATATATCTGTATGCTAAAATTCATAATGTGTAATTATAATAATTACAATATCGTACAACCCGGCATCTGAGGGAGGCCTTTGTGCTTTCCTGTTTCATAGAATAAGCTAAAATTGAACAATAATATCACAGTTTTATGAGTAACCACTTTCCCTACTTTTTAGCTATTTGGATTTATTTAAGTTTTCCTTTCCATCCTTCATACCCTGCAGTTAATGGCAAAGGAAATGCCACTGTCCTTGGAGATCACCCAGGTGGCCCAAAGGGAAGTCAAGGCAGAGATGTCACATCAAGCAACATCTCCCTGTGGGGGAAGCACAGTTGGGGGCAGTGATTGGTTTGCATCTTGTACCCATTGGACATTTCTCCCTAAAAACGTGGGGTTTGGTGGTTTTTTATTAAAAGGAGACCCAAGCACAGTAATAATCAGACCCTGTTCAAGCTTTGCTGCTGTCTGGCCCAGTCTGGCCACTCAAAACCAGAGATTTGTCTCCATCCACCTCCAAAACTGGGAGTTGGTCCAGACATCAGACAGTGCTGGGAATGATGAAAATAATAATAAAAAAAAAAAAGTCTGTGTGTAATGTCAGTGGTATATTTTTTAATGATAAAAATATTGCACACCACTTTTTGTGGTGAAATGTAGACACCTCATTTTTTTTTGTAAATAACCTTGAGAAATATTTAATGAAGAAAAAATTAAAATTGTTTGTTTTTTTTTTTTCCATGGTGAAATGAAAAGATTTTATGAGGAGGAATGTCCTGCTCTCCTGATCAGCTCCACCTCTTCCTTCCTGTGGGACCATGAATGTGCTGCTGGCTCTGGGGAGCAGGGAGGGCGGAGAACAGCCAGCGAGGGGAAAATAACCAAAACCCAGACTGAATAAAGCAAAACAAAACATTGCAAGCCAGCAGTGAAGGGGCTGTGTATTCCCACCATCCCAAACTTTCCACAGAGCAACTTGCCTTCCACCTTCAGCAGGTGGCATCCTCACCCCATGCCTGCACAGTCCTATGGCACAGAAAGGCATTCGAAATGACAAGAGCCAAAGAAAAGAAAGGTCTCGGGTTTCAAGTTCTCTTTTTATTGAAGAAAAGAAAAGAAGAAGGAAAAAAATAGATTATTTTGTTTGTTTTTTTTTTTTTGTCTGTTTTGTTTCCAAGTGGACGTTATTCGTGTTGTCAGTTTGTCTCAATGTCCTAAGGCAACGTCTCTGTTTACCAATGTCTCCAGGTACAGTGGCAGATCTGTCTTTCCCTCTTTCTCTCTCTGCCTTCCAGGGAGGGGAAGCTTGGAATAAATCTGAGTCCGAAAGCAAGGACAAATAACAGAACAAAAAAGAATAAAAAAAAAAAGGATGAGGCCAAGAGGACCTTTGCAAGGCCCGTGCTGAGTTTATCTATTTAACAGTCAATGACACGACCTACATTCTTCTTGTTGGTCTTGTTGTCTACCACCTTCCACCCTCTCCCTGGAGATGGGGCGAGCAGGATTTGGAGATTTGGAGCTGGTCCTTTCCTCCTGCGGGGGAGCTCCGCCGGGGAGGGATGAGAGGAGGAAGCCCCACCTCTCCCCTCCACCCGAGCCGCGGGTGACGCCACCACATCCCCCTCTGAGGGGACCCGCTGCCAGGTCGTGGCGTGGCACCCAGGAGTGGCAATGTCCTCGTGGCCACTGCTTGGCGTGTCCCATCTCCTTCCTTCTTGGATGAGCTGGCGAGTGAGAGGCGGGGGAGCGAGGGATACCCCTCGAGGCTGGGTCTGCCCCAGCCAGGCCACATCCCAGAGAGGCTCCTTTTGGTGTCCCCAAACAACCCCGATCTTCTGTGGTGGCCGCTGGGTGTCCTTCCACACCTCCCCGTGGCAGAGCAGGAAGGCTCCTGGTGCGCGGCAGCGACCCGAGAGCATCTTGGCAGGGCTTGTCCCCTGCAGCCCCTCCCCACCCTCTTCCTCCTCCTCCTCCTCGCTCTCTTCCAGGCTCACTCCTCCAGTCCTGCCTGGGAAAGCTCGTGTTGTCCTGAACCTACAGCTACTATACTCTATAAAGTAATATTCCCCCTCTCTGCTGAGAACAATACAAAAGTTACTCCCATCTTACCAAAGGTTTCAAAAGAAACCAAACACTTCTCTGGCTCGGTTCCGATTTAATTTAATCATTTCTTTAAAACGTGGTTTTGTTTTGTTTGTTTCGTTTGTTTTCCGGAAAAAAAAAAGTCCTTTTTCTTCCCTTTCTGCTCAGACCTCTGTCTGAAGGTCAATAATGTCTTGTCCCACCAAGGGGATGGTGGCCCCTGTTTTCTCCCACTCTACAGTTTTTAGTTCTAGGGGAGACTGTGCCACAGGTTCGATGTCCTTTTTAACCCATGATGGTGGGGACTGGACTTTCCTGATGCCTTCCCAGGGTCTCTTGTTTGGTGTCTGCTGTTTTTCTTGCTGCAGGAGGAGGAAAGCGTAAGAAAGGAGAGAAAGAAAGAAAGAAAAGTTAGTACAAAATGCAAGAAATACCACGTTTTACCTCCTCTTGTATCAACAAATCAGTTTTTCTGTGCAGCTTCTCATCCAAAATAAAGTGGGGTATCAATGAAAATGACACTTGGTGTACAAACTGTCTATTTTTAAGAAGAAAATGTTGGTTTTGTTTCCACTACCACCTCCATCACTTAATGCCTGGATATTTCAGCTTTCACCTGAGGTTTTTGCTACTGAAAAACTGAGTGTGGTTTTAAGAATTTCAGATCTTTTTCTGCTTCCACAGATGTAGTGACAGGACAAGGGGTGATGGCTTTAAGATGAAGGAGGGTAGATTTAGATGGGATACGGGGAAGAAGTTCTTCCCTGTGAGGGTGGGGAGGCCCTGGCACAGGGTGCCCTGGAAGTGTCCAAGGCCAGGTTGGATGGGGCTTGGAGCAAGCTGGGATAGTGGAAGGTGTCCCTGCCCCGTGGCAGGTGGAATTACAGGATCTTTAAGGTCTCTTCCAACCCAAACCCATTCTATGAAATCCAGATTACAACGAGGTCTTCCTGAACACCCACTGCATTTGATGCACGTCCCTTATACAGCACAGCTATTTATAGACTCTTTAATTGCAGCAAAACCTGCTCCCTGCTCCGCCAGGGAACCAAATCCGAGCTGCTGGAGGAGCTGGAGCTCAGCTCTGAGGCTGAAAACATTTCCACCAACTCCACACCAAGCCCTGGAGGCTTTACCGACCCAGTCTGACACCAGCATCCCACCATGGATATTGATCCAGGAAATCTCTTTCCATGCTTCTGCTGATACACACCAAGACAAGGCTCTGGGGAGGGCTGAGGGGCTGGGAAATGGGGACGTTCCTCAGTGGGTAGAGAAAGGAAAGGTTTTAAAAGAGTTGTTCCACTCAACTTCTCCCCTCCAAGCACCAGTGACGCTCTTCACAGTTAATTATCCCCAAAAAACACTCTGGCACTGGGCGAGAAAAGGCTTCCCTGGATGTGCCAGAGCCCTTTTGAACCACCTGCCCATGGAGAAGTGGGAAGGGTGGGAGGAAAGCAGCTTGTGGAGGGTGACAACAAGGAGGGAAAAGCCTGGGGAGAAGGTGAGGAGCCAGACATGCAGGGGACAGCTCGGTCACTGAGGGGAGATGAAGCCACCCAGAGGCTGTGGGGTCACTCCAGGATGCTGCTGAGATCATTGTAACTCCGTAGGAAACCTAAATTCCCATCTGCTGCAGGCTCATCCAGCAGCCTCAGCTTCTCAGTTTGTCCTTCTCTAAGATATTTTTGTCAGGCTGTTGTTTCTCCCAGCTCCACACTGCAGTGCTGACAGCACAGCTGCTGCGGAATTATCCCTACAGGGGCAGCTTTCACTGGATCACCCACGCCAGGAATTCTGCTGGTCCAAACTTTGATAGAAAAATAAGATGTGCTTGAAGTTGGTCCTGCATCCCACAACTCCCAGGGAGAAGGCTCTGGGCGAGAGCATTTGGTGGTGAATGTACAAACCAGGTAAACATCTCAAAGTGAAGTGAAAGCGTACTGAAATTATTTTCATTAAAAGGGAGAAAGATAAGTTTTAACGTGCTTTTAAAGAGAATTGTTATTTTTTCATCAGGTTTTGTGCAAGTCTTGCTCAGAAGAATGTAAAACACTCAATTTCTTTAAATCTGCAGCTGAGGTTTTCATTAAACTCTGCAATACAGAGCTTTCCTTATGCTGCTGGTGTTATTCTCACTTTATTCCACGATATAACATGACAGTGATTAATACTAATAGGACAGAAAAAGTGATAAAATTCGTGACTTATTCCATTATCTTTTCTGGAACTTATTTTAGAACCACTGCAACTAAAAACTGGAACCTATTTAACTCTCGTATATGCCTTAACGAGACAAGCTGGAAGATTCCTGAAGGGAAACTTCCACCTACAGTGTTTTTTTGGAGACCATCAGTCTGCCTGAAAAGATGCAGCAGGAAGGAACACAGAGAAAAAAGCACACTGAGAGCAAAAACTGGAATGAAATTAAGTTTCCTAAAAGGTGAAGAAAAATAACCTTGGTCAGGACAGATTTTTTTTCAATGACAAACATTTTGTTTTCTTCCCACAGCTGCTGTAATGCCACAAGTTTTCAAAGCTGCTGATGTCCACAGCTGTATTAGAGAGCAGCACGAGCAATCTTATGCATGAAGTTCATAAATAATTTGATTTTTTCCCTCAAAAAAAAGCCCCTTTTTGACGGCATTATTTATGGCCACCTTCAGCATCAGGTTCTATTCCCAGCCAATCTCTGCTTTAACAATCTCTGTCCATCTGCCACACTCCTGACCTTCAGCCTCTCCTTCATGCTGGGAGGATGCTCCCAGATCTGATCAGGCACCCTGAACGTGATCAGCAAACCTCAGAGCCCTCCTTGTCATGGGCTAGCGAGCAAGAGCAGCTGCAAATCCATGGAGGGAACAGAAACTGAGAGGAAAAAGAACCCCAAAATAAAAAAAAGATGAGTTCACATCTACAGCAGTGGCCTCTGATCAGCCCTGTCACTGGGGAGCAACTCTTGAAGGTGACAATAATTATTCAAACCCCAGACATTAAATTTTGTGAGTTGTTGAAAAGAGAAAAATTGAGAAAGCAAGAGAGAATGAAACAGTAAATACGATTATGGCAGTGCACAACTCCATTCTGCACCTGCACCTTGAATATTCTGGGCACTCCGTGGGCTTCCTGAGAGAAGGATAAAGGGGAGATGACAAATGTGGCTGGTTTCCAGCCATGGATAAAGTTATGGAGAATGTCCTGTGGGAGGAAAGATTACAGACTCCCACCTTCAGGCCTTAAAAGAGATTATGGCTGGATGTGGAAGAGAACTGGGAAGCTCTTAGAGGCTTGTGGATGGTAGGAACGGACCACTGATGGTCGGGACTGGGATCATCTCTTCCAACAAAGGAACTCTAGAGCACCAAGGAGGGAACCCCAGGCTCTGGGCCTTCCCACAGTGCCCAGCCAACCTCCAGGCCACCTTTCCACAGCTCCCTGTTCATCCTGAAAACTTCCAGACTCACGAAAAGTACATGGAAACACTCACAAAAGCAGCATCCATTGGGTGCTGTCCAGTGAAGTGACACCACTCTGCCTCAGGGGGTCTCTGAGCACAAATTCCTGGAGTTTTGGGGATCTTTTTGAAGATGCACCACTGCAGGCTGGCCCTTTCATTTTTCCAAGCTCCTTTTTACTCTGCCATGGAGAGGAGGCACAAATTGCCCTTGGGTCTGACCCCACATGGTGCTTTCCATCCTCCTTATCAGTGTGATGTGTTATCTACCCTTGACTGGCAGGCTTAGTGACTCCAAAGATGTCTATTTAAACTTATATGATGAGAAAGAGCTCTGGGAAATGCAGAAATGATGAAGGGAGACTTGCTTTTGGTTTTCCATTTCTCAGGCAAGGATCAGACTTCTCTGGTGACGCTGTGAGGGAGGTGCTGGCTCGGGGGTGGCTGCAGAAGGACTCGGTGCCCACTGGGATCTCTGAGCAGGTTAATCAGCCTGGCAGAGCTCTGGGAAAGATGCTGGGAGACAAAAGAAAATCCCCTCCTGGCACAGGGCACCCTGGGAATGGGTAGCAGGCTCCTGGGAACAGCTCCCCTTTTCTTTCCCTCCATATGGAAAAAAAGTTTTTATGGGGTCTTGGCCACTTGAGCAGCACACAGAGAAACAGGCAGTGGGATCATGCTCCAACCCTGGCATTTCCCTCCAGCTCCACTGTGGGGTCTTAGCAATCCTTGCAGGCAGGAAGGAAAACTGAGCTGTGCATAGAAAAGAAAGAAAAAACCTGGAGAGAGGGATGTGTAATCCGGCTGGAAAAGGCGCCGGGGCTGGCCCGGGGCCTGGCGCCTCGGAGACAGCCAGGGCTGGCCCCAGAGAGGGGCTGAAAGCACCAGGGGCTGCTCTGCCAGTAATTCCCAGGGACACAGCCCAGGAGCTCCTGGGGAGCAGGGAAATGTTTATCAGTCCCTGCCTGGTGCCAGGATTGTGGAGAAAAAATAAAGGGGTGGGAAAGGAGGCAGCACCCGGACTCAGAGCTGGGGGAGGTGTTCATCATCCTGGGGGCATTGGGAGTCTCCTTCATTCAGCCCTGACTTTCATTTTAGAGGCAAATTTTTATGGTGGAGGGAGAGGATTTGGGGTAAAGGGTATTTAGGATGCAGTGCCAACAAAACCCCCAAATTTCTGACAGAGACAGAGGCAAAGTCCATTGAGATAATCCTCACATCCCTCTGCTAAAGCTGGTCCTGGCAGGCTGCAGTCACCTGTGCTGGACTTGTGGTGGGTATGGAAAGGTGATGGTGGTGGAGCAGGCACCTCCCTACCCTGGGGTCTTCAGAGAATCATCATAAAATCCCAGAATGGTTTGAGTTAGAAGGGACCTTAAAAATCATCTCATTCCAACCCCTGCCATGGACAGGGACAGCTTCCACTATCCCAGGTTGCTCCAAGCCACATCCAGCCTGGCCTTGAACGCTTCCAGGGGTGGGGCAGCCACAGCTTCTCTGGACAACCTGTGCCAGGTGCTCCTCACCCTCACAGGGAGGAATTCCTTCCCAATATCCAATCCAACCCTGCCCTCTGGCAGTTTGAAGCCATTCCCCCTTGTCCTGTCCCTCCATCCCTTGTGCAAAGTCCCTCTCCAGCTCTCTTGGAGCTCCTTCAGGCACTGGAAGTGGCTCTAAGCTCTCCCTAGACCCTTTTGTTCTCCAGGCTGGACAATCCCAATTCTCTCAGCCTTTCTTCCCAGCAGAGCTGCTCCATCCTCTGATCATCTTGGTGCTCCAACAGCTCCGTGTCCCTCCTGTGCTGGCGCCCCAGACCTGGACAAAAGGTTCCAGGTGGGGTCTGACCAGAGCAGATTTGAGGGGCAGAATCCCCTCCCTCACCCTCCACGCTTTCCTGTGCTGTCTCCAGGGATCCAGTTTCCATCCCCAGCTCCTGTATCCCAGTGCAACTCTCTTCCTTGGGATCAGCATCCCTGCAGTGCATAAACACAGCCCAGGACTCTGCTCCGAGGCACAGCTTCGATTTCCCACCTCAGCCAAAGCCCATGAACCGCTCAGGCTGCTCAAGCTGCACCTCCCTGTGTTTGTTTTGTGGGGTTTTTGTTTGTTTTCATTTTTTAACACTCAGTTTTTATGGTTGCCCTGAATAACCCCAAGAGCAATTCAGGGCTCCCCTGGAACCAGCGACTCCCACACTGTTTTCCTCGCCTCTGGCATCAACTTGAAGGATATTTCCTGACCCAAATGGTCCCTCCCCATGACATTGATGACTGCAGGACCAGGATGAAGTTATTCAGAGTGCAGAGCAGGGAAGCTGAAAGATAAATGTGGCTCATGCTTGTCTACTCCGTCTTTAGATCAATGTCGATGAAAAGTGATTAGAAAATGGGAAAGCTGTCTTGTTTCTTTAGAGAATGATAAATTTTCCTTTCCTTCTCGGAAAGAAGTAGCTGCAGTTCTTTCATTTTATGCTACTGAACTACAAAGATTATGCTTTTTCTTTTTTTTTTTTAATTTTCATTTAGGAGAAAAGAAAAATAAAAGGAAGCAGCTGGCTTTGTTCAGAATTTCATTAAATTAAAATTAATTTTAAAAAAAAGTAGAAATAATTTGTGGTTTTAACTTGGAAATCAGTTAGGGAACTTGAAATACCCAGCATTTGCTGGGCTATAAAAATTCGTCTTCTGCTCCTGTATTCCCTGAAGTTCATCCATCCTAAAGGGGAGGCTGTGAGACAAATTCTAGTGAGGCCACACAGCTGAAGGTGAACAGGCTCTGGACCAAGGAGGTCTTTTATTGACTCCTGAAAAGCCTGAAGGCTGCACAGAAAGCCTGTGGTCCCACCAGCATGAGGGACAGGCTGTTTTCCAGAGTATCCTTGCTGTTAATCCAGCTGGTCCAATCCCAATCTTTTTTGGGACAATGCTTATGGTCTGTGAAGAGCCCATCTGAAGGACTAAATTCCCTAAAATGCTGAAAACTCTCAAGGCTGCCTCACGGGAGCACCTGGGGATCCAGGAGGGGACCAAGAGCACCCAAAGCATGTTTTTTTTATAGAGTCTTTTATTTAGACTCTATGAAGAATTATTCAGACTTCAGAGTATAAAAACCAGGAGTTTCAATGTGCTGGTGGCGCTGCCTGGTGCTGGAGCAGGGGGTACAGGGAACAGGTTTCTCTGGGACAAATTTTGTCCCTTAATTCTTGGGACAAAAGGTGCTGGATGATCTGCAGGAGGAGGTGAACTTCTGATTGATGGTGTGTTTGGATACCTGGGAGCTGGCAGATGGTTTATGGCTGACTGAATTGGGATTTGACGTCACTTTCATAATAGAATTTATTGCGGTAATTATCGGGCTTTATGCAGAGCTCCTCCCTATAAAAGCTGCACTAATTGGTCTGTTAAAATCTGCCTTTAAGCAGTGCAGAGAGGATTAAAGATGTGGCACAGAGAGACCCTTCCCAAAAGTGGAGCTTCCCTTGCAGAGAGACACCCAGCCAGCAGCTTCCCAATTTTCCCATTCCTGCAGCAGAGCATCCCACAGAGACACAGCCCTGAGTGGGGATGAGCTGATATTTATGATCAATATTCATAAAATCATAGAGTTATAGAATCAGGGAATGGTTGGGATGGAAGGGACATTAAAATCCATCTCATCCCACCCCCCTGCCATGGGCAGGGACACCTTTCACTATCCCAGGTTGCTCCAAGCTCTGTCCAAGCTGGCCTTGGACACTCCCAGCGATGGGGCAGCCACAGCTTCTCTGGGCCTCACCACCCCCACAGGGAAGAATTTGTTCCTAATACCTAATCTAAACCTGCCCTCTGTCATCTTAAAACCCTCTGCCCTTGTGATGTGACTCCATGCCCACTTCATGGCCCTTTTTTCTCATCACTCCATTAGGTTGTCAAATCCAGTGCTGGTGGAATGGGCAAATCTCCAGATGTCCAAAGAGGAAAGCCAAGAAAAATCTCATTGCGAGAAAAGAAAGTGAGGAATCAAGACAGAAACACTGTCAGAAGGAAATAAGGAAAAGTTGGGCAAGAAAAAACTTTATACCTCTTTAAAATGGGATTTGGAGCAGGCGCTTTTCAGGATCAACAGAGACTTGGGACTGGATTTGAGAGCTGTGCTTTTTCCCAGAAAAGCTGTGGCTGCCCCATCCCTGGAAGTGTCCAAGGCCAGGCTGGATGAGGCTTGGAGCAACCTGGGCTAGTGGAAGGTGTCCCTGGCCATGGCAGGGGGGTGGGATGAGATGGTCTCGAATCTCCCTTTAAATCCAAACCATTCTGTGATTCTGTGAATTATAAACTGAGTCCAGATCCTGCATGTGAGCTGCAGGACAGGAGCCAAAGCCATCCCAGCTGCAGGGAGCTGCATGTGGCAGGGAGCTAATCAACAAGGAGGAGAAAATCCGAGGAATTTGCAGAGCTCTGTCCAGCGCTGACCTCGGCACAAGCAAAGAGCTGCTGTTTAAATAGAATGCCAAGCCAGATGCTGGCAGGAAAAGAGGGATGTGGATGTGATTCCAGTTTCTCTAATGGAGCTGCATCAAAGAATTCCTGCTGAGGGGGAAGGCAGGAGCGTCACTTCCAGTGCTATCAAAGCTTAGGAGAACCAAAACCTTGGCTTTTTAAAAAGCCTACAAAACCACAGACCCTTCTCAATGTCCAGCCCAAACCCTGGAATTTCTTTGGCAATTAACTCCCAGGGAGCAGCAGCATCAGAGACGTAACACCCCGAGAATATTTCCTGTGAAGTACAAAGCAGCTTGAAAATAACCACTACCCTGCTTTAATGTGGAGAACTCTCAGCTATGAGAATTCAGACCTGGGTAACTGTGCATTTAGGAGGAAACGGGGAGAAATTGAGTGGTGGAGCCCACAGGCTGCCAGGCAAAGGTCAGGCTTTGAAAGGGAGAAACAAACTTGCAGCAAGATTTTCCAACAATGGGATTTTTTCTTTTTTTTTTTTTTTTGGTAGCAATTGGGGAGGGAAAGAAGGAGTCAAAGTGATGGGAGTGATTAGGAAGGAAGAACTCTGCTGTCTGAGTCAGTCCCACGCTAACATCCCAACACACATCCAAAATATCCCTTACGTAAAGAGAGATCTATAACCCAGGTGGAAGCCACTCACTGCTTATTGCAGCCTTAAAAACGAGGATTTGGTGCATCCCAGACACCAAGAGAGCTTGAAATTTTTCATCAGGGTGCCTGGTGGGGGTGGCTGGGTATTTTGATGCAAATCCTGCTGTGGTTGTCTCCAAGCCTTTGGCTCCTTTCATGCTTCCTGGTTGCAAATAAGCTGTTGGGGAGATAAATATTCCACACACACAGAACTCATTCAGTTTTCTGCTCAGGGGCTACACCAGCTTCCAGTTTGGTCTGGGATTTGATGGAAGGGCAACAGTGTGAAACCTCCACAGGCTTGGGAGGAGGGTGAGCACAGCGAACCAGCTGCTCCTGAGATGCTATTTTTAGATTCTTCCGTCTCTTCAGGTGGACAGAGAAAATCTGTCCCGAATTCCAGCCATAGCAGGAGCAAAGAAGTTCTGCCTACAACCCCAAAACTTCTTTCTGAGTAAGGAAAAAAAGCAATTCCACTTTCCTTGATTTACCTGAAGTTGAAGACTGCAAGGGAGAAAAAATTTGCCACAGAATATCCAGAATTGGAAAGAACCTGCCAGGATCATGTTAAGGTCATAGAGAGATCTATCAGTGCATTAAAAACCTGACTTTTCAACTTGGCAGTCATGAGATCTTGCTGGATGGCATCCTGCTCCTATTTAATTCCCTAGCACCGAAAAATTAACTTTGGGAAATAGTGTCCACATCCCTGATCAGTCCATACAGCCACAAATCACAGAATCCCAGAATGGTTTGGGTTGGAAGGGACCTTAAAGATCGTCTCATTCCAACCCCCTGCCATGGGCAGGGACACCTTCCACTATCCCACATTGCTCCAAGCCCTGTCCAGCCTGGCCTTGAACACTTCCAGGGATGGGACATCCAAAGCTCCTCTGGACAATCTGGTGTCAGGGCCTCACGGGGATGAATTTTTTCCCAATATCCCATCTAAATCACCCTCCTTCAGCTTAAAGCCATTTTGAGTGTAACCATGTTTCTCTGCTGCAGGGCCAGGGCTTGAACACCTCCTGGATGTGTGGTCCTGTATGCTTTGAACATGAATCCTGCTGGAAAGTGTGATTTTAATCAGGAATAGTTGAGGATGCTTCCAGTGGGAGCACTTTACAGCTGAGGCACAGACACGAAGAAGCTACGTGTCACATGGAATAAATTTTATGGAATAAACTGGAAAAGAAAATATGGAAAAATCCATGTTTATTCCTCAAGGAAGGGCAATCCTTTATTATTGTACTCCAAGGCTCAACTTAGTTCAGCATTAGGAATGTGCTTTGGTTTGCAGCAAAACAATTGCAGTGAAACAATAATTGTGGCCAGTGCCACATTCCTGGGAAAGCCTGGAATAGGAGCAAGATTCAGACTTGCCTGGCATTCCAGGCACTATCCTGGTTCCCATAATTCCTCTGACATACCAGCCCCACTCATTAGTGAGCTGATGGCAGTGGGGACACCCCAATCCCAGCGGGATGTGGGCTAGGACTCCTCAGCCACGGGGTGATAGAAAAGCAGAATTCATCCCCAAACCTGTCTCCACCTTAAAATTCCCTACAACTCCCTGGAAGGAGGTTGTATCCGGGTGGGGGTGAGTCTCTTTTCCCAGGTAATGAGAGGAAATGTCCTCAAGTTGTGCCAGGGGAGGTTTAGTTTGGATTTTAGGAAAAATTTCTTCACTGAAAGGGTTGTCAAGAGAGATGGGATATTGGATATTGGAACAGGTGCCCAGGGAAGTGGCGGAGTCACATCCCGGGAGGAATTTTTAGCTGTGGCACTTAGGGACACGGTTTAGTGGTGGGTTAATGGTTGGACTCGATGATCTTAGAGGTCTTTTTCAACCTTAATGATTCTGTGAGTCCCTGATTATGTTTCCAGCTCTGCCAGTAATTATTCTGGGACAGTAAGCAAAGGACATTTTTCTTTATCAAGTGTACACAGCACTAACATTTATCCCAAGTTTCCATGTGTCAGGATACTTAAAAAGGAGGAACACACGTGCTTGTACAAACCTTTGTGTCTTGGTTGAAAACCCCTTAAAAAGGGGGTTATAGAAATCGTATTTTACCCTTGAAGCTGGAGAAATTCTCAACAGTAAATAAACGAGATGGTTGAATTTTCCACCCCTTTTCCTAAAGAGACAGAAGATCTGTTCCTTTGTCCCATTCTTCTGTTGGTGTTTCCTTAAAATCGGACAATTTAGGAGTTTATGTGAAAGGAGCTTTGTGTTTAGTGTGATAGGGTAAGTGCACTGGGGTACAAAGAGGATGGCATTTACATTAAAACCCCTAAAAAACTGATCCCTAAAAACGGCCAGCACCATTGCTAGGAATCCCCACAGGACGCTTGTCCTATGCAGACACTTAGTTCCAGTTTCACCAGCACTCTTCTGACCTTGGAGCTGAGGGGGGAGAGAGGAACAGCAAGATTAGGACAAGCATCGTATCCTGGAAAGGACTGAGGACAACGGGACACGCTGCCAGGAGGGGTTGGGAAAATGCCAGGCTTGGAGAGAGACTCGGGAGCTTGACTTTGTGGCTGTTTATTTAAAAGGGAAATCAGAGAGAACAGCAATGCAGGCAGATGGAGCAGATGCAGGAAATATCCCTTCTGCTCTGGGATGAGAAAGGGTTCAGGTGTATTCCAGGATCCTGATGACCTTGTTCATGCCCACAAGGCAAGGAGCTTTCTGTGTTTGGATTCATGTCATGGAAAGGGTTGGGATAAGTCCAAGATGCTCTGCAATGCAAATGAAAGCCAGACTTACGCTGAGGTTTGTTTTATCACTGCCACCAGAAGAAACACTCCATCGTTTTATAACCTAAACACACATAAAAGAGAAAACGTTCTTTTGTTGTTCCTTTAATCCCTGTTATCTGCTCTTTGCCTTCTCAGGGCAAGCTGAAGATGGGGCCTGAGTTCCAGCAGGGTCCTCAGCAGCAAATGGTAGAAAAAAAGGGGTGGAAAAAGCCTATTTATTTGACTTTGTATTGCTTTGGAAGTTTTTTAAACCAATACCCACTCCTGACTTGCCAATCCTGCTCTTCACAAGCTCCCCCTCTCCCTTGTTACATCCGAGGGAAAAATCCCAACTTGAAAAAGATTCAGTCAATATGCAAAAGCCACCTTCAGAGCCTCCTTCAGCAGCTCAAAGCTCTTTGATGCTGACAGCGGCAACTTTATTTCTACACAGATGCATCTCTGAAATGCTAAAACCATCCCAATCTATAAACCCCCCCGCAAACAGACCACAGATTAGCTTTTACACCGCATTTAAGCTTTTTTTTGGGGTTTACAGCTGCGTCACACTGAAATAGTTGCAAAAAAAAAACCCCAGAGAGGTGACACTGAGTGAGACACATTGGGATTCTGGGCCAAGCAGGGTTCTTTGATCTGAACCTTCACCTTTGATCAGATCCATGGCCCCTCTCACTCTGTGACACTGGACAGCCCATAATGACACTGTGCCACACGCCGTAAAAGTAGGATTTGCTGGGGTAACATCTCTGGAGCTCAGCACAGCAATGCTGTGAGGTCAGGACACAGACCAAAGGCTCGGTAGTGCTCTGCTTCTGACCAAAACCACCCCAAACCTCTGGTTCAATCACCCTCCGAGCTCTGCTCTTGCCTCCGAGGGAGTCCCATCAAAATGAGCCTCACCAGTGCCACACTTGCCACACTGCAGGGGGGTGCTGCACCCTGGATCTGTCTTAGGATCACGGAATCATTAAGGTTGGAAAAGACCTCCAAGATCACTGATCCAACTGTTAACCCAGCACTGCCAAGGCCACCACTAAACCACGTCCCCAAGTGCCACATCTACATGGTTTTTGAACACTTCCAGGGTGGTGATTCCACCACTTCCCTGGGCAGCCTCTTCCAAGGCTTGGCCACCCTTTCAGGGAAGAAATTTTTCCAAATATCCAACCTGAACCTCCCCTGGTACAACTGGAGCTGGTTCCTCTCATTTTTTCACTTTTTACCCGGGAGAGAAGACCGACCCCCACCTGGCTCCAACCTCCTGTCAGGGAGTTCTAGAGAGTAAAAGGTCCCTCCTGATCCTCCTTTTCTCCAGGCTGAGCCCCCCCAGCTCCCTCAGACTCTCCTCATCAGACTCGTGCTCCAGACCCTTCCCCATCTTTGTTGCCCTTCCCTCCCCAGCCCCTCAATGTCCTTCTTGTCACAAGGGACTTTGATTACCAATGACCAAGAATTGTTGTAATTAGCTCACCTTGCCTCTCTCCTGAGCGCAGGCAACCCCAAATTTAATTTCTTATTGTCAACCTGGCTCTGCCACTTGTTTCTCCCTTCAGCTGGAGCTGATAGAGTTCCTTGCAGCCTTTCAGCACTTGCCCAGCTGGCTGAGACACGTGGAAGGTGCCATCTGCCTGCTCTTCCTTATTTTATATTATCTACAACACTTATTACACAGGCTCCTGATATCTATTTCCAGTCCCAGATCTCTGCTCCTCTGAAAGTCTGAAAGGTCCTTCCCTAAGTCTGTCTCTTTTAAAGGCCCCTTTTCCCTGGAACTTTGCTCCTGTCAAGGAAAAATACAGATGTCACAGGATCATAGAATGGTTTGGGTTAGAAAAGACTACAAAAATCATCCAGTTCCACCCCCTGCCATGGGCAGGGACACCTTCCACTATCCCAGGTTGCTCCAAGCTCCATCCAGTCTGGCCTTGGACACTTCCAGGGATGGGGCAGCCACAGCTTCTCTGGGCAACCTGTGCCAGGGCCTCACCACCCTCACAGGGAAGAATTTCTTCCCAATATCCAATCTAAAACCACTCTCTTTCAGGTTAAAGCCCTTTCCCCTTGTTGGTTGTCACAGTCGTGTCACTACACGACCTTGTCAAAGTCCCTCTCCAGCTCCTGTAGGGACTAAAAGGCCACAACAAGCTCAGCTTGGAGCCTTCTCTTCTGGAGGCTGAACAACCCAAATTTTTTCAGCCTTTCCTCATAGGAGATGTGCTCCAGCCCATGGAGAACCTTCATAGCCTCGTCTGGACTCATTTACACATGCTCCTACAACTGGTGATCAGCTGTCACAAATAACCTACATTTAATTAGGCTCCAGTCCTCAAAATGTGCCCCCAACATCACAGCTTCAATCCCACTGCTGTGGCCATCCTAAAAATCCCATCCCTGCCACCGCGGCCTCTGCCCCAGCCCCACAAGTGAGGGGAGATGCTTCCCCTCTTTCTGCCCGCTCCACTTTCCACCCAGATTTCCTCATGGTCAATCCGATTTCCAGATCCTACCTAAGAGTGGATGAACAGGGCACAAAGGGATGACCTGGAAGGGAATGCCAAGAACAGACACAGGGAAGACAACATCACGGACAGACAAGAGGACAGACATCCTCCTCCTGGGCTTCTGCATGGTGCACGTTTGTTGCAACATGCATGGATAGAAAATCAAGGAAAAGCGTTCACGGCGCGCTCCTAAATTTCCTGCTGTTTCCCATGCTCCTGGCTGACACCAGAGACCTTCTGGAAGTGTCTGACTAACCTTGCTGTCCGTTGTTGGAGACTCCTTCTCCTTCTCTGCATGCTGGAGTTTTCTGTTCAGGTCCTGGAACATGTCTTGGTGACGTTTCCTTGTGTGCATGATTTTCTGCAGCAAACACAAAGGGCCCCAGGTCAGCAAACCCCGTTCATTAGGAACACGTCCTCCCCCCAGAGTTGCATCATTAAATCCCAGCTCTGTCTCCCTGCGGGTGCCTAAAACACCTTCAGCATTTACTGAGGACCCACTGTAGCACTGCCTTTATTTTCAAGCTGAGACTGGGGGAGAAAGTGGAAAATCCTAATTTTTGACCGAAAGAAAACCCCTTAAACTTGCAACAACCAAATTTTTGTACTGTAGAGTTTGAGCCTGACTGTCAATGCCCTACCAAGGTTTGCTGCCCTTCTTTAACTGATACCTGTCCGTATACCCAGCCTCTCCCCAGTTTGTCACCTCTATAAATGTGTTCAGAGCTCACCCAAACATGTAGAATTTGGGTAGTTTCATCAGAAACTATTCCACAATCACATTTTCTTTTTAATTTGACCTGCCTGCATTTCACTTCTACCTTCTGCTGCCCAGAAGGGGAGGCAGGACAATTTCTAGAAGGACTTCACTCTGCATGTAAGAGCAGGTTGAATATGGATTTCCTGAGCTCTGCCAAGGGCTAGATAATTGGAGAAGATGGCTCAAAAATTTTCGGACCAACATTCAGAAAGGGATGTACTCACCTCAAAATCTAACTCTGCGTACCGGGATTTCCGCCTCTGGGTTTTCAGGAGAGAAAGAGATGGGTGAATGTTAGTAAGGGGTTAAAACAGGGAGTCCTTCTCCTTTTCCTTATTCCTACACCTTTAACGTGTTTCTCCGGCTCTTCATGATGGGAAGTGCCAAATATTTTTAATTATTGAATCATTTAGGTTGGAAGGGATCCTAAAGATCAACCAGTTCCAACCTCCTGCCATGGGCAGGGACACCTTCCACTAGACCAGGTTGCTCCAAGCCCTGTCTAGCCTGGATCATTGGGGTTTTCTCA
Source organism: Edolisoma coerulescens (assembly GCA_013397115.1). Taxonomy (NCBI): domain Eukaryota; kingdom Metazoa; phylum Chordata; class Aves; order Passeriformes; family Campephagidae; genus Edolisoma; species Edolisoma coerulescens. Next base: position 678,334 of record VWZW01004128.1, read on the forward strand.
TCTGTCTCATGATTAAAACCATCAAAATGGGAAATAGGGCAGAGGATATAAAGGGGAAAAGGTAAGGTAGGCCATGTCCCTGGCATCAAAATGAACAGTCTTTGAGAAATTAACCTTTTTTTTTGACTTTGCAGCATCTGTAGGGCTAAAGACAGCTGATCCAGCAAGGGAATGTGTCTGTGGAAGTTGTGACATCACATTCCAAAATACGCTCACATGCCAGTGGTGCCTCAGGGTAATATGACACTGCCATTGCATCCTGGGCTGCATTTTCCCTAAAGTTCTTCTCGTCAACCCCCTGGAGTGGCCGGATTGAGGGCAGAACACCACCCCAGGCTGAGAACAACACCGCAATTCCCACGCTCACCTCCAAGGAGCTCATGGAGAGGGTGGAGACGGTCTCGCTCTTGGACACCACGCCCGAGTTCCCTGAGTCACCCGTGTCACACAGGCTGTTGGGAATCTGTGACTCGTTGGAGATGTTTTGTGGAGCCAGCTGCTGCTGCTGCTGGATCATGGAGGAACCCTGCACCTCACTGCACGCCATGGTCACCGGCTCCCGTGGGGGACTCTTGACCACGAAGCCGGGGTCGGTGGCCATGCTGAGGTGGATGAGCCGTGTCTGAGGCATCTGGTCGATGTTGATGCTGTATTTGCTCTCATCTTTGGGTTTGGCCCTCAGGGTGGATGTGTTGGTGGGCAGGATCACGTAGCTGGTGTCCATGGTCTGCTCTTGCGCCCGGGAGAGCTCCGAGTCCAACTTCTTGAAGATGTCCCCGTCGCAGATGTAGATGGATTTTGGCGGCTGGTTCTTGTCCTTCTTCAGGGTGAGGGAGTGGTTGCTGAACTCGTTCAGGTTGATGGCCCCCAGGTAGTGCGGGGAGCCCTGAAGGTGCATCTTGGAGACGTTGGCTGGAAGACTGTTGAAGTTGGATGAGCCTTTCTGGTGGTTGAGTTTCAGTTTCTCTTCGTCGGGCAGCGATGGGCGCTTCAGGGTCCCTGTGATGGTGGAGGTTCTGCACGTGGTGATGTCTTTGTTCAGCACTGGGGAGACAGAGAAGTGTCCTCAGCACCTCACCTGGGGTTTTGTTCGCACATCAAGACACCTCCCACAGTCGCTGCCCACCAGCACCTCTCCCAAAGAGGCACAACAGTGTTAAACATTATTTATATTTTTAAAATCCAGGATACTGAAGGCAAAACCAAAGCCAGGGAGGAAAAAAATTCCTTATTTTGAGATAGTTCTCTGTGATGTGAATTTTCCAACACAACCACGGCCAAAACTCCCATGTAGGCCAACACATTGATAACAATACATGGAAAAACAAAGACGTTTTTAGATATTTAGTACATCTAGTATATGCATGAAATCTATATATTATTAATCTGTGGAGGTTAAAATAAAAGGTTGCTTTCGTGTAAAAAAATTATTTTGATTCAGGAAATAGCAGAAATACAACATTATCAATGATTCATACAATCATAAAATCATCAAATGGCCTGGGCTAGAAGAGATCTGAAAAGATCATTGAGTTCCAGCCCCCTTTCAAATTTATTTTTTTTATTAACTCACTAAAATACTTCAGGTTACTCTTTTCCCTTAACAGTTCCAGTGTTAATGAATTGGTATTTTGAAACACACCATATTTTGTTATGAATTTCAAACTGCTCTCCAAAAAATTTTACATTCCAGTAATCATGGCAAGGCTTTGTGAGAGCTCTCATTATTTACCAATTTTCAATTTCCCTTCAGGAAAGCAAGTGGTGACAGGAATATTCCTTAAAAAAAGAGGAAAACTTTAAACTGAGGAGGAAGTGAACATGTCATAGAGGACATTTGGACACTCATTCCCACACAACACTGTCCACAAAAAAAAACCATCTGCCCCTTTTCCAGGCATAATAATCTATGGTTCAGTTGATTTCAGGCTGCAATAAAGATCTTGGAAAAATAATGACGTCAACCTTGATGTCTCCATTGGGTGAAAAATCAGAAAATCATGGAAATCAGACTGTGGGGCAGGGACAAAGTGCTGTAGGGGCTACTTACCCAGGATTTCAGCACAGGAAAAGAGAAATAAATGCGTGTTCCCCTCTCACCCATCTCAGGAAGGAATAAAAATAGGTAAATGGATCTTTTTCGTACTTTTTAGGATTTTTGGGGTAAGCTGACATTATTCAGCTGTTCCATGTGGGACAGAGGTGGGACACGGGCATCCCATGGCACTGAGGGCATGTTGATTTTCCTACGAGATCAGAGTGGGAGTGAGGGAAGATCAAAGCTCCCCCGCCAAGACTACAGAGCAGGCAAGGCAGGATGAGCAGGGCACCAAGGAGAATAAAAAGAACTCGTAAAAAGCTTTTAAAGCTAAAAACTCTGGATGCAACCATGGCAGCCACGTTCATCTGGGCATTGCTGGGATAAATCAGAGCAAGTCAAACCCTTCCCCTGGGAGTCCCAGCAAAGTTTATCGATCCAGGCTCTTCGCTGTGCTCACATCAGCTGCAGAAAATAGGTTTGGAGAGGTTTCCACTTGGCAATCTCCAAAGATGGACCAAATCCTACCAGGGGATCTACGTGAGGGGGTTATGAGTGGTGTCAGCCACATCTCCAATCCATCACAAGAGGGGAGACGGTGCCTCCAGGAGAAACGATGGCCAAAAACCATTGGACAAGTTCCTGGTTTTTATCATTCAATAAGCAGAGTGCATGGGATGATGCATGAAAGGTCTCTGAAATGGGGTTTATTATTAACTACTTATCTTGGCTCACTCAAATGGAATTTTATGAGAGGAGGAGAATCTCTCCAGGCAGACATCAACAAACAAATTGTAGAGTTGGATGCTGGCAAAGGAGGGGAAGCCCAAGCTGCTGATCCAGGGGCTCCTGCCCTGAAATCTGAAACAAATCAGCTCCTTCCCTTCCTCTGGGAAACTCGATTTGGGATTAAGAGGTGTGGTGGCAGATCCAGAACAGGTTCTGCTGTGGTTTACAGCTGGTGAATACTCACTGAGCATCCCCTCGACTCAGACACGGCCTCACACACACGTTTTTCACACGTGGTTTTTTGGGACTGAGATATTTGGTGTCAAAAGAGAAGGAGGGAGACAAACGAGAAGAGGCTGACAGCTTGAAATTAGATTAGAGAGTGTGAGACAGGGAAACAGAAAGAAAAAAAAATGGACAGACCCTGAAAAGAGATAAATGGACAGAAAGAGACCATGAAATAAGATATCACAGGGGTAAGTGAGATAAATATACTGAGACTGTGATAAGCACAGGGAGAGGGAGTGAGGCAGAGAGAAGGACAGGAAAAGATAAATAAGATATAGATAGATGTTAGACAGATAAATGATAGTAACAGTGACAGACAATACACAGAAACACCGTGACAGGGACAAATGTTGACAGACAGAAATACATAAATAACAGGTACAGCAAGACAGACAGCTGAGGACAGAGATAAATAAGTGATTGTGAGACAGAATGAAAGAGATGAATTATAGATAAATACATTAGAGGCAGATAAATAAATGATAGATGAGATAAAGAAAAAGACAAATGAAAAGGACAGGTAGATGTTTATAGAAAGAGAGAGGAGGGGAGAAAGAAAAAAGGCAGGGCAGGGAAGGAGGGAGAGAAGGAAGGAAGACAAGAAAAAAGTAAAGAAGGAAGGCAAGAAAGAAAGATTAATGAAAAGACAGAGAGAGAGAAAAGCTTTGCCACAGCGGTAACTGAACACAGAGTGTGTTGTCCCTGGCTGGGGAAGATCCTGGTTTGGAAGATATGAAATATGCAAGGTCCAAGCAAGCTGGTATTTCTCTTGCTTGGGAGAGGGGAGAAGTCTGGGATGGCAAATGAAAGCCTCAATATCTACAAAGCGTAAGAAAAATAACCTCAGCCGAAAGGTCAGGCATGCCAGGACCAGGAGACCTTCAGAGAGGAACAGGCAGCCAGGGAGAGTCCAGGCAGCACAGACATCCCTGGGATTATTGGGAAAAGGGGCTGTCAACACATGCACACCCTGGGGACTCAAAGGAACCTGTGTGATGAACACACAGCAGAAAGGAGCAGGCAGAGGAGGAGAGACCCAATCACTTCCAGATGCACAGAAGAGTGCTTGGAGCCAGCTGGAGCGGTGGGAAGGCTCTCCAGATTCCAAACTTTCCACAAAGACACTCTTGCTGTGCACAGAGCTTCTGGAGGCTGGTGTGACCCCCTTGGGCAGGGGCTGCTGGAACAAAGAAGGATCACAGCAGGAAGAGATGGATCCCATCTCTTCTTCCTTGATGCTCTTCTCTGCCACCATGTTACATGGCAAAAATAATCCCTCAGAGGCAAGGCTTGATCTCAGTTAAAAGGCCAAAAGAGCTTCAGGAAAATAGGAAAAGCAAAGGGAGAATTCGGGGTGTTGCTTTCTTTTGGCCAGGGTTGAAAGGAAGGGCAACCCAACATGAGGACATGCAAGGCACCAAGACACACAGGAAGGAAACAGAAAGGGAAAAAAAAAATGGCCTAGTTCAATCCCCAAACCAGGTCACTTGCTGATTCTCACCTGTGATGTGCTCACCTGATCTACAAGCCATGTCCACGTCCTTCTCGAAATCGGTCTGAAAGACAGAGAACACAGAGGACGTGGTCAAAAGGGGGTGGTGGAGGGTAGGAAAGCTTGGAAAATGCAAGACTCGCCACTTTAATTAGCGAGGTGGGCATAGCCTTTGCCAGGAGAGAGGTTTTGCTTGGATTTTCAAACATGGAAAACACGCCACGTTTTTCCACCTGTTGGTTTTTGAATTTTATCACTGACAAAACTGGAACTCTGGGGTTCACCTGCTCATCTATTCATTTATTCCTGGGATTAAAATATCTCCCTGGAAAATGTTTATTCACACTTCTAAAAAAAAAAAAACAGGGAACAGGTTCCTGGCCCAAACTGTCTTGGATATGTCACTCTACATGTAATTTTAAGTGGATTCCCCTCCATTTATTAAAGAGATTTGGGGATCCTGCTGCGAACGTCCCATCCCCACTGGACTTTCTTGTGATCTGTCACCAAGTCACATCAAGTGGGAACAAGTCTCTGCTTCTGAAACTCTTAACGTATAAAATCAATGGCTCCCACAGGCACAAAGGCTGAACAACTTTTTCAAGTGGTCTGCACAGCCAAAGGGAATTCCTTTCTTCTCCCAGTAGGAGTTAATCCTTTTTCTGAAGCTTTGAGAAGATAACGTTTCAAAGAAGTGGATAAACTGAGTCACAGTGGGCTGTGAGCTTTCACGGAGCGATGGGAAAGCTGCAGACTGGCAAAAGGTAGAAGAGTTCACTGATTATTTCTGGTATCATTTCAGAAAGACACTTAACATAATTGTATTAATGTGATGAAATGAAATCCATTTGAATGCTGAGAAGAATGTGGGAAAAATCCCCATCCCCCTGGGATAATAAACACTTTAATATTAGCAGGTGGAGAGCCAAGAGTTTCTGAGCTATCTCAACCTTCCTGATGTTAATTTCCCAGTAAATTCTTTGGGATATCAAACAAATCTGGAAAGAAGAGAAGAGAAATAGGACTGAACTAACATTCAAACAGGCAAATGGGATGACACAGAAAAATATAATCTCATTTTCATGACAGGAGTTCCAGAAAAATGCAGCCGAACAGCCCGCACTAGTTCTGCTGATAAATAAATGAAAGACAGGTTTATATTTAATACCAGTCAACAAGATTTTGTGGGGAGAACAGTTCTACTCAGCTAAGCTCCTTTTCACTAACTGGGCAGATTTGGAGATTAATGGAAAAGGTAACAGCAAAAATGCTGTATTTTGATTTCTTTGGTGATTTTACAACAAAATAACATTGTACCCCTCTAAAAATATCAGTGAGGAGTCATCACTCACAGCCAGATTCAGCAGCTTTTTGGGCTGGAATGTGAGGAAAGCAATTGTAAGCTCCCTGCTGCTCCACACACCCATCAGCAGCGCAGGAGGAAATGCAACACAGCTAAAAAACTTGTGGCTGACACAGAATTTTGCAAGGTGGCTGATAACAAATGGGAAACGTGGGGTTGTACTGAGATACAAAACCCTGAAACTTGGGATGGTGACAACAGACTGACAAATACAGGAGCCACATTTTTTTTCAGGATGCTGAGAATCTGAAGTTATATAAATAATTTGAAGGCACGTGATTTACAGAGAGAGAATAAAAAAGCTCTGGGTGTTAACTTATGGAAAAGAAGATTGGGACTGGATGTGATTATGGTGTCTATTATTGGAGAAGCCAAAGCACCAGGCATGCAAGGGGCTCTCTAATTACCCACAATTAGGCAGAGCGAGAACCTGGCTGAAAATGAGAAGACTCCGCATTTAAATGAGAAATGAGGCTCCTGTTTTTAGCAAACACCACCGAGGTGTGGTGGAATTAAACCCCTCCTGATGGTCTTGACTCCAAGATTGTGCTGTCTGAAATGAGGCCTCGTACCCAAGCACAAACTGCTTGGCACAGGAGTGACTGGAAAAAGACATCACTGGGTTGTGCTGTAGTTCTAATGTTAACCAGCAGCTGCTGGAAGTTGCTCAAATCCTTTGATTCTCCTGATATCTTTATCTTAAGCTCAGAAATTAAAGGTTTCTTGCATTCAACATCGCAACAGTGGAGCAGATGCAGGACAAAGCCCCACAGTTTATTCCTTTACTGTTTGTAAAGGACTTACACAACGCGATTTACAGAGCTTAAACTATTCCCAGTGAAGCAAAGTGTGCTTCTGAGAGATAAAAATCCCTCTGAGACAGCATTTTTATGATAATAACCCCACAGACTGTGATTAAAACAGTATTAAACTACTGCTTCCTAGCTCCAGCCAGGACAAGGCAGCTTGATGGGGATGAAAAGGTCTGGAAGACCTGGGAGGTTTATTTTGGCTCTTCATTTTTCTGGGAAAGAAAGGATCTCACCAAGAAGTCTGCAAAACCTGGTGTGCAAGTTTCAGAACCTTCAAATTACAATGCAACACCCCAGATCGGTGTGAAAAAGTCTATTTTAAGTGCTGTTTGCTCAAGGAAAAGGTTAAAGGAAATAAGAGCAGTGAATTCAGGATCTGTGATGGGCAGAGCCCTGCGCTTATCAGTCATGAGTTAAAAATTCCTATAGATCCCCTAATAACAGGGGAGGTGGGAGTTTTCCCTACCATGAGCTGAGCGTGTCCGTTCTGAAATGACCCCCCTGAGTCTCCATTCCCTTCCTCCTGACGATCCACAACCCGGCACTTCACAGCATCCTGGACCTGCAGGAAGAGATTGGCAAAGGTCAGAGTCAGACTGGCCAAACCGCACCAAATTCTGCTGAAATTAACAATAAAAGCAGCCCTCGTTGGATCAAAAGGACACGGACCCTGCTTTAGCAGCATCCAGGCACTTCCCTCACATGGTTTATGTGTTACATATTTCACACACTGAAGAGCAACTCAGAGGTTTTCCAGCAATCCTGGGTCACCGCTTAGGTCGCTTCTATTTGCTTGATTTATACAGTCAGGAATAAAAATGTTCTTTATTTTGCAGCTTGCAATATGCTTACAGCAGCTGCTCCTGCATTAATCATTGGATTGGTGTCTACAAAGTCTGCTTATGATCCTGTAATATAAATCTGATCCCAAACTCACTGAAATAATTGGGGAAAAAAAAAAAAATCACGGTGACTGCAACGGGAGTTAAATGCAGGCTCATATTCATAATGCAATTAGTGGAAGGAGTCTCAGCCAAGGCAGTGGTGTAATTCCATTGATTTCATTGGTCTGACATAAGAAATTAATCTGTTTTACTTAATTTAAAGGAACTGTAAGAAGATAAAATGAATATTGGAAAAAAAGACCCTTCCTGTCTTCGTTATTAATAGTCTCTCCACTCAGTAGGATGAAAAGAATAAAAGAAACATAAAAGATTCGTCCTTTTCTTCCCTGATATAATTCACCATTTTAAATCTCCACAGGGAAGCTGAAGAGAATTTCTTCAATTTCCTTGCTTGATTATTGCTGGCTGTACTTCCTAGCTGTGATATGAAGGTGTTAATGCCAGCAGAGTTTTCATCCTGTAAATTTCAGTGCATTTTGCCTCTCTTGAAATCAAACAAATGAGTTCTTTAATATGGCATTTCTGGAGGTGGGGTGTGAACATTCTGGAAATGTGAATTTTGGTGGTAAACAAGCGAAGCCTGACATGTTATCCCATCTCAGGCTGCCCACCAAATTCCACCCTGATTCATCCCTCCTTCCCAACGTCACGGTCATTTTTGTGGTCATCATCTCCCCAAAGGCAAAATTTGTAGGGTTAGAGAAGTTACCAGGCTGGCTGGACACTTTTCAGGTGATTTTTATGGGAAATAATGTTGATGATATAAAAGATAATGACTCGTCCCTCTCACCTCCCGCCTGAGGATGCAATGGACCATCACGATGACAAATCCCTCCAAGGAGTCGAAGACGGCAAAAAGGATCTGGAAGAGCGCCGAGCGCCGGTCAGTGATGGCCAGGACTGCAGACATCCAGGTGAGAGCCAGCAGAGGCAGGACCACGCAGGAGCTCCAGAGGGATGCCCTGTTAAGGGAGAGGGAGAGAGAGCTCAGCTCCACCTCACCCACTTCCAGGTGGGATTCTAATTCAGCCTCCCGATCCCACCAGGCTGCAGATTTCTCCAGCCAACGTCTCCGTGTGGGAGACCTTTCCTGAGCCCCTCTCCCAGGGAAGCAGGAAGAGGCTTTGCACACTCATGCTACCCAAACAGGGGGGACAACTTCCCGGTGGTGCAGTCATGCATAAAACCGGAGGTGGGGAGGAAGGATGCAGATCCCTCCCTCCCCTTTTCACGCCCTTCCCACTCTGCCCCTAATCCACCACCACGGCTTTTCCCAAGGGAAGGAGACAAAATACAATCACTACAGGTTGCCAAGGGGAAGGGGAACAGCTGCAGCAGAGACTGGTCTGTCACGATGGCTGTCGGCACTCGGGTCACAGACACTCGGACTTCCACAGCACATGGAAGACACCAACACTGGGACGTGCCACGCTTTCGAGTGACTCGAATGGACAGGCAGAGAGCTGATGTGCAGACTGAAATATTTGTGTTGCTCCTTCACTCTACAGCTGATGGTCCCTACAACGCTGAGAACTAAAACCTGACCTAATTTCCCTGTGGTCAGAACATTTTCCGCTTTCTCGTGCGATCTCCCCAGCTGAAGCTTTGGGAAAAAAAAAAAAAGCTTTTTTGTTCCATGTTTGACAATTCTCGTAAGGAAGTTTATTCCTGTGCGGACATTAACTTGAGATTCAAGCCAAATCTCCATTCACAAGACAGAAAACCGGACAAAACGAGTTTTCTGTGATGCAAGTGCTGCCCCAGGAATCTCCACTTTAGCTGTGAATGATGGCCCTGCAAATGGGAACGCAGCTCTTTTCCCAGCGACTCTTTAGGCATCCATCTCTCCAACCAAAAAAAAACCGACCCCAAACAATTTTAACAGCTGACTAGGGAGACTTTAAGCTGTCACTCATCCCTTATATTTGGCACCAAGAATATGAGGAGAATTTCTCCGTGGGCTTTTACCTTACAAACCAGAGCAGACCTCGAATAAGGAGTGGAGTTACAAGAAAATCTCCAAATACAAACAAATACAGGCAAGACAAGAAATTACAGGACAGATACCATGACACACGTTTTGCAGTACTTACATGGGACTTGCTTACCATTTCCTGATCTATGACCAAGGGTTTAATGCTTACTTGCTGGTTACCTCACAGACCCCATTGAGAGTTTTCCCTGAACAAAGCTGGAGCTTGGATACAGATTTGGACATCAGGATAGAACGCCCTGGCTTCATTAACGGTTTTTCAAGGATTGTTACATCAGTTCTGCAATGACCACACACTGAAGTGACAGTTTGTTTTTATAGTCAGAATCAGACCCTGATTGCAAATATTCCTACAGCCTGTCCACACTCAGATCTGTTCCTTCATGGCATTATTAAGGAATGGAATTTACCTAAGGGAAGAGGGAAACGGAATTTTTTTCTTTTTAATTAGAACAAGCATTATGAGACCTCCGTGTAAGGTAAAGGCCGTGACATAATCTGATACCTTGTAATTTTATCTTGGATGGCCAATGTTGTTCCTTTATGCCCAATATGAACTATGATTTCAAAGTATTATTAAAAAACACCCAAAAAACCCTGAGACAGCCCTCAACCAAACAACTCCTAAACAGAAATTACTTACTCCAATTCTCTGAAATCTGCCTCATTACACTGAAATCTCTCTTTGCTGTCATTTGTGGTGGTGCCTTCATAAATCTGGCTAAGCAGCAAGTGCATGAAGGAAAAAATCAGAGAGGCTGAATGGAAAGATAAGATTTGGTTGATAAGGAACCTCTCTAGATGTGTCTTCCATGCAAGTATCAGCAAACACAACATGGCTAAGTAGATGAAGTAATTCCAGCAGCAAGGGGAAACTGTCAAATTCAATAAAAGCTGCTGGAAAAGGTCTGTAAGAGACAACTCTGCTTCCTGGAATTATCTGGTCTTCCAGAACACTCCTGGTGCTCCTGGTTCCAGAACATTCTGTGGATGTTCCTGCCACCAATGTGCAACAGGAAACCTGGCAACCACAGCTGAGAATAGATCTGAACCAAACATCTAAATCTGGGTGGGTTTTCCATCCCTGAAAAGATCTGCAGACTCATAAAGACAATGATCTGAATTTGGAGCCAAGATTTAGATGTGGATTTGGGGTTGCAAGGGATGCTGCTGAGAAGGTAAATTATATTAAATTATGTTTCTCTTCAGCAAATGGTCAGATTTGAATCCACTGGCTTCAAAACCTGCTTTAAGAAGGAATTATTTGAGTCAATTTGCTCTGCCCTTCCCACCAGATGATGATGGCCACATATTCAGCTGGAGCAAATCAGGATTTTCCTGAGTTGTGCTGCCTTACACCAGCTCACAGTTCTGCTCTCTTCATGATTCACCTTCCAGATGCCTTCTCAACAGCATTCATCCCTTACAAAATTGATGGAAATGCTGCTTGCCACTTAAATGCATCATCTTTATTCTCAGGCAGCAGATGGCAACAGGTCACAGAAAACGGAACTTTAATTTCACTTGCAGGGCTCTGCTTAGATTTTTGAAATATTAAACTCCAAATTAAAAGCTCCACTAAAGAAATCAGGTAAAGACTGGAATTTCAGGTGAAAACTCATGGGAAGATAAGTGGCTTTTCTGTGAGACTGCCCTTAATTCTACTTGCTGTGAGCTGAATTCATAGCAGGACTCATATTTCTGCCACCTTCCCACCTGTCCCTTTTTTAGGAGGCACAGTGAATCCTTAAAAGATCCCAGAATTACTTATAGGACCTAAGAAACATCACATTAGGGTGCTTATCACGAGATGTGATATGAAATGATCAATCGTTACACATCAACATTGTGACCACCTAATGGCTTTTCATGGATTAGCCATGATCAATAAATCCATGATTTTTCTTGCTTGGGACAAAGGGAATTAGCTGGCAGATCCTCTTATTTATCCCATTTATGACAGCCCTTAGGATGAGTGACAGCAGCATCCATGGAAGATCATTACAGGGTGTTCTGGAAGCAGGATGCCGGTTCGTGGCGTGGTGACCCTGACATGTCAGTGTCACTCAGCAGGACAGCTGTGGTGTCACACTTTTCCTCCCCACCATGGCTGTGGTGTCACATTTTCCCTCCCCACCACAGCTGTGGTGCAGAGGAAGGGGGATGATTTGGGATATGGCATTGCCACAGTGCAACCAGATTTACCTGCAAGGACGTGTGACAGCGTGGCCACACTACGGCACCGTCCTCAGCTTTGTCACAGAACCACTGAGGCTGGAAGAGACCTCTAAGATCGAGTCCAACTCTTGTCCCAGCACTGCAAAACCCACCACTATGTCCCCAAGGGCCACGTCTACACAGCTTTTAAATCCCTCCAGGGATGGGGACTCCACCACCTCCCTGAGCAGCCTGTTCCAAGGCTTGATCATCCTTTCAGTGAAGAAATTTTCCCCAATATCCAATCTGAACCTCCCCTGGTGTAACTCGAGGCCATTTCCTTTCGTTCTACCACTTGACAGGAGAAGAGCCCAACTCCAAGCTGGCTCCAGCCTCCTTCCAGGGAGTGATAAGGTCCTCCCTATCCTCCTTTTCTCCAGGATAAACAATCCCAGCTCCCTCAGCCACTCCTAATGTGCTCTAGAACATGGGAATCTACCATGGGAAACACTCAGCCTTAGGAAAGCACACAGTAGACCCTGCCCTGGCAGCAAGGATTTGGCCAAAATGACAAAATCCAGCTGTGGTTTTGTCCTTTCTGTAGCTGGAAGCATTGAGAGTCTCTGTCTTTGCAAAAGTAGCAGAATAAAGGGATTGCACTTAGAGGAAAGCAATGGAAAGAGCAAAAAGAATGGGTTTGGAGATAAAGATCTGCATGAAGAAAGATGAAGAGCCCTGCACCCTGAGGAAAGGCGAGTGCAGGGGGACACACAGGACATGCCAATAAAGACGTGAAGGGCCATTAGAAAGGGCAAAGTGATCAATTCTTGTCATTACTCAACCCTGGCAGAGCAGCAGTGATGTAAGTTAAAGAAGCAGCAGAAGGAAAAAAAAAATCACTTTATAATTCAAAAACTGCTCCTGCAGAGGAGCTCTGAAAAGGGAATTGGACTCAACACATAATGGATGGCTCCTTACACACCAGTGGTTCTGCTGCAGGAAAATCGCAGTACGGGGATGTGCTTTGTTTATTCTCTCGTGCTTTTCTGCTCCTCTGACTCGTATTCACAGAATTATGGAATCATGGAATGGTTTGGGCTGGAAGGGACCTTAAAAATCATTGAATTCCACCCCACTGCCATGGGCAGGGACACTTTTCACTAGACCAGGCTGCTCACACTGCTCACAGCTCTATCCAACCTGGCCTTAAATGCTTTTTAAACACTTAAACACTGTTCCTGCCAAAACCAAGAGTGTTGTCCCAATTCTAGGGACACTTTCAGAGCAAATCCTGGTAACCCAATGCCCATATAACTAAGGGAGGAAACCTGTAACTAGGAAAGAGGGGGAACTCTGCTTGCTCTTCCCATGCAACACAGAAACACCTGCTGTGATTTTTATTTTTCCTGAGAAAGATGATTCTACTCCCAGTAGCTGCAATATAAATAATAAAATTAGGGGAAAGGATAGGATTTCAAATTCCTTGAACCATGAGGACAACACTCTCCTGAGGAACAGTCTCCTTCCTAAAACCAGCCACGCACGGAAGTATTGATTCACATTAGTGCTGGAATTAGAACGTGGGCAGAAAATTTGACATCTAAGATTCCCTAAAGGGATATTGAGCCAAGAAAAAGGGCAAAACCCATAGATGGGAGATTTGAAGTGTGAATTCCTAAGGATTTAAGAGGGATGAAGATGAGAAGGGTCACGAGGAACCCCTGATACTGGCTCTTGGGTGGGGTGCCTGGAAAAATACACTGTGCCAGGGTTTTAGTCTTGGGCCAATCTCTTCCCACTGGTCAGAACCTGAGAGTCCATATTTCCAATGAGCTGTTTGGCAGGAATTCATAAAATCATGGAATGCTTTGGGTTGGGAGGGACCTTAAAGGTCATTTAGTTCCAACCCCCTGCCATGGGCAGGGACACATTCCACTACCCAGGCTGCTCCAAGCCCCATCCAACCTGGCCTTGGACACTTCCAGGGATGGGAAATCAACTTCCATCCATCCCTCCATCCATCCATCCATCCATCCATCCATCCATCCATCCATCCCTCAGCACTCCCTGGTATCTGCAGTGGATTCCCTCATTCACAGCAAGCACGACGAAAAGCCAAGCCCCTGAGATGCGTTTCCCATCTCAGATAAAATAATTTTCACAGGTAGCAAAGACAAATTAATTATGAAGAAACATCTCACAGGCTGAGGGTGCCCTACAGGCAGCAATAAACGGGAGGAAATGTGGGAACAGAGGTCTTCCCATGGCAAAACCTGCTCAGCATCTTCTTCAGCATAGCCCAAAGGGAAGGATTTATTTAACCCACACCTGTCAAGTCCAGCTAACCCCTAACAGGTCACAGACATCCAAAGATTTCCATTTATCACTCACAGGTCAAGAACTCACAATTTCTAGTACTATTTCTCCACTTCTGTCACTTTTCTCTCCCATCAGTTCACTCTGTTTTCCTTGCCTTACACATCCCCTTCTCTGACCACAGATATCACCACAAAGATTTCCAAAAGCCATGAAAAATGGGCTAAAGGATCAATTTCTCATTCCATGCTATCCCAGAAAACCTCTGGAAACCAGGGAAGCTGGGAAGGGCATGAGCAACTCCAGCAGGAACAAGGCAGGAACACCCTTGATGTGCTCTCCACCAAAAGTTTATGGCTCAGTCCAGGCCAGGGAGGAGCCAGGAGTCCTCATGGCATTTCATCCACATTTTCAAGACTCCAAAACTGAACGGCAAAGCTGCTCCAAGGTCTGGGAGGATGGAGCCCAGCAGAAGGGTGGCAAGGGCACGAAGCATAATCAGGGCTTGGCTTTTTGGAAAACCTCATTTCCAATGAATTTGGAGGAGAAAAAGCAGGAATAGTTTGGCTGCAGGATGAAGTGGATGACAAGGGGAAATGAGTGAAATTATCCGTGTATTCCTCAGTGTTCCCTTTGCAAGGAGAAGAGCATGGGACACTTGAGGACAAACAGCAAAATTCATACTGGACCCTGTCACCTGAGGTACCCAATCTGCTGGGAAACTAAACATTAAAAAATCCTCTTCCAAGAGCCCTCCAATTTCTATCAATCCACTTAAATTAGAGAAGCAGGATGAATAGGAGATCTGGCTTTCACATCCCTTTTTTCTCCTGATTTGGAGATGAATCAGAATTTGTGATTTATCACAGACCAATGTCAGACACTATTGGGGAGGGACTTGAGACTGTTTAACTTTTAAAATTAATTTACTATGAACAGAAAGCCTCTTCTATTTAAGAGTCTAATTTATTAATAGTAAATCTTCCCTGGTTTAACATTCCCCTGCAGTTACAGGAATCCAAAAAGCAGTGAGCTGCTCATTCCAGACTTGTGGTACACATGTCTGGACTGATTCCACCTCACCATCTCAGCTGGGCACTGCTGCAAAAGGTGAGTGAACGACCTTAGCAATGAAAAATAAATCAGATTTTGTTCGGTTTTTCATTTCTCTGAGAAAACCACAGAATCACGGAACGGTTTGGGTTAGAAGGGGCCTTAAAGAACATCTCATTCCAACCCCTTGCCATGAGCAGGGACACTTTCCAGGTGCTCCTGAGTTTTGATTTTCTTTTATCTTTCTGCATTTTGAGATCTGGCACTCGGCTGCCTCTTTTAGTTTAGGTTAATTAAAGGTAGGAATCTTCGAACTGCAAATGATCTGAGACTGTTTCCTTCACACGTTTTGCATGTATTAATTTAGACATCAAAACCAAAGTGTAGCATCACTTGGATGAGATACTGATAATAAAATTTCCAAAAGGGAAGGAAGAAAGACAAACCTTCCCTCATCGCTCTCCCTCCAACCTCAACCTTTGGGAAAAAAGCCAACCACATAAATAGCAACAATTTCTCCAGCAGAACAAAGCTCTGGCATTATTTTTTTTTTTTCTTTTTTGTTTTTTAAGCTAACTCCAGCATCATCTCAGAAGAGATTTAACAGCATTTGACTTTCGTAACTCAGAGCTATGAAACGCTTTAAGATTTGGAGAATTAATTCCAAGTGCTTTCAGGGGTCCAAAAGAGGCAGTCAACACTTATCAAATCAGACCTGCAGGCCTATGAGGTATTAAACTTAACTTTAGCATTTCATAAGAGGGACAAAAAAAACCCACTTAGAAGTGATTCACCAACTCACTTAAACCACACTCAGTGGTCTGCAGCCTCTGGAAGAAAACACTCAAGCAAAAGCTGGATTTCGGAGTCCCTGTCTACCACCAGAATTAGTAGGAATCACATCTTTAAGTCTGGAACTCCAAGAACAGGGCACTGAACAAATCCACAGCTTGCAACAAATGCAGAGTCCCTTTGTCTTCCATGGGCTGCTCACATGCTTAAATCTGAAATCTAGGCATGTCAAAAAGCGCTTTTCAGGATCCAGCCCATCAGCTCCAGGGGTGTTGCAGGAGCCCTGCACTACTCATGGCCCACAGAATGAGGTCAGGGAGAGCCTGAGGGATGTCGGGGAGGTGGGCAGGGACATGGGGAGTGGAAAACAAACACGGGCTGGTGAGTGCAGGGAAATGGAAGAGGGAAATAAAAAACGAACTGAAAAGCGAAAATCAAAATGAAATTTAAAAAAAAAAGGAAAAAAAAAAAGAAAGTGGAAAGAAAGAAAGAAAAGAAGTTGAAATTAGAGGAACTAACATGGCGTTACTGGTGGCTGTGGCCGAAACTTCAGCAGAAGAAACTACTCCACACTTGGAACATTTGAGCGTCATGCCGTAAAGGGGCACTGCCATCTGACTGCAATTAAAACCAAAAGACTGAAACAAAACAAAACACTTCGCTCATGAGCACAAACGTTGAAAGGAAAGGGAAAGAGAAGCGAAAAAGAAAAGGAAGGAGAAAAAGGGAACCAACCAACCATACCCAGTTTGGGAAGAGAAATGAAAGACAGGCAGGAATTAAAAACTCTCTCATCTGTACCACTCCAGATGCGGGGAACGGGGGGAATGGACAACTCAGAGACTTGTTGGTGCCGCTGGAGAGGGTGGAACTGTGTTGGTGAACGTTTTGCCAGATTCAGGGTGTCTCTCTCTGGCACCCACGGAAGAGAAACCTGCTCTCCCAGTCTCCACCTCCTTCTTTTCGTTTGGGTTTTTCGTTTGTTTGGTTTTTTTTTTTTTTTTTGAGAAATTGCTCTTTTCCCTCCTGGCCTTTTTGCTCCAAAACAAAAAAGGTGGCAGGGTTGTGCAGTAGAAGGCAAGAAGTAGGGCTGTGGGGGCTGTGCCTGCTTATCTTCTGTCCTAAAGCAATGCAAGGATATTTTCACTTATTTTCTCTGACTGGGAGCTGGTGAGACCAGGACAGAGGCCACTCTTTGGTTGCTTCATTCCTGATGAAGGATGGGATTCTTTTACGTCCTGAAGTTAATCCTGAGCTTGGGTGTTTCCTCAGAACCCCAAGCTGCCCTGAAAGGAACTGGACTGGCTGACTGCTTCTGAGACATTCCTTCTCTCAGTTACTGTTCTGGAGCTGAAAACATCTTTGGGATGAACCCTGAGAATTACTCCCACCTGAAAACATCTTTGGGCTGAACCCTGAGAATTATTCCCGACTGTCGCTCCCACTTTTTCTGGATGGGACTCACCACAGAACCAGCCCACTGAGGCCTGCTGGTAAGAGGGGATCTGCTAAAGCACATCCTGGGGATTTTTAGCAGGTGATGTGTGGGAACCCACCCATTCGGCTCTTCTTCAGGAGCCCAGGAGCCACATTCGCTTGGCACTGGCCCCGCTTCTTCCCAGAATTTGCTGCTTGTGTGCACTCCCTGGTCTGCACAGATCCACACCCACATCAGATCTGGCTTGGAAAACAGGAAGGAGTCTGCAAAACATCCCCCAGACCTTCCTGCAGTGCCTGGCATCAAGAAATCCCTGCCAGAGGACAGCGGGTCTGTCATCCCTGGGGCATGGCAGGGATGCTGCTGAGGGAGGTTTGCCCCAACCAGGAGGGATTTTACAGCCCTGCCCTGCCTGGGAGAGAGATCAGGTGACTCCACAGATCATTTCTTGGCTTTGGTGGCTCTCTGTTCAGTCTCACTGCAAAAAGACATCCTGATGAGCACCAACACAGCAGCATCAGTGGGCCCAGTGGCCCACTCTCAAGTGGCTATTGATTGGTCTTTTCATTAATTACAGTGACATAAATCACCATTCCCATCCAGATTAATGACTAAGGCATCCCACAGAAGCTTTCAGACACAGAGGAAATTAGCTCCCGTGTCCATAAATGAATATTTTCCAGGAAGGATGGTGTAAATCCTGTGAGGACAATGGCTGAACCAAAGATAAAGTGGGTCTGGAGAAGCATTAGGTGCATGACCCTTTTGGAAAAAAAAAAAAAGACAGCTTATCCCCAAATCTATAAGCTACAAAGAACAGATAAGCAGAGAGACAGAGAGAGGCAGAGATAGGCAGCAAAAAGAAAAAAAGTAGATTGACTTGAGGAATTTGATGGAAAACTGTACCAGAAAAAACATGAATGACACTGAATCACAGAGAACTGGCCAAAAGACCACTGTAACACACAACTGTAGCTGCTGTTGGGCGTGTTTATGCAGAAAGTTGCGAGCAGTGGGCACAGATGTGGATCCTTTTATCTCCTAATTCGTTCTGGTTGGGGGCATGAGGTTGTTAATATATTGAATTTCCGTAGCAGGTTTAGATTGGCGCCTGTGTGCATGAAAGAGGAGCTAATGAAATAATCCCAGTGAATAATGCCCTCACTCAATTCAGCTTTTTCTGCTTCCTAAACATCCACAAACAGCTCACGGGCTCATCTGGTGTGTTCACTGGAGCCTGGACTTTGTTACCTTTCACTGAGCAGTGCTTTCCACCATCCACAGCCCAAAGAGCAGGAGTGCTGCTTCCAGCAGGAAGCATTCCCAGAGGAAGGGCAATCCCAATCCCTTCCTGTCTTAATGGAGTCATCATCTTCCCAATCACTCTCTTCTCTCTATGCTCTGACAGTCCAGCTCTGTTCCACCCCATCAGGACACTTGCACAGTGATTATTTCACACAAGGTTTTGGGGCAAACTCTTCTTGGGTGGTTTCTGTGACCCACAGAGATAAAAGGAAAGGTCCTCAAGGGGGGACAAGGCTCCTGTCTCTCCCCAGGAGCCACAGAGGAAGCCCAGAGAGATTAAACTCAGCTAAAGTTAGCCTAAAATATCCCCTACGGTCTCATTCTTCCTCCCTGCCTGCATGAGCACACGAATGCTGCTGGAAAAAATGCTGGCTGAATACGTTTAAAATACATTTTAAAGGCTCCTGACACTAAAATATTCGTTTTTTGGGAGCACTCCCTTCAACAGAGCTCAAACACTGGTGGTGGAGTTGGCCACCAACAGAGACCAGCTCTGCTGGGATGGTTTTTTCCCATTCCCAGATGGGTTTTGGGGCAGTTGTGGCCTTTCTCCAGCTCTCCAGGTATTTACACCCCATTCTCTAGAGCCTGGTTTTGTGATCCACCTGTAACAGTCACTGCCATTAGAAAATCCTCATTTTCTGACAGACGTGACAACAATAATCACAGCAATTTCCACTGCTAAGTACAGGGGCAAAATCATTGTGTCTCAGGTATTATTTCACGAGAACTGTTGGCACTGATGAATTTGTGACAACCGATCTGTGGAGTGTGTGCTAGGCTCCTCTTCACATCCAACAGCTCTTTTTTTCCCTATTTTCGGGGATTTTTTTTTTCCACCCTCTTTCAAAATTGTTTTTGCAACACTGAACCATACTTCTTGCCTCTGCTAAAGGAAACACAACGTTTCTTTAGACCATCTCCTCAGATCCAAACATCTCCAAGGCCGTTACTCGTTCTGATTTGCTTCAGATCTACCTTCCAACACGGTTCCCAATCCCAGGCCAGAAGCGGAGAACTAAAGGGAAAGGGGCACCGGGGCTCTCAAAAGTGCTCCCACACACTCAGCAGGGGCACTTGGGAAGGGAGAACAAAACCATTGAGCACAGAGAAGGCTTAAAAGTGCTGCACACACACACACAGACACGAAAGAAGGGGGGAAAAAAGAGAAAAGAAAGAAAAAACAAAGAACATCAGAAAAATGACTTTTTTCCGTTTTTTTTTGTTTTGTTGCCTCGCAGGTTTTGTTTTTAAAGCCCAACTCTGAGTGTGATCAATAACCAGCTGCTGTGTATTAAATAAGGTCATTCCTGTTTGGATTAGAGAGGGAGAGACTGAGAGGCAGCAACTCGCTGCTTCGCTAATCCAATAAACCATTTATTGCAGCGCTGACTTTCAAGTGCAATTATCCTGCTCCAGACCCTGCCTGGCAGCCTGGGTGCTTCCTTGAGTTCTCTCTTTGTCAAGAAGGCATCATCCAGAAGGAAGCACTTGCTTGGCAGCAGCTGCTCAAAGCGATGCACCAAGGTCACTTCTTCAAGTATTTTTCAACCCAGCAGCAGCTGAGATCTCTGATCGTCCAAACCTCCTCGTTATTGTGGTCATGGCACTGCTCAGGCACTAAAATTCTCCTCTGCTGCACCCAGGGACCATAGAGCTTGGCCATGACAACACTGCTGATAAAACATGAGCCTGAACAGGTCCCTGTGTTTCTCACAGAATCGTTAAGGTTGGGAAGGACCTCCAAGATCGAGCCCAACCTTTGATCAAACCCCTCCATAGCCACTGAACTCTGTCACAAAGTGCCAGGTCCACTCATTTTTTGATCACTTCCAGGGATGGTGACTCCACCACTGCCCTGGGCAGCCTGTTCCAAAGCCTGGTCATCCTTTCAGTGATGGAATTTTTCCAGATATCCAACCTAACCCTTCCCTGGTGCAACTTGAGGCCATTTCCCCTTGTCCAGTCATTTGTTGCCCGGGAGTAGGTTCCAGCCCTCATCCTCACCTCACCATGCCCTATTTCAGGGAGTTGGAGAGAGTGATGAGGTCTCACCTGAGCCTCCTTTTCTCCAGGTTGAGCCCCTCCAGCTCCCTCAGCCGCTCTGGTGCTCCAGACCCTTCCCCAGCTCTGTTCCCTTCTCTGGACAGGCTCCAGCCCCTCAAGGTCTTTCCTGAAGTGAGGGGCCCAAAACTGATCCCAGGATTTGAGGTGCTGGATAAGAATTTGCCTCTACCCTGGGTTTTGCCTCCACCACTTAATTAAAAAACGAAATTAAAATTCCACCCCAACTACTCCATAGTGCAGTGCCAGGAATATTGAACCTCATCCGTATCACCCACCCCTGCCCTCTGAGACTCAGTGGAGACCCTTTCTCTCTCCACTTTTACAGACAGGATATATCCCTATATCCAGTGCTTTCTCCACCAGCCTCCAAAGGTTTCAGACTCTGCCTGTGGCCACGCAGAGGAACCAGAACATCTCCTGCTCTCCTCATTTTTTTGTAAACAACTTCTTCCTTCCAGAACACAGCTGTTACCCACAGTGATAACTCAAATTCCTTCGGTGGACACTCGGGAGCACAGATCCCTGCCTTTCCCAGTAGCAGGTAAGGACAGAGCTCCTCTGACTACAATGACAAGCCAGGAAAGGCAGGGGAAAATAACACGCATCAGCCAGGGTGACCTGTGCATCTGATGTGACTCGGAGTGTCAGCCTGCCATTCCTGCCCCTCGCAGCTCAGGGATACAATCTGAGCAGGCTGCAGGCTCATTCCTAGAAACGAAGAGGAGAGGGGCTCTCATCCTGCTGGATGGCAAAACAGCCACTGCCAACAGTTTGGAAGTAACCCAAGAGAGAGCCCTGCCCGGGAACTGCTGCCCCAGCCCAGCCCCTGGGAGACACCAGGGTGGGGAGAAATGTGGAGTCAGCTCTTTAACTGATACTCCAAAGGAAAGCAGGTAGCATAAATCCTCTGGATTTGGGAATGGAGGCTGTGGAGAAGATAAAGAACCTCAGGTGGCAGCAGAATTTTTTCTCGCACCAAAGGTATTTAACTCACCTCTCCTACTGCATCCATCTGCTGCTCTGTTCTCTGCTAGACCCTTAAAACCCATTCCCTTCCATCTCACACCTCTGCTGTCCCTGAGACACCTGCCAGCCTCCAGACACGACCCCTCTGTCACCCAGCTCTTGCCACGTGCCACACTCAGCAGTGCTGAGTCTCTCCCTGCTCCAGCTGCTGTCTCAAGGAGTCAGTGACTTGGAGTCACTTTGCTCTCCCTCATTTCTGGGAGGATGCATCAGCCTGGGCTGAAGCCATTTTAACAAAGAGATGAACTTTTATCCTTCCTCCACAGCAGCACAGGGCTGCTTCTTGGATTTTTGTGTCCCTGCTGCACTGAAGGACAGGGCAAAGAGATTAAATCAAGTGTGGTTTTTTTCTTTCGTATTGTTTAAATCTGGTTTTGGTTTTTTTTTGTTTGCATCCCCAACCTCTTTTTGCAGCCCTTGCCTGGTTATTGATCACAACCTTGGGTATTTTTGGTTTTTATTTTCACTCTTTACTTAGATGTATTGATAAGGCATACCCTGCCCGTTCCTTCAGTTTCTTATCTGTTATTCCATCTTTGGATACAAGTTTGTTAAAAACCAGAATGCCAATAACCATGTTCACCTGTCAAAAGAGAAACAACACACAAGTTTCGTTCTCAAGCGGGTCAGGTCAAACTCGGTAACGCAGAAGGGTTCCTCCCACAGCCAGGTCACACTTCTGCAGGCCACCACCCCTTGAGTCCCCTATCCCACCTCCCCTGGCCATGCATCAGTGAGTTCAGGAGAGCAGAATGCAGCTGGCAGCAGATCAAAGAAGTTGGAGAATCATTAAGATTGGAAAAGACCTCCCAAGATCATCAAGTCCAACCCTTAACCATGGAGCAGGAGAGACTGGAAATTTCTCAGATGGCTGCAGGGCTGCTTGAAGCCCAACGTTGCTTGAGGTCCAGCAAGGCAAACAACAGGTCCAGGCACAACAACAACTTTTTGGGCTAATCCAAACAGAGAGTGGCCAGTACATAGGAGAGCAGTGGGCTGACACCGGCTTCTTCCCAAAGCACCTTCTGGAGCCTCTGCTGCCCCAGCAGCAACATTAAGAGAATGCAGACAAGATGTCACAGTTCTTTCCTGGTGAAACACCACTGCTGCTCTCAAAATAAGAGGTGGAGCGGCACTGGAGCGAGTAAAACCATCAGCTGCTCTGGTGGGATGTCTTGGGGAATACTGCAGATGGCACAGCACAGAGATTTCCCCAAAAAATCAGTGGGCAAAACAATCCCATGCATTCCTTTTGTCTGTTTTCCTCAGGGTGAGAGCAGGGATGCCTGTGTCCATCAAAAATAAAAATCCGCAGTGAAATACAGGCTGGACAGAGCTGAGGTCCTGCAGAGTGACCCCAAACTCCTCCCTGGGCCTTTCCAACTGCATCCACTGCTGCCAGCTGCATCTGCTTTACAAACCCCATCCGAACCCCAGCAACACGTCAGTGACACAGAGCACCACCCCCTGCGCGGAGGCACAGCCCTGATGGTGGAAAAAGGTGACATTCTCCTGGCTTTACTGTCAGTGGAACACCTGGTGGTGGTAGAACCTCATGGTCAATGCTGTTTTGCATGTGGGGCTTGCAGGGAAATGTTTTAAGGCCAAATTCAGATATAAATTCGTGTGACTTTACGTGTTTGTGAGTTCCAGAGATCCTTCAGAGGTGGTCCTAAGAGACACCTGACCCAAAAGAAGAGACCAAGCCTCTGCCTAATTGCCCAAATCATCCTCAGAACAATGATCAGCCTTTCTGCTGGTCTCACCAGCTCACGGATGTGGAGCCCACAGCTGGGAACCCATGGAAAATCTCAGAAATTGTGGTTATTTTTGTGTGCATCATCTGCTGGGTCAGTGGACAGCTGCCAGACCATTTCCAGAGCTCACCATGGTATTGATTCAGAGAAACAACACTGGCAAGTCAGGCACAGTGACACAGCCAAGGATCAGCAGGAAACCAAAGCCTGGTTATCAGCTTGGAAAACACTTTGAAATCACGGATCCTTCACTGTGGAGGAGGCTGGTGAGTGCAAGAGAGGCTTTTCCTTAAGGTGCAGCCAGGCAGGAGGAAAGGTGGGGTTGAAGTGTGTCTGGCCTAAGTGTGCATCTTCATTCCTATGGAGCAGGGGAGATGACAAAGAGCAGTTCTGCACTGGTTTTAATAAATCAATCAATCAAGCCATTGATCACCATCCTGCTCTGATCCTTGCTCCACTTCTTTCCTAAGTTAGGGATACAACATGGATATTCTTCTAATAACTTGAAAAGTAGCTTTACTTCTTTATGTCTGAGTTAACATCCAGAAGCAAAGCCCAAAGTCTGAGATTCCTGGAGACATCCACTGCCTGACCACAGATGACTCTGTCCTGACTTCATTCCACGAGCCTCCCCCTGCCTTCAGCCTGCACACCACTATCACCAGGCTGCTCCACGTGAGCTGGGGGAGCAAAACTGCTTCCAACAGCTCTGTGTTTGAAGTAGATCAGGATTTTTAAGAATAAAGGTCAACCCTTTACTTAAAACCTGCAGCTGTTCAGTGTCAGTGGCCTGACTGCGGGGTGTGAGTATCGCTGAAGCTGCAGGCCAACCATCTTTGGGGTATTATTATTATTGAGCTCATCTGTTTGCGGGCTCCCATTTATGAAAAGGCTTTCCATGCTTCTCCCTCCCCTTCCCCAAGCTCTCTGGTGTCTCTACCAGGGCAATATGCATTTGTCACTTCGGCCAGGAATGAGTCAGGGAGTCTGAACGAGGTGTGTGGCCTCTCTCTTGGTGCTGATCAGGACCAGACACCCCCAGAGATGATTCACCACTTCCCCGTATCAGCTGCAGGAACCACCACTTGCATGTGTTGACCTCTCTGAGGACATCTCCTCAGCTCGATGGCGAGGGAAAACTGAGCTGCCAAATGGAAGAAGGCTCCTGTGTTTTCCTCACACGTTGAAAAGTGCGAAGGAAAAAGAGAAGGATCGCTTCCCTTCTTGTTGGCACAACAAAAGCGAGGTGCTCTGAGGCAGCAGAGTGACTCTGGGCACTACCAAAGCTTCCTCCCTCTGAATCACTGTGTCACAACCCCACATGAAAGACCTCAACTCACACCAGTTTTGATTTCTTGCAGAGGAGGGGCCACTGCTGGCTTTTCCCTTTGTCGCCGCGATGAAACGATGGCACCAAGGTGGTTTGATGTGCAGTGACAGCGCTGAGAATAGAGGCAGCCTGAGCTTTTGTGGAGTTATTCTCCTGTAAGCTCCTGCTGCGGGGCATTTCATCCCCCAGGCACTGCACGAAACAAAAGCCTGGACTGAAAAAGGAATTGCGAGTGTCAACAGCCCCATTCCTGTGGGAATCTCCAGGGCTCTGCAGCCTCAGAGGGCATAAAGCTCCTCCACTGGATAAAACATTGGGCTGGAGAGAAACTGCACAAAGATGTAGGGGCTCAAATGTGGCTTTAAACCCATGCAAAATTGCTGCAGGAGGGGTTTCCTGGAGGAGCAGCAGCTCTCAGATTCTTTCAGCCCTGAGGTTTGTCATGGCCTGTGAGGCTTCAGCAGCAGGGAAGGAATGTCACCTCTTGAGTGACACCTTAAACTCAAATAATAACTGGCCAAGGTTGGTGCTGGGGCTGTGTTGGGGCCAGGGGTGATGGGACAGGAGAACAGAGTCCCACCATGCAGGAGCTGGAGTTTAGGAATGCCCACTTGAACCCTGCCATCTCTTTGAACCCAAAGCAAACATGAAATTTTTAGGGTCAGAAAGGACCCCCTCAGCACTGATTTGAAAGTTTCCATTTCACCTGCAAACAAGGAAGCTGCCCACATGCACTGGCCTGGGATGGACCAGGAATTAAAGCTGGCTGTGAGGGCACAGCCTGGCCTGAAAACCACCAGAAACAGCATTTTCTGAAGGAGTCAATGTCAGAGTTTTCCACCATCATCCTGCACTTCCATCCAGACAGAGCAAAACCAAGATTAAGCACGAATCCCATGTTAGGGGGCTCCAGAGAGGACAGAGGTGGAAGGCTGAGAGCTGAGACAAATTATATTTCAGAACCAACCCCATCCCAAATTGTTGGCTTTGCATGTTATTCCTGAAGGAGGAACCTCTTCGAAACACGAGTGGAAATAAAGAGGGGCATTCTTGGGTTGAAAGAACAAGGAAATTGCTATAAGAATAGAGGAAAAAAAAAAGAAAGCTTTCAGACAAGCTCAAATACCAAAACGACAGCAGCCGCCGGTCCCACGAAGGCATAGAGGAGTCCTCCCTCTAACGACAGCCAGCAGCTGGAAAACGAAGAGAGAAGAGAAAGTCACCCAGTGGCAAATGTCCCCAACAGGCACATGTTGGCTTCTTCCCTTTGCCTGCAGAGTTCAGCCTGGGAGGTGACAGCCCAGGGCAAAAAAAAAAAAAATAAAAAAAAATCTGAGACTTTAAACCAAGCAAGTTTTGCTTCCCATTTCTCCTGAACTTGCATAAAGGCTCCTCTGCCTGGGGAGCTGCCCACAGGATGGCATTTGACAGGGAAATTCATGCAAAATTAAGGAGAGTGCTCTGTTTCAGACCAGGTCCTGGAAGCAGCTGCAGCATTTTGCTGGCAAGATGATGCTCTTGTCCTACTTACTTGGGAGAAAGAGTAGAAAGAGTGGAAATTGTCCCCTGCTCATTTGCTGACCCCTGTGTCTGCCAGGGGCTCAGGTCCAGGGGTGCAGGACATTTCTTCTTCCCCTCAGAGATTGCCTCCATGGGGAAATTTAACAACACAGCAGCGAGGTGGGAATTCACAGCATTCCCTAAGTGGAATTCCTTATGGAATGAGCTGAATGTGGTGTGTGGTGCCTCTACTGGAAACCAGCTTGTTCCTTCTACCTCACACCACGTAACCTGAGAAGGACATCTCCTTTCTGCACTGACCAGATGTGGAATTTGGGCTCCTGAACTGCCTAGTGCCTTCTCAAACTGAGGGAGCTCATTTGAGACCTCTTGGTTGAGGCCCTGGAAGTGTCCAAGGCCTGGTTGGACAGGGCTTAGAGCAACCTGGGATGGTGGAAGGTGTCCCTGCCCATGGCAGGGGGTGGAACAAGATGACCTTGAAGGTCCCTTCCAACCCAAACCATTCTGTGATTCTTTCTTTTTCAGGTTTGACTGTGAAGTCAGGAAGGAAACACTTTTGCCCCTGTGAAAGGATGAGCAGAGCAGTTGTGGATTTTCCACCTTTGGAGACATTCAAAAGCCACCTGGGCACAGCCACCTCCAGGTGACCCAGCTTGAGCAGGTGGTTGGACCAAACAAATCTGAGGCTCTGCGACAGCCATGAACATCCACAGCAGCACTGGAGCTGAAAATTCCCTTTTTTTTTGGTGGGGAATCCAGCAATTCAGGGCATGGACACACAAATTAGGCGCTCCAGGGCAGGAGAGGATGGGAATTTACACTGTGTCAGCAGCCCCTCGGAAAGTTTGCACGCTTTGACAGGGCAGAACCCTGGAGAAAATGTGGGATGGAGTAATCCTGTTCCAGCAGGAAACGAGCATGCACTCAGCACAGGAGAAGAGCAGGAAACCACAAAGGAGAGGGGACTTTCTCCAATCTCTTAACTCAGCTCACCCTGCAGTAATTCGCTTGCCCTGCCCTCAGCAAGATGCTTTCATTCTGCATCAGGAGCAAACTGATGCTCCCAGGAGAAAAAAAAAAAGCCTTCCTGGAAACATTTCAGTTTTGTTGAGAAGCCTCATATTTTTTTAATTAATTCCGAGTTGCAAAAAACATAATTTTTTTCACCGCAAAACAAGGAACGTTTCTGAAGAGGCTCCCCCAAAAAAGGGAAGTATTTCAAATTGAGAATTAAAAGTAGGATATTCTGGTTTTTTTTTTTTGAATCTTGTTTATGTCTAAATTAAACCTGTAATGTCCTAATTTAATCAATTCTGATTTCTTCCTGATAGCAAGTTGCTCTGTCACAAGCTGTCTGAGCAGCTGTAATAATAAAATGAATAATCAGTTGAGGAGGGAGGAAATAAAAACGAAGCTTTGGAGCTCTGTAATAATTGGAAGTCTCTCTAAACGCATGAGGAGGGCTCCCAAATCCCAGCCCTTGTCCAAACCTTTTATCCTGATTTTTGAGATGTTTTTTTCCTCAGCGTCTCTTCCAACTGGTGGCTCGGATGAAGAAATCTGCCAGTCCTGCGCCGCAATAAGCGACGAGGACTTGGTGCAAAGAGGGTTCTCCTTCCAGTGGGGTCCCTGGGAGCACCAGGAATTGTCAAGGTGAGCTCACACATCACCGAGCACCGGCCCTGATCCCTTCTGACTGCCTGACCTCCCTGCCACAGCACTTCATCACAGCGTTTCCAGGGCTGTCAGAGGTGCTGGCTGCCAGCAAGGGAAAGGAAAGGGTGAAGGAATATCCAAGAAACAGAACTGACAGCAACCCCCCGTCCAGTGGAGATGCTTTTAGCCTCGTGCCTACGAGGCACAGAAGTATTTGCATTTTGCTAAGAGGTTCCCTCGTACTTTCCAAGGGATCTCTTCGGTGATTTTTTTTTAAAATAAAATTATCACTGCAAGGGAGGAAGTGTATGGCTTAACAATTCCTAAGCAGTGTTTCCTTGACTGACAGCAGCTCTGGTGTTCAGCACAAAAAAGAACCTTTTTTTTGCAAAACATCTGATCCTTTTGTGACTCTGCCACGGCACAGATGGGAGGTGGTGGCTTTTGGCCTGGTTCTGGGAAGGGATGGCTTCCACTGAGCCTTTTTTGACACTGCCCAGCCCTGCCAGCAACAGCTCTCACCTCAATCCTCTGTGAAATTAGGCAGCCCCAACACAATATTTTGAATAACTGAGATTACAGCTGGGAATCGGGGCAGTATTTATCCAGAGATTAACCCAGAAGCTGCTGAGATACCTGTGGGTCACAAAAGCCCTGATGCAGTGACACTCCAGGACCCCGAGAAATTTGCTCTGCTCTCAGAAAACTTTTGATGGGCTCCTTTGTGGGGAAGGATGCGAGCTCCCAGAACCAGTGGCACAACCTCAATTATTCACTTCAAGCTTCAGGAGGTTGTTTGTGAAGCTTTAGAGCTCCAGAGGCAGTCCCTGGAGCACCAGCTAAAAGGAGAGTTATTATTCAGGCACTCAGCCTAATCTGAGGAGGTGATCAGTGGCAGGTCCTTTAGACCTCTGGTGCCCCTCAGACATTCTTTGAGACTGCAAGTGCAGCCTCTACCCCGCCCCAGCACGCTCCAAAAAACTGCAAAATGTCCTTTCAAACCCTGTTCAGACAAGAAAAGGGAAAAATCCCCTCCTATACCCTCATCACAGCTGGAGAGCTGGAGTGTCCTGAGTAATAAAGGTTGAGTGAGTGGCTGCTGGGAATCACCACTCACACACCCCAAACCCTGCAGCACATTTTTAATTTTCCATCTGAACCTCTCTCTCCCTCCTCAGTTTACGACTCAGTGGACCACTCTGGCCAGCTAAATGGTAAATATTAAATATACTGCAAGCTCCCTAAACTCAGCACTGGCTCTGATCTCTCTGCATTAGAGCTTGGGGACATGGCCAAGCCTTTGATGGAACAATTCTTCGTGGGACAGAGCCTCATCCTGCTGCTCAGTTGTGTTTTTATTGCTAGAGAAAAACTTCATCCCACATACAATAAAAAACCAGGAACAAACTGGATGAAATTCTGCTGAGGTTCCCGTGCTGGAGGTTGCTCCACTGAGGCTGGGCCACCCTTGGTACATCCCGAAGATCCAGCTGGACTGACAGTTCCAGCCTCAAGACACATCACACATTTCACACCCTGCCCCTTCCACCAGCTTTGCCCTGAGAGTCTTTAACACCAAGATTAGTCCTGCAATGCCTTCAACACCTGCAGCTGTCCCCAAAATGCCCTCGTGACCGTGTCCTGTAGTTGGATGTCAGGGTTTTTTAACCACTGTGAGTGGGATGAGAAAAAAACTGCTGTTGAGTGTTAAATTCTGTGCTCACCTAAGTATCAGAGCCCTGCTTTGACTTAATGCCCACCTCCACCACGGGGCCTCATGCTGCTCTTGGGACCCAGAAACTTCAGGGTTGGAAGGTGCTTTAAAAGGCTCTGTGCAGTCCCTTGTGGTTTATCTTGTCACCTCTTGTCCCCTCCTTTCCAGGGAGGGACGTGCTGTGATTAAAGCTTTTCCTTCCTTCTGCAAGATGGAAATCTTGGGCCTTGAAAGTCTGCAGTGCCCATCTGAAATGCCCTGTGAGTGCCCATTACAAACTGGAGATGAAACTGGGCTGAAAGAACCTTAAAGCTCAGCCAGTTCCAACTCCCTGCCATAGGCAGGGACACCTTCCACCACCCCAGGTTGCTCCAAGCCTCATCCAACCTGGCCTTGGATACTCCCAGGGATGGGGCAGCTGTAGCTTCTCTGGGCACCCTGTGCCAGAGCCTCCCCACCCTCCCAGGGAAGAATTCCTTCCAAACT
The DNA here is from genome assembly GCA_013397115.1 of Edolisoma coerulescens. Taxonomy (NCBI): domain Eukaryota; kingdom Metazoa; phylum Chordata; class Aves; order Passeriformes; family Campephagidae; genus Edolisoma; species Edolisoma coerulescens. The sequence goes on from VWZW01004128.1 coordinate 708,572, forward strand.
AAACCTCAAGTTTTGGAGTTCAGCTCTGAAATTGCTGCTGTGCAGCGCTGACTTCGCTCTGGAGGAGAGGGAAAACCAAGGGCTTCCCACACATCAATGCAACAGAGCTTTTAAGGCTTTTTGAGCAGGAAAACAGGACTAAGTGTGAATGCACTGCGGTCTGTCAGGGCTGGGCCCACAGCAGTATTTGTTTCGTGTTTTAAAATGCACCAAAGTACAAATGTAACTCTCATTAGAGATGCTCCATTTTATTCAGCACTGGGGCTTGTGAACCCACCACTCACTGCAAGCAAGCTCTGTTTAACTCTGGTTCTTGGTAAAGCCAATTCCAGCAGGAATTCATAGAATCATGGAATGGTTTGGGTTGGAAGAGACCTGAAAGATCATCTTGTCCAATCCCCTGCCATGGGCAGGGACACCTTCCACTATCCCAGGTTGCTCCAAGCCCCATCCAACCTGGCCTTGGACACTTCCAGGGATGGGGCAGCCACAGCTTCTCTGGGCAACCTGTGTCAGGGCCTCACCACCCTCATAGAGAAGAATTTCTTCCCAATATCCAATCTAAATCTATCCTACTTCATCTCAAAGACATTTTCCCTTGTCCCGTCACTATATGCCCTTGGAAAAAGTCCCTCTCCAGCCTTCTTGTAGGTCTTTTAGGCACTGGAAGGTACCAAAGTGTGGAATTAAAGTGAGATGGCAGCATCGGGAATGTCTGATGGGATCTTTGAGCTTGAGAGGAACTGCTGTGCTCCTCATGACTTTGGTGGGGCTCACCAGCTTTACCCCACACTGGGAAACGTGGAAAGAAGACAAAAGGAGGGATCACAGAACCATGGAATATCCCGGAAAAGGACCCACAAGGGATCACTGGAAGCCCAGCTCATCAAACTGGACTTGCTGGGGTGTGAAGGCCCCGCCACCATGATTTTAGTGACAAACACCCTGACAGCAGAGCTGGGAGCAAGGGATCCCTTTCCATCTCCTGGCATCCAGCCCTTGGATCCAAGGAGTGACAGAGTCTTTAGGGCTGAAAGGAGTCAGAGGATTGGCAGCAAAAGGAGGAGCGCTGGTGGGACCAGGCAACCCCTGGGAACGCTGCAAAGTCAGCCCAGCCTCTTGGCCGCCTCGCCCTGTGCCAGTGTGAGAGCAAAGCAGGTTTTGTCACACGTTGTCACCCTCCTGGCTGCAGTCTGGGGGTGGGAGATGCTGGCAAAGGGAAAAAAACCCACAGAGTTCTTTTCCTGCATGCTCCTCCCTTCCCCGCCCAGGCACTTTTGTGTGGCCAACGTTGACCACAAAACTCTTTAACTTTGGTGGGACAGAGCCACAAAGCTTTTTGCACTGATTCCCACCAGTCTATAAACAAAAAAAGAAGGAGAAATATCCAAGACTTTCCTCCCATCCCCCTGAGGCTTGTTCATTATGAATTGTTCTTATGGATGTGCCTGGAGCAAAGTGCCAGAGGCAGCTGACCCACGGAAAACCCAAAGGGAATCAATTTGGGATCTTGGTGATGCTTCTGCAAACCAGGCTGGGTTTTGTCCTCTCCTGAGTCCCACAACAAGCACTGGCTCCCTCTCCACCAGGACACACTGAAGGTGGCACAGGCAAGCCAGGTGCAGCCAACGCATCCTTCGGGAATTCTGCCTGTGGATTTGTACTTGAGAAATCCACAGTCCTGAGCCCCCTGGCTCGTGCAGGAATTTAGGCTGCAAAGCAAACAGAAAACGCTGCTGTGCTGCTTTAATTCTCCCCTGCAGCTGAAACGCAAACCCGGGACCATTTGGCCGTGGGTGTGCAGGATGTGGTGGGAACCAAGGGAGAGCAGGAGGTGCCACGTGACATTTCCTCAGTGGGACGACCGAAGCCTCATCTGCTGCTGGCCACAGCAACAGCTCCAGTCTCAAACACTGCCTGTGTGGGATGCAAACCCCTGCCCAGGAAGGCTCTGGAAAATGATGGGAAGAGCCTGACTTATTGCTGCAAAAAATATTATCCTTGAACTGTCACTATGCACACAATTTCTAAGGTTTTTCATAACAGAGGGAAAAAAATAATATTTCCTTTTTTTTTTCTTTTTCATTTAAAGTCGTACTAATGCTCAGCTCTGAGTGAGCCCAGCCTTGCCTTAACGCATTTTTTACCTCTTCCATTATTTCTTCTCTGTTTTCCTTCCCCCATTACAGGCACATAAAAGTTTCCTAAAGACAAAACCTGTGGAATTTGGAAAAGAGGCAAACACAGGCTGCTGTCAAAACCTTGGTTTGCACAAGTCAGGCTCATTCTGCTGCCTAAACCTGAGCTGAACTATTTTGAAAACGTGGGGCCAATCAAGCATAAAAACAGATTAAAAAAAAAAAAGCTGGTTTAAATTTTTAAACACCCTACACTTTAAATATTCCACATTTTTCCCCTTAAAAAATACATTAAAAAGCTCTAAGTAAAAGGTATTTAGATCAAAGTGATGTCACAAATACAACAGTTAAACCTAAGTAGTCCCTATAAAGTTGTTTTTAAAGGAATACATGATCCAGCTTGGTCAGATGATGGATTGAGGAGGCAGGGATGCAGGAATTGTCCTGCACATGGGAATTCAGCTCCCAGCCTGCCTCCTGTGGGCCAGTGACTGGGTTTAGACAAAAAGGATGGAGGATGAAACAGGGGGGAAAAAAGGAATCATTTACTCACTAGTTCACGGTGCCGTATCCCTTGGCTTTAGTGAATCCCACGGAAATGGCCACCACCAAGGCAGGGAGCCCTGTGGAAATGAAACAGGTGGAAATCGATCATTTAATCGCACGTGCAGCCCTTCTCCCACTCAATATTCCCCATTTTTTCCCAGAGTTATTCCAGCACCATCCATTCCAGCCTGGCTCCGTAGCAGAGACCGAACTCAGGACCCCCAGAACCAAAAGCAAGAACCTTAATTACCTCTGTTAATTAAAGAAATATCATGAGCTGTAATCAGTTCCTGCCCTGTTGTGGTCTCAGCAGTTGTGGGAGGTCTCACAGTAGATGCAGATGCATAAAATTGATTTATTTTATTCTTAGGTACTGCAGGGTATCTCTGAAATTGGAATATTCAACCACAACCCGACTCAAAGAACCCAAAAATTGAGAGCTTTGTTTGCACTCAGTGCAGGATGAGCGACCCAAAATCTTGCCCCAAATGAGACAGAAAAGGAAACAAAAACTGAGTTTCCCTATCCCAAACAGGTACCCCAAGACCTGTAAAGGAGCAGGTTCCTCTAAACAACCATGAGAAAGAGCTTCAGGTCTCTTCAAGGATCTATGGAGGTTCAGAGTCCAGCTCTTCCATTTTCTTAAAGAAATGTCTGGATGTCGGCTCATAACATCGGGTTTTTCAGCTCTGGAGGTCTCCATGTGGCTTTTTATAGCCCTCCTCCCTGTGGCAGGAAGAATTAAGCTGTCTCAATGCTAAAGATGGGAAAATCCCATTAGGAATCAGCAGGATCAGTAGCCAAGGGGATTAGTGTCCCTTGACAAGGCCCTACTAATTTGTGAGCTGCAGAGGTCATGGCAGGTGACTGCAGGAGACCCAAGGAATGTGCAGGCACAGCTTCCAAACAACAATCCTCTGGGAAGGTGGTCCCTCAGCAACACAAATCATCCCAAGGTTGATTGTTAGTGAAGCTCTGCAGCAGCTGGGAGCCACAGGGCCAAGCTGGCTGGAATGTGGAGCATTTGAGGGTTATCCTACAGGGAAGTGCGTCTCTTCCCATGTAAGATTTCCAAGCACAGGTCACATTTCATCAGTGCAAACCCAAGAGGAAGCGGGTTTAAAACGTGTCTCTTTTAATATTCCTCTCCTTTCTCCTTTCCTTTCCTTTCCTTTCCTTTCCTTTCCTTTCCTTTCCTTTCCTTTCCTTTCCTTTCCTTCCCTTTCCCTTTTCCTTCCTTTTTTCCTTTCCCTTCCCTTCTTCCTTCCCTTTTTCCTTTCCTTTTTCCTTCCCTTTTTTCTTTTCCTTTTTCCTTCCATTTTTTTTCTTTCCTTTCTCCTTTCCATTCCTCTTTTTCTTTTTTCCCCTCATTGACTCTTGCTCCTCTCGCTGATCCTCCTTCACACCTCATCTGGATAAATCCTGGCTGCCGCATTTCCTACAGTGCCACCAATACAGCATCCCACGGGAAGAAACCACACGGGAAAGGACGTTTTCAGGAATGCAGCTTGGTGTGCAAGAGACCCTGGGAAAGAGGAAATTTGGCAAAGACTCCGCCAAAAATAGCAACTTGTTCTTCGCAAAGTGCCTCTCTCCGACGTGATAATTATGCAGAGATCCAGAGTGGGGCTGTGAACTTGGCAGCTCCAGGGACTGGCTCCTTCCAAGGCTGGGTAAAAGCCTCAGTTCGGGCTGGGAATGGGTCTGGACAAGGAGCAGCTACTACAGGTGGCAGCTATGTCATGGTAGTTAAGCCAAAGAGCATCTTAATGAGAGGCGCAGCCCTGGGAGAGCTGTCAAAGTCTAAGTAAAGTTAGATGGGATTGGACTGAAAAAACCCCACCAAAAAAATCAAATTAAATCTAATTTTTAAAAATTATTTCCAAGAAATTTATTCCTAACTGGCCTGTTCCATACACCCGGTGTGGTACAGACGGTACCAGCAAGGCTTTGGGGGCTTTTTGCACAAAGTGAATTTAACATTCACGTTTCCAAGTAAATCCAGTGAAAAGCTCTTTCAAAGAGTTTTGTACTTCTAGGTCAGAGGAGAATCAGGCCACGTGTTAATCGTGTTCTACTGGAGAAGATGTTTGCTAATAATTCCCAAGAGCCATTCTTGTTATAAACAGCTGAAGACCCACTCAGAGGCTGAGCTATGGCAGCATTAAAAATCCAGCTGTGGAAACTAGAACAGGGTCATAAAAATCCTGACAAAAAATATTTCTTCTTTATTGGGGCTAAATATGATGACTGAGTTGTTTCCAGGGAACAATTTATCTGTCTGTTTTAAATCAGAGAATATCCTGAATTGGAAGGATCCACAAGGATCATTAAGTCCAGCTCCTGACCCTGCACAGGATCACCCCAAGAGTCACATCATGAACTTGAGAGCATTGCCCAAGCATGGGCAGCAATTATTAATAATAATTATTACTAATGATAATTTAAAAATTGAATTGCAAAGTTGCACATCCAAGAGGAGACCAAAGGAATAAAAAATAATCCTCCCTGCTGCTGAAATTCCCTGCAGCTTCAACGAGCTACAGCTGAGAGCAGCTGAGAACTTGGCAAAGACGTCTCGAATGAGGGCTTAGAGAAATGCAAATGTGCAAAGATGGGAAAGGGGGGAGAACCAGCCCATGACAAAGTGAATTGTGCTAATTATTTCAGATTATGCTCTTTAAAACATATTTTCGGCTTCTTTCCTCTTACAAGTGCCATTAATCCCAGCTCTACAGCTGAAGTCTAGCAGGATGCTAAATATCCCAAATTCCCTTGCTGCCTTAATAGGCGAGAGTGTTCTTCATTTCTTGTCCTAACCTACTCCAAATGGTTATTATGCATCATTTATCAGCAGTGCATCCTAGCTCAGAGCTCACTACATTTTACTAGCAGTGCAAATTATGCTTCTACACATGTTGGGGGATTTTTTTAAATTTTTTTTTTTTTTTTAATCTGTACAGGCTACAAATGTGAATGTTGCTCATCCAAAATTCCCTTGGCTAACACGCCCATCTGTCCCAGCTTTTACAAATCAGGGGGGAAAAAAAAAATCCCTTTTTATTACCTAGAAAAGCTATTAGTCTGTTATGTTTGATATCCCTGATGCTGCTGGAGTCACCAAGGAGGGATAAACACATGCATGAGCACACCCAGGCTCCTGCAGCCTGTGCTCTGCAGGTATCGTGGTTCTGCTCCTGCTGCACACAAACCCCGGATTTTAATAACACAATTTATTCTCTATTGTAAGCAAAAGCTTAGCAGGGAAAACTTAAAGGGATGAAGGTGCTGCGACGAGGACGGCTCTTGATGTGCCAGAATAAATCACATCAGGGTGGTTGGTAAGCACCAGAAATCTCTTGCCTGGGGTGAATTGTGAGACTTCAGTAGTAAAATGAGACATTAATAGAGCTCAGGCACACTCCTTTTTTTTTACTTTGCCTCCTCACTTCTCAGCAACTTTTTTTTTTGTGCTGCTGCTCCTTTGAAACACACCCTTGTTATCGCTTTGAAAGCCCAGGTTTATGGGTTTGTATTTGTTTTCTACTACAGAATGCATCATTTAAGGCTAATAAATTAAACATACGGCAGAGGCAGAGGGAGAAAAATTAGTTACAAGCATCTGCAGCAGTCTCGCAGTTTATTTGTCTCCAAAAGGCGCTGCTGCCATGGAGACGGGATTTCAGAGTTTGCTTCGCTCCAGGTTGCTCTGCAGAATCTTAGAACCATAAAATCATTAAGGTTGAAAAGACCTCGAGGACCATTGAGTCCAGCCAGGTCCACCACTAAACCATGGCCCTAAATGTCACTTTTTCACAGGTTTTTGAGCACTTCCAAGGATGGTGATTCCACCGCTTCCCGGGGCAGCCTGTTCCAATGCTTGGCCATCCTTCCAGTGATGAAATTTTCCCTAATATCCAATCTAAACCTCCTCTCATGCAACTGGAGCTGTTTCCTCTTGTTCTATTACTTTTTACTGGGAGCAGAGCTCGAACCCCACCTGGCTGCACCCTCCTGTCAGGGAGTTGCGGAGAGCCAGAAGGTTCCCCCTGAGCCTTCTTTTCTCCAGGCTGAGCTCCCCCAGCTCTCTCAGCTGCTCCTGGTGCTCCAGACCCTTCCCCAGCTCCATTCCCTCTTCTGGACATTCTCCAGCCCCTCAATGTCTTTCTTGCAGTGAGGGGTCCAAAACTGACCCCACAATTCGAGGTGTGGCCTCAGCAGTGCCCAGCACAGAGGGATTGTCCTGCTGACCACAGCGTTGCTGATCCAGGCCAGGATTCCCTTGGCTGGTATCAGGTACCGATGGAACACATCCAACACGGAGGGAGACAGACAGAGAGAGAAAAGTAGAGAGCAAGAAACAGACCCAACCCCAGGAATAACCACCCCCAGAGCAACCTCTGAAACCTGAACTCCACTCCTCCACTTTCGGGTGCGCTGGGCAGGAGGTCCAACATTAGGGCTCTTGGTTGTCCTTTTTAACCATTTCAGCCCTTCTTGAAACCCCTGCAAGAGTTTCAAGCACTCTCCTGAGGAGCACCAGCCCCTCCTGCAGCCTGAACCTTCTCTGCTCCGCAGCCCCCAGATCCTCACCCCATCCGAGACACAAGAAGCGCTTGCGGATGATGCGGTTCCGTAACCGGCCCGTCACGGCCATGTAGGACTGCCAGGCCTCGGTCAGCACCCAGCAGAAAGAGGAGAGGAAGAAGAAGTGCAAGAAAGCCGCCACCAGCGTGCAGATCACCTGGAGAGAGGAGGAAAGGAGGACACGTGAGAGGAGCAGCAGGCGGAGAGAGCAGCGGGGAAGCAGAGCAGAAGGTGAGGGGAGGCGCTTCCAAACCAGGCTCTAGAAGGAAAAGTCATGGAGATCAGGACATGGAAATATGGTTTAGGAGATGGCAGGCTCCTCCACAAGCTTTGACCTAGCAAAGACCAAAGCTTTAAATGTAAATACTACATGGGAATTGGCTGCTCTTAAGCATGAGCTCTAAGATAAGGCCAAGGTTAACACTTCTCTGAAGAATTGTGCAATTATAGAATTGTTTGGGTGGGGAGGGACCTTAAAGATCATTTAGTTACAACCCTCCCAAAACAAGCAGGGACACCTTCCATCAGAAGTCTGAGCACACATCCCATCCTGGTGCTGTCTTGGCTTCAGCAGGATTTATTTAATTCCCAAAACATCCAAACTATTGCCACGATCCTTTCAGGGCAGGGGGGGGATGGAGGAGTTAGTAAACAGTGTGCTAATCTCAGCTCAAAAGGTTTGCAAAGCACCACGTCCCTGGCAGCCCAGCCATGGAAATGAAATCCGAAGAAGGCAATTTGGATGGTGCCCCTGCCAGGGAAACAGCACTGAGTGAAAGAGTTAAGCCATGAGAGCCGGGTGAAACCACGGCTGCCAGGGGCTGGGAAAGGACTGCAAACACGAGGGCACAGTTGTCCAAGAGCACGTAACTACCAGCAGACAGGAGAGGGGAAAAAAAAAAAGAAAGAAAAACCCCCTGGATTAGAAAGAATTTCATGATGGTGAGCTCTACTACTCGGTGGGGAAATCTCATAAGGGAAATGCAGGCAGCTTAAGCCATTTAAAATTAAACGGGGGAAAGAACTGGCAAATGCATTATGACGAACAATCCCGGAGTGCCAGGGAGATGGACTGGAAAGCTGACAAGCTCGTCTTTGTTTTAACTCAGCAAGGCCAAATCTTTCACTAGTGCAAATTGGTGCCGCTCTGTTTAACTCAGCCAGTTTTCCCCCCATCTGTGAGCTGAAAACTGTGAATCAATGTACTCGAGAAGAAAATGATGGGAAGAAACTCCAGTGGCTCCCAAGGAGAAGGGAGAGCAAATAGATTTTAAAAGTGACTCTGGAGGAATTAAAAAAAAAAAAAAATGGCTTCAGGCATTTGGGAGAGGGGGAGGTTTATAATCAAGAATTTCTTTGCTTTGAGTTGTATGGGGAAACGTGGACTTGGCTTTACGGTCAATGAACCCTTCTCTTTTTCCAACCACCAGCATCTTTCAACCCAGAGCTCTCATGCACAGAGTGGCTTTTATCATGATTTTATCGGCTCGCCCTCGATTCATCCACCAGCACCACCCGACGTTATCAGAGGCTGTGAATAAAAGCAAGACCGTGTGTTCTCTGAGATAGGAACTGCCTTTTTTGTTCCAGATTTTTGCATTTGACACCAAATCCCTCTGTATTCTGCTTAGAAGTGGATTCTGGATGTCAGTTCAGTACAAATAACACGGCTCAATACGATAATGTCCAGTAATTTTCATATTTTACAAGGATCCTAAAAAGGGTGGTTCCTATTCATCCACTTACAAACCCTACACAAAACAGCTACAAACAGAGGATGTTTTCTGGAATGGATTTTAAGAGATTGTTATTTTAGAAACCTTCTTTTTTTTTTTGCTGATATCAGGTACAACATCGTCCACGTCACCTTTTTGATTTTGTTTCGAACCAACACAGTTCTTCCTTGTAAAGGGGAAAGAAAAGCTTTGCTTTACAATTTTACACCGCAGAGATAGGTTTGGGTTGGTTTTTATTTTCTCAAATGAGTAGCTCTGATAGAAAGGGAAGAAGAGAGGAGGGGAAGACAACAGAAATATGCACATCTCAGCTGGACCAGGATGAACCCATCGCCTCAAATGAACTTGGCCAACTGATTGGCAGGCAAATATTTGCTTCTGCAACCTCTGCTGCAGGTTTTCCCTTCCTTGTGGGGAAAACCAAAAATCCCCATTTTTGGGCTAAGCACAGGGATATGATGTCCCAAGATCCAGCAGAGCTTGTCAGTTTGTCAAGGCCTTTAGCCCTTGTTTTGCTTTAAGAGGAGAAATCTGTTCCCTTGCAGCACAAGCCTCGGAGACACAGCCACTTCCCGCAGCATCCCTTTCCTTTGTATCCCCGGATTGCTGACTGTAATTTTTTTTAGCCTTTTCCCAGGCCTTTCATCTTCAAAAAGCTTAGCAAATCCAGGCGTGGAATCTTGCCTTTGAGGTTACACGGATGGAAATCCAGGGAGAATTTGACATTTCCAGGGGAAGCCGATACCGCAGAAATCTCCCGGAGAAGCCGCAATTATAAATCAATCACCAACATTTTAAGGCGCTCCATTATCGATAATTGAATGTGAATAAAACCTTAATTTACACTCCTTCGTCTCTCCTCTGCATAGTTTTCTTTCTCTGTTGCCTGCCAGAGACTGTTTACTAGATGGCTGAGAGGAAATCCAAGAATAACCTCGCTATTTCTGGGGTTTCATGCATATGGATGTGCAAAGAGCTAATCTGCCTCCTGCCATCGCTGCCGGGAGCTTCGAATCCCCACCAACAGCTCCGACAGTGAACTCCCAGAGTCACGGGACAAAAAAGCACCAGGGAGAACCTGGGTTCATAACTGGGCTCTGGAAGGGGTGGGAGAGGAGGAACAAGTCCAGCTCCTGTCCTGAGGTGAAGAAGAATCACCGAAGAGGAGGTCCAGCCGTGGTTTGTCCTGTTGAGCACCTCTCAGTGTTTCTTTCCATGGAAAGAAGCTCCCAGCACAGGTTTGGTGTGGCAGGAAACACCACCAAGGAGAGCAGGAGCTTGGTTCACCCTTTCTCCACCTCCTGCAAACCATGTTGGCAATGGAAGGCAACTCTGCTTTGGAAAAGGAATTTCTGAAGGCCACTTTGTAGCAGGAGTAGAGTCAGCTGCTTGTGTCCACACTTCACACACACAGGGCTCCAGCAGCTGGGAAGCTTTTCCTGAAACAACCTAATCCTAACCCAAAGGGCCTTCCACAGAAATGAGTCCGTGATTCACTAAATCCTTCAGCTTCTCTGCAGGAATCATAAAATCATAGAATGGGCTGAGTTTTGGGATGGACCTTAAAAATCATCTCATTCCAACCCCGTGACATGGGCAGGAAGATTTTCTCCTTGCTCAAAGCCCTGTCCAACCTTGCCTTGAACACTTCCAGTGTTGGGGCACCCACAATTTCTCTGGTCAACCTGTTCTAGTGCCTCACCAGCCTCATAGGGAAGAACTTCCTCCCAATATGCTTCCAACAGGGACACCATGTTCATGCTGCCAAAGCAGGGGCTCAAAAAACCCAGCTGGTCACTGGTTACTGTTAAATAATAACTGATTTTTGACTTCTGATTGTGATTTTGGCAGCAGAAGGAGTGGAGGAGGCATCTTGCCTCACGTTTTTTGGCTCAACAGAGCTATGATGGTTTGGAGCATTTGGGAAGAGGGGAAAATTTACAACGGGAAAACACTAATGGCGACCAGTGATTTGTCATGCCAGACATCAACGGGGAACCTGAAAGCGCTTGAGCTGGAAAAAAGTCATGGAGGCAACACACGCGTCTCCAGATGGGTCTGTGGGAAGAGAGCAACCAGTGCTCATGGCTTGGAAAACCACGCTGGGTCTTGCCTGGACTGCTGGAGTCACTCTGGGATCTGCTCCGAGTCCCTCGTGGCCCCGCAGTGCTCACAGTGCATCTGGCAATGCTTCCCATCCCCAGAAAAGGTTGGACAGTTTTGTGTCTGTGTTCGTTAACATCTGCCAAGTACTTTCAGCTCAGAGTATAAAAACTGCTGGAGAAATAAATGTAAAGCTGAGAGGTTGTTTGTTTGGGGTTTTTTTTTAAAGCCTTTTCTCAATCTGTCTTTGTAATTTTTTTGGAAAATAAAATGGTTAAAGCCTTGCAAATCACCACGCTTCTTCACCGTGCCATGTGCCAGCTACTCTAGGCAGATATTCAAAAATATCACATTGGTTTAAATCAAAGCCCTGAGGATGCTGACAAATTATCAAAGAGAGAGCGAGAGAGAAAATTGAAATCTGCCATTTAGCCGTGTCTTTGACATGTCGCTAATTAACAGATGGAGGAAAAATGAGGAAGCGCTGCCTGAATGGATCATTTCAGTGCTAAATCAGGGGGAAAGCAAACAAATAAACAAAGCCCCAGAGGATCCCTTACCTTATTCCGGGTCTGGGTCTGTCCGATCAGGATGAGAGCGTTGGAGGAGATGATGGAGAGGCAGAAGTTGATGAGGATGACGGAGCGCTCCGAGCGGATGTACCTGCAGCGAGAGAAGAGGGGAGGGAGACCCACCCTGTCACAGCCTGCCCTGGGTGACCCCTGAAAAGCAGCAACCCAGGCCAGGCTCTACAGACTTGCCAATTTCCTGCAGATTTTATGTGCTAGACAGACAAGAACAAGGCGGGGAGGGAGGGGGAGAAGATGTCGCCATCATCCCCCATCAATGCTGGAGTTAGGAGCCAACAAACGAGGGGCCAGCCTAGTCTGAGCCCCTCCTAAAACAGTAGAGTGCTGCAAATCTTCGTCAGCTCTGCCTACTTGAAAGGGGGGGGGCTCGAAAAGGAGCTTGAAAGAAAACAAACAGGCAACACATGGAAAAGATTCCCAACCAAGAAGAGCCACGGGCATGCTGGCGATGGAAGCAGATCACAAACACATGCACCTCGACAACAAAGTGTGTGTGATTCAGCATTCCCCTTCCTTCAGCCTAACAACCCCTCCTGAGGTGAGAAGCACTGAGAAGCATTTCTGGCTTTTTTTTTTTCT